>OX411546.1:7404757-7587257 GCA_948146395.1 Fragum whitleyi
GTCGTGGCCTGTTTTCCGTCGTTAGCGCGGGGCCTTTGTGATGCAATGTTTCTTCTTTTCACACCTTGTACAGTTATAGTACAGATTTTTATGAAATAAACGAATGCTAATCGCATGACAATGGGCACATTGAAGCTACTTGTAAATTTTATTTCAGTTCATGGGAAAAAGGGCTTTCTTTTAAAAGTGATGATTATCTGCTTACAAATAGATTATGTCTATGATAAATCTCATAAAACCACAAGACCATAAGTGCCAGTGGAGCGATACTGATCCTCTCGCTCCTCTTGTATTTTTCATTTCCTCTTGTATTTTTCATTTCTAAGTAATTTTCTAATAACATATATTGCGGGAATAGTATATATTTCTTGAGAAGACGTATGAAATTTTATATTTGCTTAGAAATACATATCCATGATTCTGTTTATGGGCGAAATTCGAGTATTAGAACACCCGAACATTTAAATCGCCCGGTTATAATCAAAGATTTTCGAGAATAATACTCATGCTAAGCAGTTATACGCGCAGTAAAATACGCATATGACGGTCTATTTTCAAGTATATCTTGCTCAAAAGACAAATATGATTATGAAAATTTATAAACCATGTATGCGAAAACGTTTTCGTTTTTTTTTTTTTTTTTTTTTTTTTTTTTATAAAAAAGAAGCAATTTTGAGCATTTCATATGTTTTTTTTTTCTTCTAAAAATCGCCTTATTTGATTTATTAAGTTATCTGTTCATGTTATCGACCCCTTGAAATCTGCCGTGTTCAGGATACAAATAGCTTCAAACAATTAAGAATAGTACCCAACTTTATTCGAAAAACTATTTCAAAATACACATGCACTTTGCACGTAAGGACACGTGCCAAGCGGGTGCCAGATTCAAACCCTTCTCGGAGTTTTCATATTTCACACGGATGATATACTTATGACTAAACCATTTCTCGATTCCAGACGCCACTGTAACTTTCCTGTGTTCAAGATTAAAACGCTTGTAAAAAAGTACCTTGATTTGCACGTGCACTCACGTGTTTAGCGTGGTTCGATTTTCAATCGTTCTCAAACATTGACATTTTCGGAATCAGAACAGGGCTATTTTAATCAAGGAAATTAGGGCTAATAGAGAGGTTTTCCCCGAATTAGCTTTTTCTATTGCCTTCACGATATTTTAAAAAGTGCAGTTTTATATACATGCATATATACTAAGCGTCGTTAGAAAGTAACCACCCAAAATACTTGGATCTTTCAAACAGTATTAATATCAGGTATGAATTTGTTCGCACAAATTAAGTATTGTATTGATATAGCGATTTCATCATTGACTCCTGAAATACGTCACTTGCAAATTGGGTAAATCTTACGTTGTTGAAGTGTATGAAAAACTTATCACAAATTGTTTATGGATTATGCTAGCCAGTAATCATGCCGAAATAAGGACAGTTAAATTTTTGAAAGTTTTGCAGAAATGAGACATTTGGCTTATAAACAACGTCATTGGGGTTTCAGTATGGTCGAAGCAGGATTGTGTTTTCTTCGAACTGTAGACCGAAAAGCCTCCATTCAACAAAATTTAATGAAACTTTCCCGTAGCCATTTTAACTTGGTTGTAGATGATAGGCCACATCAAGGACGCTAAAATGGGACGTCAACACGAACTGATGGTCAAATTACCCAATGGCATGGACCGACTGCAGCTCATCAACGCTCTTAAGGACATATAGTAGGTCATTCTTTATTCTATCACCATGATATGTAAAATTATGTCTATGAATTGCATGTAATCGCATCGTGGTTAAATGAACGTCAATCATTGAAAAAAGTTCAGAGTGATTGTTCCATTCCGCTATAGTAAAAATCCTAATTTCATTCCAAATGGGTAAATTGTGTGGGCAATGCAACTAGATTCGTGACGTGTACGCAAGCGATTGTTCTATAATAATTTAATTCTATTTCAGTGATTACATCAGATTTCGAGCACTCTGATTGGCTGAAAAATTGCTTTTAATTCTCATTGATTTTTTTTTTAATTACGCAGCTTTTTTCTAAGCTGCCTCAAAAAGTAGTCCCATAAGAAAACTGGCTCATTGTTGACCATTTTTTCATCTTTTGGCTTAATGGTATTAATTGAGTATAAAATATAAGGAGATAATTCACGTATTCATACAGTATGATTAGCTTTTTGGTTTCATACCTGAATGAAATCAAGAAAAAAATCTTCATCTCTTTACACAAGTTTGCTTTGTCCGGATCGATTTTTTGATTACTGGATTAAAAATTAAATATTTACACGACTAAGGAGGAATTTTGATGACAGCTTTGTATCTTATCTTAATCTATGTTCATCTCGTGAAGAGTAACCGGGATGGGATTGAATCGAAGTTTGCTGAGTTTTAGCTGCACGACACAAAGTCATGAGAACAAATTAGAGATGGACGATCGACAAGAAAACCCCTCGCATATCGTCCTTGATAACTAATTAGTTTACCTTAAGGTACGTTTAAATTGTTCGATAGTTTATCAAGTTGTTAAACTCTGTCTCATTAAGGCATTTGAATTTCCGAGCTGCTTGCATTTAAGCCTTGCAATACCTTATACCTACCCTCCCATTTAACATTAAAAAACATCATCAGAAAAATGAAGACATCTCTGTCCCAAAGATGCACTTGTGTGTCTGTTGATATTGGCCTAATTGAATTAGAAATAAATGAAACAATGGCCATAGTCGTTATTGATTTTAAAAAGTGGCCTTTCAACTTTAGTTAGTTAAAGCTCCAAGTCAGACAAATAAGAAGTTTGCTATAGCCAATGACTGAAAAAAAAAAAACAGTGTTTATATTTTCCCAGCACTACATTGTCACACATTATTACATTATTAAATAACTCTTTTGCGGGACCCATCTTTTGCTACAAATAAAATGTTCTATGTTATAGATCTATGGGTGTAACTGTTTGGGTTAACTTTCTGAGTATAATCTTAAACCGGCAATAGTACCGAAAGAATGCCACATACATTCCAGTCTATAAAATCAAGTCTACAAACGAGGCTGTTTCCCAAAATAATGGGCGCCAGCACATGTTGTTTACAAAATGATGTAATCAATTGAAAGCGATTTTTGAATGCTCAAACGAATTCAATGCAAAATAGCGTGTAATTTCTTATCAAACACTCGAAAATATACCAGAACAATGGCTAGAATAATCAACCTATCAAATCCAGGTAGCTAAATTTCGTACCACTTGTGTTTCGTACCTGTAATTAATCATAGGAAGTGTTGACTGTGGCTGTCATCATTTCGACATTATGCTTTAAATTTTTATGCCCCAACACCGATAGATCAGGGGCATATCGTTTTTGGCCTATCTGTTTGTCTGTTACTCTATTTGTCCATAGTAAAAGTCTAACATTGGCCATTAGGATACCATATTATCTAAAGAAAGATATTGAAAGACTTGAAGATTTTCATCGCGTAGCTACTCGTCTGATACCAGCAATGAAGAATTTTCCTTATGAAGAAAGTGTAAAAACAGTTGGGACTCCCATCATTAGGTAGGGACTGATATGACATGCTACAAATAATCAAAGGTATTCATGAAGTATGCACCTTCAACCAGGGGACACAACCTTAAACTGGCCAAGCCAAAGTGTAATTCAACGTACAGACAGAACCCGTTTTCAAGCAGAGTTATAAACGTATGGAATGCATTGCCTCAGAAGGTTATCCAATCTGACACTGTAAACAGTTTCAAGGTGAATCTTGACAGTCACTGGCAAGGAGATATTCAATACATGTTTTGAGACCAATATTAAGTAAAGTCAATGGACTAATGTGATGTACCAAATTCTTATCTGTGCCAACACCTTTTACACCATATCAATTGTTACCCGAAAGACGACAGTAACTTAAGAATCCTATAAGATGAGGGGCTGAAAAAGGACAAAAGTCCTTACTCCAGAGCCCATAACCATCCTACAGGTATCCTACAGGTATGACCATAATGATTTTAAATGGGACCAGATGCTTACACTTGCATCTTCAAACCATTGTGGACACCACCTTAAGAAGGTAAGATGGGCCTCTATGCATTAAAATCCAATATAAGGGCCTGGAAATCAAGGTTAAACAATTGAATGGTAAGTGAAACTGATAGAGCCTTCATATTTCTCATGAAGATTGCTTTGGGCAAGACCTTTCTCAGAGCTGAATCTAGGGCGCGGGATTGCGGGATTCCCGCTTTAAAATTGTTCATGCCGCAAAAATCACAAGGCCGTGCGGCACAGGTCACGCGCATTTTAAAAGATTGGCGCATTATTAAATAAGCTGTGCGTTAATCGTGAACACATTTAGAGACTGTTGAGAAAACCCCTAATTTATATTGTATTGTGTAAAGCTGTTTATATCTACCCTGGAATAATCATAACTATAAATAGAATCCCCAGTCAGCTTCTTCGATAAAAGTAACGCTTCAGTGAAGATAGCCTACAGTTATTGTGTAGTATTATTCTAAGGTAATAGAGTCGTAAGTGATACCAATACACCTTATGGATAAAGCTTTATGCAATCAATTTTCACATAAACTCAAGACAGGCGACCCAGCTTCCGAAAGCTGTTAATTTAGATAAGAATTTTCTATCGGGACATAAGAAAGATAATAAATAAATAAGAATCAGGTACGAAAACTAGATTAATTTTTCCAATGTCTATGTCTGAATGGAATAGAGTCGCATAATTGGATTGATACACCAAGATTTTGATGGTTTAATTTTGGAACTTTGATTATCCTCTCGGGAAATTCCTTTATTTATACTCTATTAAAAATGCATCAATCAAAACTTTCACTTTCAACAACATCTATCATCAGGAATAATTATCATCGATACCTGGTCTAGTCCATGTGAGTGCAACTTTACTGAAGTTGTACTTACTACGTTTTGTTATAATTGCGTTTATTTATTATTGATAAGTAGATCGATACAGTGGGGATCCAGGCTACTAAGTTAGAACTTTGAATTTAGTGTGTAAAAGAGAATGTCTGCTTGTGGCCCGATCTTTAAACATGTTGGCCCACATTTTAAAATGTGATGGGGGAGTTGGCCCACTTTATTGAAAACCTAGATTCAGCCCTGTTTCTATTGGAACCAAGTTCATGGTCATATGTCAATGTCATTTTACTGGGTCAAATTTGTGACAAATTAAAACTTTAACATGGGCCATATCTTTGAATTGGTAAGTGCTAAGGCCTAGATATTTCACACATGCATTGCTTGTGGCAAGATCTTTTAGTTAATACTAAAGTCATGGTCTAATATCAAGGTCATAGTAATTTTTTCAAGGTCAATATTTTTCAATGCTAGAACTTTTAAATTAGCCATAACTTTTTATCATTGATAAGTGATAGAGTCTTGATATTTCACATGTGCCTTGCTTCTGACAAGACCTTTCTGTTGATACCAAGTTCTAGGTTATATGTCAAGGTCAAGCTAATTATTCAATGTTAAATTTGTGAAAAATTAGAACCTAAACAGTGTTCCCAAACCCCCCCAAATGGGCCAAATGGGGGTGATTTACCCCTGAATTGAAGCTTGTACCCCCAATTTTTGCAAACAGCCTTCTATATGTAAAATACCGGTATTTACCCCCAGATTGAAAAAGCAGTGGGAACACTGCTAAACATTGGCCATAAGTACGGATTGGTAAAAGATAGACCCTTGATATTTCACATGCACATTGCTTGTGACAAGACCTTTCTATGAATTCTAGAGTCAATGTCATTTTTTTAAGGTCCCTTAAGACAAAAACTTTAACATTAGCAATAACTTTTGATTGGTAAGTGATAAAGACTTGTTTGCAGGGTTCAACCCAAATTTCTTTTTAACATCAGCCTGGAGGACCTATAAGCACAAAATCTTACAGGCCCTTCCTGATAATAACAGGTCCTCCAAGTCCATGAAAACTGTGTAGATTTTTTAGCAATTAAAGAGTTAATTTTAATAAAAACAGTGTTGGAAAAGAAGAAATTGCTTGTGATAAGCAATTTCTTCTTTTTCAACAATGTGTTCCATAGAGAAATGAAAAAATATAAATTGAAAAGGTAAGTTTTTTTCAAAACTTGACTGATTGGATCATAAAATACATATTTTCCATCCAATCACAATATTTTTTTGTAGACTGATAAAGGGTCACCCAAAGATCATTCATGTAAAATTCAATTGATATCCATCACTTCGAATCTGAGAAAACTCACTTTTACCATATTTTGAAATTAGCCACACCCATTAAATCCATGTTTTTCATTGGATCAAAATTTCTTGAACAACTTTGAAAGAGGGTTACCCAAGGATCATTCCTGTGAAGTTTGGTTGAAATTCATCCTGTAGTTTCTGAAGGAAAGATTTTTAAAGAAAAAAGTTTACGACAGGATGCACGGACAGACGGACACACGACGGACACAATGCCATGACAACAGCCCCAGTGGCTTTCAGCCAGTGGAGCTAAAAATAAAATTTGCAACTTCCCCATAGAAAACATGGATAATATCCATGGAAAAATTCTAAAAGGACCGCTAACGATTTTGGAGCACCTTTGATTTAATCCACAGAAAAACAAGGGAGATAATGCACAAAAGTCTCCCATTAAAACTAACATTGGCCATAAACTTGGACTTGTAAGTGATAGAGGCTTGATATTTCACATGCGCATTGCATATGCCAATATCTTTCTGTGACTTCCAAAGTCAGTGTCTTCTGTCATGGTCATTTTTTCAAGGTCACTATTTTTCTACAGAAAAACTTTTTCATTGGCCATAACATTGATTGGTAAGTGATTGAGCCTTCATATTTCACATGACAATTGCTTTGGATAAGACCTTTCTGAAGGCACCATCTTTAAGGTCATTTGATGAGGTCAAGGTTATTTTCAAGGTCAAATTTTGTAATACATTTATTAAAACTAACTGTTACCATACTTTTAGAATGCTAAGTCATAGAGCCATGATATTTCACATGTGTGTTGCTCATGACAAGAACTGTGCATGCATAACAAATTCAATGCCATTGATCATGGTCAAGGTCATTTAGTGGAGGTCACTCATTGATGACATTAAAACTTTAAAATTAGGTATAACTTTTGATTGGTAAGACTCTTACTGTTGAAAATTGGTGTGAAACACCAGTTTTCAAAAATTAAAAGCCTTGAATGTAGGATTTTCATATTGAGGGGTCTGTGCAACACTATTGTAAGTGCTTATATATTCATAAGCACTTACAATAGTATTGCGTCGACCCCTCGATATTCGGGCCGCCACCATAGCGCAGTTGGTTAGGCATAAGACTTCCAATCTGGAAGTCGTGGGTTCGATCCCCGGTGGCAGAAAATATCCTTTCCGACGTTTGTCTCTCACCAATGGGTAGATAATCGTAAACCTATGTGAGATAGCAGTCGGAGGCTAGGAAAGGATGTAATGGTAGTACGGGTGAAAGAAATACAAGGAATCCATTGTTAGGTGCTCGGGCCGCCGCGATATAACTGAAATAATGTTGAAAGCGGCGTTAAACTCCATTCAATCAATCAACCCCTCGATATTCATGTATCAAACCGCTGTTCAGAAAAAATGGCAGTTGCAAAAGGGAATTCCTGTTAAACAAACATATCTTGTTTATGTGTTAAATTATTTGTTAAAAATGGTTTATTGTTGAAATAATTTAATTGGTTTAGTTCAAGAAGAAACCCTGATAGATAAAGAGAAATAATCCAAAAACATTTTGTTGTTATTGTTGTTGTAGTTGATACTACTGTCTACTAACACATGTAGGAAGGGATAAGGTTTGACTGACTCAATCATTATGTTTACCTAATACATTCCTTGTTTGTCGTGTATTTCTATTTCCCAGTGACAGAGGTTGAAGTTAAACAAGCATTGTCAGGGATGGGCACTAACTCCTGTGAGTAAGGAGTCAATAGGACTCCTTACTTATGTAATCAAGGAGTTCAAAATCATTGTAAGGAGTCCAAATTTTCATATAGGGAGAACATTGTGGAAAAGAAGAAATTGCTTGCTACAAGCAATTTCTTCTTTCCCACAAGTTTCTCTCCAAAGAAGATTGTTTTCTTTAAAAAAAAACCTACTAGTTCCAAGCAAATGTTATCATCAACAACTTTGATTGAAAAGAAGATCTCAAAATATTCTCATATGATCCTAGGAGTCCATCAAACTCCTTACTTTAAAAAAGGAGTCCCTACTGGTAAACAAGGAGTCTCAAACTCTAGGACTCCTCTTAGTGTCAAACCCTGTTGTTGTAGTTGACACTACTGTCTACTAACACCTGTAGGAAAGGTTAAGGTTTTACGCACATATTCATTAGGTTTGCCTAATACATTCCTTAGTCGCATGTATTTTTATTTCCCAGTGACAGAGCTTGAAGTAAAACAAGCGTCTGAAAGTTTGTTGAATGGAAACATAATTGGAGTACCAACTGATACTATATATGGAATAGCTGGCCTGGCCCAGAACTCTGAATGTGTGAGCAGAATCTATAACATCAAACAGAGGGACCTCAACAAGCCTATAGCTATCAGTGTATCAAATATAGAGGACATCTATAGGTAGGTCTCTTATTAACACCCCCCCCCCCCCCCCTTCAAAGAAGAGGTGGTATATTGCTTTGCACTTGTTGGTCGGTCCGTCTGTAGACTGTTTTTTGTCAGGAGCATATCTCAAAAAGTATGCAACTTCACAGTTGGATTGATCTCAATAAAGAGAAGTGCTGTGCACAAGAACCATAACCCTACTCATCATATTTTGTGAGTTATTGCCCTTTGTTGATTGACAAATGATAGGCTATTGATCTGCTTTTAGGGGGGGGGGGGGGGGGGGGGGGTCTTGATGTTTTACAATCATCTCTTGTTTCTCATGAATTGTGCTTTCCCTGTAAAACCATGATATTTGCCCAAAAATCTGAAAACATCTTATTTTGACCCTTAGAAATTCCTCCAAAGGTGGCAGAATTTGCAGAAAATTTCTAATGGTCGAAAATAGGTTATATCCCTTAAAATTTTCAATGATGTATCATAGATGTCATCTTGAATTTAACAAATGTTTTGCTCAGTTTATATATCTATACAAATAAAGGTCAGTTATTTTATACCTGATCAGTTCTACGCATGATTTGCTCTTTCTGTTGTTTCATTCCTTTTGAAATCAGTTTTGAGAAATTTCATGGTTAAGGAGTACTTGACTCCTCTGATCTCAATTTCCATCACTAGAACAAGACCTGGGACCGTTTTACTAAACTTCTTACGAACAAATTTATCGTAAGTCATGATCTAAAATCATACCTGGTGGTTTCATTCATTGTTAGATTCTATCTTGCAATATCTCATTGGAATCGTCTTGAGAAGACGATTCCAATGAGATGCTGCATGACGGAATTCCACATTTAGTTACGTCTATAGAAGCAACTTAGATTTTTGACATACGCAATAATTGATCGTAAGATATTTAGTAAAACGGGCCCCTGGATCTTCTCAGGGCTTTTGCTAGTGTTTGAGATTGAGAGATAACAGCCCCTTTATCATGAATTTTTGGGGATCAAATCTGATTCCAAAGGGGCCAAAACAACAAAGAGAACAAATCATTTATAGAAATTCTGAAGAATTTTGTAAAGATGAATTCAGTAATCACTTTATTTGTTAAATTTTAGATAGTAAACTGGATGCATCATAAAAAATTAAAGGGACAAAACCTAGTTTTGATCCTTAGAAATATTTTCCAATGGGGTCACAATGACCCCTAGGGGAACATTTCTAAGCGTCAAAATAAGACATTTTTAGGTTTGATGGTCAAAACCGTAGTTTAGGGGTCAAACACAAGCCCTGACTATTCCCCTGCTGTCTATGCTATTCTCTGACAATAAACAGTACTTTGGCAAAAGGTATAGCCTGAGATAAACCTTGATAACAATCATGCAGTTTTATCCTATAGGACTCCTGGTAGTGTTTGATATTGAGGAGTCATTGACTCCTCACCTTAAAAATTCTGGGGGTCAAAACTGATTTTAAAGGGGTCAAAATGACATAAAAAGCAAATCATAAGAAGAATTTTGCATTTTAAGAATCACTTTACCTATTTCTTGTAATGATATGATGTAAGTATTAATTTGTAAAACTTAATAAGTTGCGAAATTTGTGAAAATCTAAGGTATAAAACCATGTTTTGACCTTTAGTAATTTCTCTAAATGGGGTCAAAATGACTCCACTTAGGAGAAATTTCTAGGCGTCAAAATGAGTTATTTTAATATTTTCAGATTCAGTTTACGAGTCAAACACGAGTCCTGCCTTAACCTATATTGCCTGCTTTGTAGTTGAGTCTTGCTAGTTGAAGTATCTGATAAAATTAATAATGCAATTCATTTGAAACAAATTATTAATTCAGGCGGTTAGGATTAACAGTTAGAATGGTAAAAAAGAAGAGTAAAGTCTATAGGGCATAACTACAGTTATCTATACTTCGCTACTGGAAATTGATGAAAAATATTGACAAAAGTGTTGGAAATGAACATGAAATATCTAGTGATGTATTTACTCTCCAGAATGAAAATAGTTGGTATGTTATAGATCTACAATATTAATTGTTCAGCGAATTGATTGATTGAATGGGGTTTTACGCCGCTTTCAACATTATTTCAGTTATATCGCGGCGGCCGGAGCACCTAACAATGGATTCCTGGTATTTCTCACGCCAGTACTACCATTACATCCTTTCCTAGCCTCCGACTGCTATTTCACATAGGTTTACGATTATCTACCCATTAGTGAAAGACAAACGTCGGAAAGGATATTTGCCGCCACCGGGGATCGAACCCACGACTTCCAGATTGGAAGTCTTATGCCTAACCAACTGCGCTATGGTGGTGGCTTAATTGTTCAGCGAAACTCTGTACTAAGTGTATATACTCTGTATATACACTTAGTACAGTCTTGCAATGAACCCTTGATATGTGAAGACATTATAATTAGGTTACTAGGTGGTTACTCATGATGAATTTCAAAATTGAGCACAACTTGTCAAGTACTGATTAAAAAGTATACAAGGTACCCTTACTTTGATACACATAGGTACAATGTATTTTATCACTTTATAGGTGGAGTAAAGTGACAGTGCCTAAAGATGTTTTGAGTGATCTATTACCAGGGCCAGTTACTGTTATATTTGAGAGAACTCCAGAGTTAAATCCAGAACTGAATGCAGGGACATCATTTATAGGAATTCGGATACCAGACAATGAATTTATCATATCTCTAGCTGCTCAATGTGGGGGACCAATAGCTTTGACAAGTGCTAATATTTCATCAGAAAAAAGTACATTGAATATAAAGGTAACTAAACAGTAGAAATTGATGTTTGAATCACATGTATCTACAGTTATTACAATGATAATATGTATTCCAAAATGGTAGGGAATTATTATAAAACAATCATTTATTATATTTTTAGCTACGCTGGCCATTGTCATGCTCATGGCGGGATGTCAGGCGTCTGTGCGTTGGTCCATCCGTAAACTTTTACTTAAAAAATCTTCTGATAAAGTATTGGATGGATTTCAATCAAATTTCACAGGAATGTTCCTTGGGTGACCCTCTATCAGATTCCTTCAAAGAATTTGAATCGGTTGAAAATCATGGCTTGAGAAGGCGTGGCTAATTTCCATATATGGTAATAGGTGGCTTTTCTCAGAAACTAATTGTAAATATAAACTTATCTTCACATGAATTTTCCTTGAGTGGCCCTCTATCAGCCTACAAAAAATCATTGTGATCGGATGAAAAATATGGATTTTATTGGCGGAGGTCATTTCTCTATATGTTATATAGTGAAAACTTTGAAAATCATTTTCTCAGAACCTAACTAATGGATAACAACCAAATGTCATTGGAATGATTGTTTAGTGATCCTTTACAAGTCTTTAGAAATATATTGTGATCAGATGAAAAATATGTGTTTAAAAGATGGATTTCAACCGAAATCATGGGAATTTTATTTTGGTGAAGTTGTATCAATCAGGCTGCAAAAAATAATTGATTAGATGAACAGCATGCTTTTTATTGGCAGAGGACATTTCAACATATAAAGTGAATATTTGATCACCCTTTTGGTATCACCTAAATGATGATTTTTTAGACTCATTAAATCTAATAGGCATAAAGATTGTAGGTTACAAAGAACATAAGCTTTGTTTGAATCAAAATATGTAGAAACAATATGTGAAATAGGGAGCCTGAGATACCCCCTGAGAATTGGTCAGTTTATTTGAACGAAGGGTGACTCTGCACAAAGAGGACAAGTGTTGTAAACTGGCCTACTGAGGTTCAGATTGGGGTAGAAAGAGCTGAGTTGACTGCACTCTAAGGCATTGGGCAGAATAAATATATTGGATTTAATATTGTACTTCTTGTTATCATTGGTATGAATTTTGTTTTGATGACAAACAATTTTTGTGAAGTAACACCCTTAAAGTTGTGTTTAATGAAAAGAGGAAAGATCTACATCAAAATGTTGTGGACAAAGTACCAGTATATTGTGCAGTAACATTCTGTTAGTGTCGAATTTTTTTTTTCTGGATTTCAAATAAATTTCACTGGAATGATCCTTGTGTTATACAGTATTATCATCCTCCAATGATCATTATCAGGATATTCAGGCCTGTGGAGCAAATCAGGCGCTCAAGCATCCTTAGTTTTGTACTTGACTGAGAATTTTCTCAAGTTAAGAATTGTAATTAATATATTTCAGTAATGTATTATGGTATTTCAACATAATTAAAGCCTTAGTCTCAAGTATGAATTTGACAAAATTTTCAGTTGAGCATGTTAAAAGTTTGGGGCAAGGAAGAAAAAATTGTGTTTCTTTAATGCTTTTCGGTGGTATATCGAGAAATAACGGTAGATTATCACTTGATAACCTCACTGCAAAAGCAGTGAAATTATCAAAAACTTATACCCTTCTTTTGTGCATTTCATCCTATCTGACGTCATCTATTTGGTGCAAAATAAGTGACGTCACGATGAACATTGCATAGCAATCACGCACAAAATGATGTGCTTTAAGAAAATGTGTCCTAGAAATTTCACATTTTGTCTCATATTTGCAATAAAGTAATAGAATAATTGTTTGTTTTTCGAGTAAGATAGATAAATATTTCATTTTGTGAACAACAAAAAACTATACTTTCACCCGTGGCTCCGCCACTTGTGAAAATAAAGCTTTTGTTGTTCAGTCAATGAATATAAATCAATCTTACACTTAAATGATTATCTTCTATTAAATTAATAATTTGATAGTTATCCACTGTTGTCTTCCCCAAATATAAAACAAAAATCATCAAAATTGAGCCAGTCTAAAACTTAGACTGGTATTGGGTTTATGGAACTCTTTCTTGATACTTATTGTCTTGCTGTTTGCTGTAGGAGTTTGAATCTCTGTGGCCACAATTAGATCTGGTGTGTGATGGAGGACAATTGGGAAACACAGAATTCTCGAGACGGGGGTCCACTGTCGTAGATCTCTCCATACATGGGAAATACAAAATCATCAGGGATGGAAGGTAACTTTCTTGATCTTTGACATTTCAGGCTGGCACAAATTGAAAAAAAGTGGCAGGCCACTATCAAAAGTGGCATTCATTTGAAATGAAGCCATCTTTTATGGTAGATGATACAAGCAATTTCTTTTTACTTTTCACATTACAGTCAAAATTGCTTGAGCAAGGTGTATTCAGCGACCTTTTCTGTTAAGTAACCATTTTGAGGTCCTCCTGTAGGCTGTTACTCTAATTTGATGCTCTATTAAGTAACTTTTTAGGCTAACACAACAAATGATAAGATCTCAATTCATAACCTGTCATAAATGTTTGAAAATCATTAATAAATACTAGCAAGACAATACAATCAATTAACTGTTGATAATCCTCTATTTATCACACCTTCTTGCTGGCAGATGAAATGAAAATGTCAATAGAAATACTTGATTGGAAGCCTTTAAGTACTCCAGGCTGATGTAAAATCGGCAATTTAGAACATCTGTAATTTTGATCGTTTAATTTTTATTTTTAATCTGTATGTCATTAAAGAAGCTGCAAGTGTGTTGAAAACACATCGAAAGGGATTAAAATATAATAACGGCTAATTCTACAACATTGCCAAATTTTTCGTTTGATAAAGTAGTGAAAATAGAAACAAATCAAACACGTATGTATGTGAATGTAATCAAATTGGCAGACTCAGGATCTTTTGTAGGTGATGTTAAAGATGTGGAAATAATGTGGAAAATAAAATTAATGGAAATATAGGAGGATAAGCCTGAATGCATTTTTGTTCCAATTATGTACCCTTTTTCGACTTAGATTTTTTATCCACTACCCAGTCTCAACAGCCAAGGATAGATACCTGTAGGCATTGCATTTCTCTAAATTTACACCTATCTGTTTCAGTGCCAGGAAGGAGACAGTTCAGTTATTAGATAGTAAATACGGGTTAGAGGAGAGGACTTAACAGACACCATGATGACGCTTTAACAAACTGTGATATACTAATTAAGCCTGGTGTTCTTAGTGCAATGTCTACCATTTTTATACAGGGAACACAATTTTGTTGGGCCAAATGTTAGAGATTGTGCAAGTTTTTATTCTTTTTATTAGCTCACCTGAGCACGAAGTCGAGTGATGTCCGTCGTGTGTCGTGTGTCGTGTGTCGTCAACATTTACCTTGTAGACACTCTAGAGGCCACATTTTTTGCCCGATCAACCTGAAATTTGGTCAGAATGATTGTCTTGATAAAACCTCGGACAAGTTCTAAATTGGGTCAAGTGGGGTCAAAAATGGGGTCACAGGGTCAAATTTTAGAAAAACCTTGTAGATACTCTAGAGGCCACATTTTTTGTCCGATCAACCTGAAATTTGGTCAGGATGATTGTCTTGATGAAATCTCGGACAAGTTCGAAATTGGGTCAAGTGGGGTCAAAAATGGGGTCACCGGGTCAAATTTTAGAAAACCTTGTAGACACTCTTGAAGCCATATTTATTGCCCAATCAACCTGGAATTTGGTCAGAATGATCATCTTGATGAAATCTCGGACAAGGTTGAAATTGGGTCAAGTGGGGTCAAAAGTGGGGTCACGGGGTCAAATTTTAGAAAAACCTTGTAGACACTCTAGAAGCCATATTTTTTGTCCAATCAACGTGAAATTTGGTCAGAATGATCATCTTGATGAAATCTCGGACAAGGTTGAAATTGGGTCAAGTGGGGTCAAAAATGAGGTCACAGGGTCAAATCTTAGAAAAACCTTGTAGACACTCTAGAAGCCATATTTTTTGTCCAATCAATCTAAAATTTGGTCAGAAGGATTGTCTTGTTGAAATCTCGAACAAGTTCGAAATTGGGTCAAGTGGGGTCAAAAATGAGGTCACAGGGTCAAATCTTAGAAAAACCTTGTAGACACTCTGGAAGCCATATTTATTGCCCAATCAACCTGAAATTTGGTCAGAATGGTTGTCTTGATGAAATTTCGGTCAATTTTAGAATTTGGTCAAGTGGGGTCAAAAATGAGGTCACCGGGTCAAATCTTAGAAAAACCTTGTAGACACTCTGGAAGCCATATTTATTGCCCAATCAACCTGAAATTTGGTCAGAATGGTTGCCTTGATGAAATTTCGGTCAATTTTAGAATTTGGTCAAGTGGGGTCAAAAATGAGGTCACGGGGTCAAATCTTAGAAAAACCTTGTAGACACCCTAGAAGCCATTATTTTTGTCCAATCAACGTGAAATTTGGTCAGAATGATTATCTTGATGAAATTTCGGACAAGTTCGAAACTATGTCAAGTGTGGTCAAAAATGAGGTCACGGGGTCAAATATTAGAAAAAACTTGTAGGCACTCTAGAAGCCATATTTTTTGCCTGATCAACCTGAAAATTGGTCAGAATGATCATCTTGATGAAATCTCGGACAAGTTTGAAATTAGGTCAAGTGCGATAAAAAAATAGGTCATGAGATCAAATCATAGAAAAACCTTGTTAGCAGTCTAGAGGCATCATAGAGGCATCATTTCTTGCCCAATCGACCTGAAATTTGGTCAGAATTCTTCATCCTTTCTAAACCTACTTTAAACAATTTTTGACAGTTCATTCAGGTGAGCGATTTAGGGCCACTATGGCCCTCTTGTTTTTTTTTTATATTGAACACAGTCAAGCCATTGTCATGATCTTTGCATAATCGTTGTTTCAAATGAAGATATTTGCTTGAAATTTGGCAGAATATTTCATACCAAAGCAAGCTTTTTATGCTCCTGCAGGGATAGGTCAGGACATTTAATTTTACCTGTGTCCAACATCTTTTCTGTAATTTCAAGACTTTCAAAGTGACAGTGCTTATATTTGGACAAAAGGTTCCTGTCATCAAAACATGTCTTTCAAGGTTAAGGTAAATGATCAAGGTCAAACTTCCAAAAATGAAATTAGTCAAGGGGTATGAGTGTTTCACATCTAGTTTGTAAGAGGTATGCCCCCTTTTTTACTCTGAATACTACAAAATATAACATTGAATAATAAGGAAAACATATCATGCTTTTGTAATATCCTTTTTTATACCCCCGCAAAACGAATGTTTTCGGGGGTATACTGGAATCAGCCTGTCTGTCCGTCTGTCCATCTGTCCATCCGTCCGTCTGTCCGTCTGTCTGTCCGTCCGTGGACATTTTTACTAGTAATTTTGTGTCGCGAACTCCTCCTTCAGTTTTCATTCAATAGTAATGAAACTTCATACATACAATGATCACAAGTTGAAGTTTTGCAAGACGCAATTTTCAAGTCTCAACTCCCCCTGGTTCATAAATTATCTCCCCTTGAACTTAAGACATTTTTTTTCTATTTGTAACTATGTACTGATAATTTTGTGTCGCAAACTTCTCCTTCAGTTTTCATTCAATAGTAATGAAACTTCATAAAAATATTGATCATAAGTTGAAGTTTTGCAAGAGGCAAATTTCAAGTCTCAACTCCCCCTGGTTCATAAATTATCTCCCCTTGAACTTAAGACATTTTTTTTCTATTTGTAACTATGTACTGATAATTTTGTGTCGCAAACTTCTCCTTCAGTTTTCATTCAATAGTAATGAAACTTCATAAAAATATTGATCATAAGTTGAAGTTTTGCAAAAGGCAAATTTCAAGTCTCAACTCCCCCTGGTTCATAAATTATCTCCCCTTGAACTTAGACATTTTTTTTCTATTTGTAACTATGTACTGATAATTTTGTGTCGCAAACTCCTCCTTCAGTTTTCATTCAATAGTAATGAAACTTCATAAAAATATTGATCATAAGTTGAAGTTTTGCAAGATGTAATTTTCAAGTCTCAACTCCCCCTGGTTCATGAATTATTTCCCCTTGAACTTAGACATTTTTTCCTATATATTACCATGTACTTATAAGTTTGTGTCTCAAACTCCTCTTTCAGTTTGCATTCATTAGAAATGAATCTTTATACAAACATTGAGCACAAGTTAGAGGTTTGGAAGATGCAAATTGCAAGACTCAACTCTCCCTGGTTCATGAATTATCTCCCCTTGAACTTAGACATTTTTTCCTATTTGTTACCATGTACTTATAATTTTGTGTCGCAAACTCCTCCTTCGGTTTTCATTCAATAGTTATGAGTTTTAATACAAATATTGATCATAAGTTGAAGTTTTTCAAAAAGCAATTTTCAAGTCTCAACTCCCCCCCTGGTTCATGAATTATCTCCCCTTGAACTTAGACATTTTTTTCTATTTGTTGCTATGTACTGATAATTTTGTGTTGCAAACTCCTCCTTTAGTTTTCATTCAATTGTTATGATTTTTAATACAAATATTGATGATAAGTTGAAGTTTTGCAAGACACAATTTTCAAGTCTCAACTCCCCCTGGTGCATGAATTATGTCCCCTTGAACTTACACCTTTTTTGCCGATTGTTACCTTGTACTCATAATTTTGTGTCGCAAACTCCTCCATGAGTTTTCAATCAATAGTAATTAAACTTAATACAAACATTGAACAAAAGTTGAAGTTTTGCAATATGCAATTTTCAAGTCTCAACTACCCTGCTTCAAGAATTAGAACTTTAGCTTTTTTGTACACAAGTAAAAATCTTGTGTTGCAAACTCCTCCTTGTTTTCTTTTTCGTTCACATATACTAGTAATTTTGTGTTACAAACACCTCCTTCAGTTTTCCTTCAATAGCTTGAAAACATTTATCACATGTTTAAGTTTTGCAAGACGCAATTTAGAGGTCTCAAATCCAAAAGTTATCTTAATATTTGAAGCATGTTTGCCTCTTCTGTCAAAGTATCTCATTCTCTGAAAGCACTTGCGGGGGGTATTAAGTCACATTCAGTGACAAGCTCTAGTTTGAAATAGGGGGATACATAAGTATAGAAAAGTGGTAACACCAATCTGAAATTTATATAAGAGATGAGGTTTATATTTGTTGGTTTTATTAGCTCCACTGGCTGAAAGCCACTGGGGCTATTGTCATGGCGTTGTGTCCGTCGTGCGTCCGTCCATCCGTCCAGTCGTAAACTTTTCTTTAAAAATCTTCTCCTCAGAAACTACTGGATGGATTTCAACCAAACTTCACAGGAATGATCCTTGGGTGACCCTCTTTCAAAGTTGTTCAAGAAATTTTGATCCAATGAAAAACATGGATTTAATGGGCGTGGCTAATTTCCAAATATGGTAAAAAGTGAGTTTTCTCAGATTCTAATCAATGGATACCAATTAAATTTTACATGAATGATCCTTGGGTGACCCTTTATCAGTCTACAAAAAATCATTGTGATTGGATGAAAAATATGCATTTTATGGGCGGAGGTCATTTCTCTATATGTTATATAGTTGAAACTTTGAAAATCATTTTCTCAGAATGTAACAGATGGATATCAACCAAATTTCACTGAAATGATCCTTGAGTGATCCTTTATCAGTGTACTAAAATTATTTTGATTGGATGAAAAATATGGATTTTATGGGAGGAGGTCATTTCTCTATATGCTATATAGTGGAAAATTTGAAAATCATTTTCTCAGAATCTGATTTTTGTATATCAGCTAAATTTCACTTGAATGATCCTTGAGTTACCCTTTATCAATGTACCAAAATTTATTTTGATTGGATGAAAAATATACATTTTATGGGTGGAGGTCAATTCTCAATATGTTAAATAATGGAAACTTTGAAAAACATTTTCTCAGAATGTAACAAATGGATATCAACCAAATTCCACTTGAATGATCCTTGGGTAACCCATTATCATGCAGCCAAAAATTATTTTGATTTGATGAAAAATATGTCTTTTAATAGCAGAGGTCATTTCTCTCTCTGTTATATAGTTGAAACTTTGAAAATCATTTTAACATCAGTAGAACCCCAAATACCTAAAAATCTAGTCAAAACATTTATTTGCTTTTACAAGAATTTCAAGCCTGTGGAGCGACTCAAGCCATTCATGGCTTTCTAGTTGACATATGAAACTTAAAGCATAATCACACTGTTTGAATATGCAAAGTGGATTCATGCAAAAAGTGTGATTAGTTCAAGTTTGTATGCAAGCTTACAGACTAGCTGACTGTGCTCAAAATTGTTATACCACACTGATGAAATCATATTGGGGGAGGTCATGTTGGTTTCTTTTTTGTGTCATCCATCCTTCCATCTGTCCGAGTGAAAAGCTTCACTACAAAGAGAAGATGCACATATTGTGGTGGTCATCTGGTTTAACTTTTAATTTGTGTGATGTTTTCAGAGATTACTTCATTATTCCATATTTTTTAAAAGCAAGGTCAAGATAATCTATCAAGGTCAATCATCAAGGTCAAATTCTCAAATACAGCCATTTCAGGGGCATCAATGTTTTTTGAACACATCTTGATTTCAAACTTTATCCTGTGAGATTTTACAATGTAGAAGCAAATTAAAACAAATGAGGTATTAAATGCTAAACACAGGTGTATATATAGATGATAATCATTTGTTTAAGTGTAAGATCAATTTATATTTAATTGATTATGTAACGAAAGCTATATTTTCAAGAGTTGCAGGCCGTTAGTGGAAATTATTTATCTTTTGTTGTTCTTAAAATGAAACATCAATCAATCATACTTGAAAATCAAACAAGATGTTAAATAAAAATGTTTTTTCTTTTAAAGTGAGTACCGGTTATTATACCCCCGCAAAACGAATGTTTTCGGGAATATACTGGAATCAGCATGTCTGTCTGTCTGTCCGTGTGTCTGTCTGTCCGTGCAACTGTGGACACAAATAGTAGTAAATTTGTGTCGTGAACTCCTCCTTCAGTTTTCCTTCAAAAGCCTTGAAACTTTATAGAAACATTCATCACATGTTGAAAGTTTGCAAGACACAATTTTTAGGTCCCAACTTCCCCTGGTTCATGAATTATCTCCCCTTGAACTTACACTTTTTTTCCTATTTTTTACCATGTACTTATCATTTTGTGTCGCAAACTCCTCCTTCAATTTTCATTCAATAGTTATGAAATATTATACAAACATACATCACATAATGAATTTTTGCAAGACGCAAATTTCAAGTGTCAACTCTCCCAGGTTCACTAATTATCTCCCCTTGAACTTAAGACATTTTTTTCTATTTGTTACCATGTACTTATAATTTTTTGTCGCAAACTCCTCCTTCAATTTTCATTCAATAGTTATGAAATATTGTACAAACATTCATCAAAAGTTGAAGTTTTGCAAGACGCAAATTGCAAGTCTCAATTCCACCTGGTTCTTGAATTATTTCCCCTTGAACTTAGACATTTTTTTCTATTTGTTACCATGTACTTATCATTTTGTGTCGCAAACTCCTCCTTCAATTTTCATTCAATTGTAATGAAGCATTATGCAAATATTGGTCACAAGTTGAAGTTTTGCAAGAGGCTAATTTCAAGTGTCAACTCCCCCAGGTTCATGTGTTATCTCCCCTTGAACTTTGACATTTTTTCCTATTTGTTACCATGTACTTATGATTTTGTGTCACAAACTCCTCCTGCAATTTCCATTCAATAGTAATGAAACAGTATACAAACATTTATCAAATGTTGAAGTTTTGCAAGACACAAATTTCAAGTGTAAACTCCCACAGGTTTATGAATTATTTCCCTTTGAACTTAAGACAATTTTTCTTTTTGAACACGTATACTTGTAATTTTGTTTCCCAAACTCCTCCTTCAGTTTTCCTTCAATAGCTTGAAAACATTTATCACATGTTTAAGTTTTGCAAGATGCAATTTAGAGGTCTTAAATCCAAGAGTTATCTTTATATTTGAAGCATTTTTTGCTTCTTCTGTCAAAGTATCTCATTCTCTGAAAGCACTTGCGGGGGTATTAAGTCACATTCAGTGACAAGCTCTAGTTTTGCATGTCATTGTTATGCAACTTCATGATTACATGACAAAATGGGGCCCACTTATATAAAGTAATATGAAGGAAGCAGGGTATAAGCAGTCAGTGAATTCAAGAGATGAAGAGAATATTTATTGATTTCATAGTGGAAGGAAACCAAAGACCTTATAACACTGTATGAATGCGCTTAGTGGATTTATACTTAAGTGTTATAATGTTTTTAGTTTCATTTCACCATGAAATTAATGAATAATTGATTCATATCTTATAATATAATTTTCTGATGTGAAAATGTTAACATTTCTTCATAAAACGAAACATTTATTATGGGACTATTTTGTGTTCAAAATAGCTGCATACTCAAAAGTATTTTTATTAGGGAATAAAACCAAATTTTCAGCCAATCAGATTTCATGGATATGGATGGGCTCAACTAAATGATAATCCATTGTTATTTCTCCATAATCAACTGGAAAGCATAAGAATTAGCTTTTATTTAGGAACATACCATCTTTAAAGCAAATAAAGTGTCATAACTGCAAATAATTTGGATGCCCATGAAAGGTTCTCTTTCAACAGTTCATTTCTTGCTTGTATAGTTGATCGTGCCGTAGCAACCACCGATATGAAGTTACTTCTTTCATTAAGCTTTCAAAATTCCTGTAACAAAAGAGAAATCTTACAGAAAATTAACAATTTTGGTTAAAAATTATTATTACTGAATCCTTTTTGTCAGAACTCATAAGAATTATCTGACTGGAACTATTCCAATGAGTTTTATCATCATAGCTTTTACGGCAAATAAAGCTACCGGTAATATCAATTCTTTTTGAAAAAAAAAGCCTATTTTGTGACCACCCTTTTTTGTACCTGTAGGGTCGCTGAATGCAAGTTTTACTGTTTTATGAACAACTGTGCTAAAAAACACTTTGGTACACTATTGTAACCTTTACTATATAAAATACATTTTGTAACCACCTAAAGTGAAGAAAAGTTTAAAATTTAGTAGCCTGGCTAATGTGATTTATGTCCATGTTTTTGGGTGACCAATTTTGGTTAAAATCCCAAAGTACTCCAAACTTGTTCTACATGCATCTTCAAATGTGTTGTTATATCTTTGCATATTATATTGAATACAAATAAATTTTGTAATAAAAATATACACTTGCTTTTTCCTTTAAAAGATCTTTGCTATGTGAAACTGATGTGTTGTTTTGCCGGAACAGTTTGTTTTTGGATATTTTGAATACAGCAGAAAAGCTCAATTGTAATACAAAGCTGACATGAACTCTGAAAGGTTGCCAACATGAGACACAATTAAGACAACAGTTATTGAGGCTGATTTCGGCAAAAACCCAAGGTTGGGATTCAGCCATCGTATTGTCAAGGCCATTAATATTTAATATTATGTGATATCTTTGGTATTACTGAATGCAATCAGATCAAACCTTGCACACATATACTATCAAATAGCCACCTTTACTATCAACGGCTATAACCCTAGATGCATTTTGCAAATTATGCCTCTATGACTTTACTATTATCCCTTTATGTTTTACAAAACTTTTTACGATCATTCTTTGCGTAAGTCAAAAATCAAAGTTACTTCTGGATTAGTAACCAAATATGGAATTCTGCTTCACATCATCTTATTTGAATCGTCTTTTTAAGTGAATCTAATGAGATATTGCGAGGCAGAATCTATCAATGAATGAAAACACCAGGTACTTTTTGTGATTTTGACTTACGGTTAATCTTTTCGTAAGAAGTTTAGTAAAACTTGCCTAAGGACTCTATGAAGACACCTGTAAGTGCTCTCGATAGTTCTAGTTGAAGTTGATGGCAATGTGTCAGCTTGCGTTAACGGCATGTGAATTTACTGATTAATCCATGTTTTCTGTCTGTTAAAGTATGCCTTTAACAACCCGAAAACATACATTTCATGCAATAACCTACCTTAATCTGTGAACTTGGCCTAAATACTTGACTTCGCCTTCTCTGCTTAAAACCAAATTCTATTTGGTCACATACTGACATAATTATGATGATTTTCTGAAATTGTGTTAGGTGAATCTCCCCTGCGAAAAAGGGTCAGAGCAGTAAAAGCCAATTTCTGTTGTTATTTCAAGCATTATGGTAGATAATAGTCATGTAAACATGGCTCTTCATGCTGTTGGCTTAAAAAGATTTATTGCTACCGACTAAATAAAGACAAACAAAATTTTTACAACATTTATTTTTGAATTAAAAGCTTAATATGCATACATATACTGTATAAAACTAATAACGAACAAGATGTGTTTATGAAACACATATGCCCCAGAAATGGGAATTTTTAGAACTATGACCTTGACAAATGACCTTGGATCATGACCATGACTTTGGTATCTGTAAATACAAATCATTGAGATTCATCATCATACAAAAGATGAGCGTTGTAGATCTATCTTGTATAGCCTTGAAGTAATTGGCAATGTTTAGATTTTCGTTAACTTTTCCAGCTAGACTGACAGACAAGACAGACAATCGTAAAGCAATATGCCCCCGATCTATCGATTGCAGAGGCAAAGAAATATAACAAATGAAGGTCCTTAAAATATAATAACAGTATAGGAGTTTGAGTGAATAGCTAACAGGCCATATTTTAACTGATTTTACATGTCAAACATATTTTCTTCAAATACCATGTAGTTGAGGGTAACGAGACTTCCATTAGGGTAATTAATTTTAAATGTCATGGAAACTTAAGACAGCCTAAAACTAAGCTTTTAGCTTGTCTTTTGTTTTCTGGGTTTACTGTACTTTAAAAACCTGTAAATTCCATTCCTTCACTACATAGTGAATAAATGTATTTATTCATGAATTGAATTTGGTTTTGATTTCAACTTTCCATTTGTAATTCAGTATTTTTAACCATTTGTCCACTCACAAAATTAATGCAGTTGACAAAATTGTGAAATTGATCACGTGAGTGATTTTTGAATGAGTTTGGAATGAAATTGTGTGAGTACAGTGAGTGAGTTTTAAAATATGAATACAAGTTCTATAAATAGCTTCCTAATTCTTCATGAACCAATCTGACACAAAAGATTTCAATAATATCAGTGAAATCATGATTTTTTGCAAGCCATATTTATTCTGAACGGTATGACGAAAATATGAATATGACATTTTCTGCAAAAATGGGCGAATATGACTTTTGACTATAGAAAAGGTGTTTAGTGGAGACTTTTAAACCTTCAATCTTTTCCTTTTTATTCACAAAATAGTTATTTATGTTTACATTTATAAACTTTTGCAATTCTCCATATTTTATTGATTTTGTGTATTATGAGAAATTTCCATTTTTTTGTGAAGGGTGGATATAATTACATGTGTTACGAATATGACTTTACTTTTTCTCCAAGTGATATAGTTTTTCACTTTAAATCACATACGATAAATTTATGTGATTTTTTTCAAAGATTATTTTATTCAATACTAAAATTGTAAACTTATTTGATTTTTGTAAGGACAAAAGATTTATTCAATCCATACCAATTTTGCTTCACGGCGAGTATGGCCGGAGTAACATTGTGTGAACCTAACAAAATTATAGAAGATGTTTCCTTGTTTTTATGTTTTTTCTGCTTGGATTTCTTAATATTTTTATAATGAATGAATGAATGGAGCGCTGCCGCTGCATGAGCAAATTAGAAATGTTTTAAGATGAATGTCAATTTCACTATGTTTTTAACTGTAACCACTTATAAACCCTAACCCACTTATAGGAGAAATGTGGTGATTCTCATTAACCCCATGGGTTGTTGTATGAGAGCTTATGGTGCAATATATTTTTTTTAAGTAATCTAATTATCAGAGATTTAAAAGGTCCTCATTGAACTAGATTATTTTTAATTGAATTAACCCATTCTATAAACAAAACTCTGACAGACTGTATTGACTGAGATCAGCTTCTAGTTTGAGCTATTTCTAGTTGTTTGCATAAAATGTCCTTTTAATATGATTTCCCAAATAACAAAATAAAGCTTTAATTTCAAGCTTTCACAAAAGTTTTACAAGGATGTAGTTGATAAGTACAGGGGTGTGTAATTCCCATGCCCAACTCTGACACTGGTTTTTTCTACCTGCGGCCAAGTACTCTTTTCAATGCCTCTTGTCTGTGGACAGGTAAATATCTGGACAAATATCAGAATAGTACTAAACAGATCTAAAAGATTGATTATCATGATATTAATATCAAAGGGTAGAAAATATTGCTTATAAAGAAGAAAATGCTGGAGTCCAGCATTTTCTTCTTTAAAAACAATATTTTCTCAAAATTGATTAATTCTCTTTTTTTTGTGGATGGCATGTTATCTTTGATGTTCGAAAGTAGAAAATCATCTTTGACTTGTCCGGTGATAAGTGGAGAAATTCTGTATTTCCACATCCCTTTTAAGTATATATAAAACAAGTATGATCACAACACCAAATATGGCACTTGCATTCTTGATTCTATCACAAATATTTATACTCAAACAAGGCCTGGTTTTGAAGAAAATGTGAAAAATCTGTAAAGTTTTAGTTGAATGGTAATATAACTTTACATGGTTTTGTTTGGTCCAAAATGAAAGGCAGTTAAAGCTTATGAATATAAATATAACATCTACAATTCATACATATTCTTTGTGATAGTCAAGTGAAGAAATTTGTGACATAACACCTGTGTAATATCAAAAGTATTCAACGGGGTTATATCTCTCCCTAGACATAGGTCATATTATAAAAAAAATTCTAGAACCATAGATTACACATTTCATGCCAGGATTAGGACATGTAAGTTCGAACATGTGATTTGATTTTCTGCCTGCAGATAGGACACTCCTTCAATTTGTGTGCACATACTTCACAAGCCACTAAATGTCCACACGGAATGAATACAACTTGGACCTCCCGTTCATTACAGATTTTACACTCTCGCTGTTCCTTTAACTGTCTATACTCCTCTTCCATTGATGAAGCTCCTAAAAGACAATATTAAAGTTACTTAATTTCTTACCAGGAAGGCTAAATATTCATGTAAGCCACATTTGATTCTTTAGCTCACCTAAGCACAACATTTGTGATCATTGAATATCTGTCAGCCCTCAGAAATTGTAGGTCCCATGCAGGGATTATTCATAAGTCTATAAGACTATGATAAAAATACAGTTATGAATTTTGCTGAAAAGTTGGCCTTTTATTGTCATTAATTCAGTCAAAAAGACATAGATGGGTGATAAAGGACCATCACAGTCCTCTTGTTTCTCATATGTACTGCAAAAAAGTCCAGGTCTTTTGATTAGGTGAAAAAGTGCACAGTCCAAAGAATCCACTTGTTTGCTTGCCAAACATGAATATTTCTGGCATCTCACCTGGCTCATGCTTGACATTTGTGACCTGTCACGCAAAAAGGGACCATCTGGGAATTGCGTAAAGTATCAACTGTTTTCAGATTGCACGGATTGCCCAGACTGACTAGGGTCGAAACTTTTCACACTTTACCTATTTTCTGAATCTAGAATAATCAATTTACCTTTCTGTGAAAAAATTTTTGAAATACAACCTCTGGTTTGCCTGTTCTAGAACCAATCTCTTTTTCAAATATTCTTTTTAAGAAGTTCCCAGATGGTCCCTTTTTGTGTGACATCTCACATTTATGAAATCATGAATCTGTTGATTTTGTTCTGTTTAAGAAATCTCAATATTTATGAATAAAGCTTTTTTGTTTTATTTGATTCAATGGATGCATTTTTAGGCATAAATGTTGGCCTTAAGGTATCTTTATTTCTTCATGCTGGAAATTATAAGTCAAAAAGTGTTGTAGAGTACAGTACAATGGATTTCTATGCATTCCATCCCTAATTTACCACTATTCTATCTATAAATCAAGGGGACAGTGTTACACTATTGTAAGACCCTATAGACTTAGAGGCACTGAGATATCGAGAACAAGAGATGTTTATAAAACATCTATGCCCCCCCCCCCCCAAAAAGCAGATAAATGGCCTATTCTTTGTCAATCAACAAAGGGCAATAACAAATCATAAAATCACAAAATATAACGAGTAGAGTAATGGTTCTTGTGCACTGCACTTCTCCTCAATTCATACTTTTTGAGATATGCTCCAGCCAAAAAATGGTCTATGGACAGACCGATCCACCTACAAGTGCAAAGCAATATACCCCCTTTTCTTCGAAGGAGGGCATAAAGACAGAGAACCCCAAGTGTTAGTTGGATTAATCGAATGTTGGTGCATATTGTTCATTGCAAAGCACAGAATGGCTACTCTCTGGGTTGCAGATAGGTGGAATCCACCATATTACCTGATGAAGCCCCTTGTGATCCAGTTTGGGGTCCAGCTGCAGCCCCTAAATCTTTCCCTTGTGAATACATTCGGTGTAGCCTCCCCTGTGTACTGAGTTTTTCTACTTCATCTATCAGGGCATTTACGTCAGAGAAATCATCAGCTGTGGTTGAAAGTACATAAATTATACACGAAAGACATCAAATATAGATAAGTACATTGTAGTTCATTGATTATTTTTGTGTTACTTGTTGCTTTATTTTTACCCTTCTCATGCTACGAAATATCAGGGCCTGAGGTTATAAAACTTTTCTCAGGTTCAACTGAGAATTTTCTCAAATTTCAAATTTAAATAAATGTATGAAAATGAAAGATAATATTAACCCTTGTCATGCTGAATAAATTTTGGCTAAAAATTTTCATCAAAATTTAAGGGCAAAAAGCACTGAAAGTACCAACTGTAGGTAAATGTTTATTTGAAAAACTAAAACTATTGACAATTCTGATTTGAAAGTGAGAAACAGGTGGTGTAGACTAACATCAGACTTCACATATGTGCAGGCTGATGATTGTCTATAGCTCCTGCCAAAGCAGGAATATTCCGGGTTCAGCATGACAGGGGTTAATAAGTTGTTATCTATAATGACTTATTAATATTATCTTTTATCGTCTCACATTAAAATAAGTATTAAAACACAATTATGGCTTCAATCTCAAATTGAAATTTGAGAAAATTTTGAATTGAGAATGAGAAAAGTTTTATAACCTTGAGCCCTGACACTGTTCACAAAGCTTTAGCTCTGAAGACTGGTTGAAATGTAAAAAAAAAATTGTTTGACAATAATTATAAATTCAGCAGAATAAGGGTTAACCAATTTTAATTCCTAGGGATTTCATTTGAACTTTTGAACTTTTGGCCATTTTCTTTTACATGTATTTGCATAACTTTAAGATTTTACATCTATAGCCTTATATATACTATACAACTCTTTAGATGGTTGTCCCAGTATAACTTGAGTCAAGCCAGTAAAATAATGTTTGCCCTTGAGCTGTGACATTGATCTTGGAGCTATTCGAAAAAATAATCAAATGGCACATCCATTCATAATGGGGAATAATTGTGTCTAATTATTTTAAAACCCTTCTATGAATTGTCTGGATAAATTTAGACAGACACACTGACCGACAAACACACCAACACACAAACACATCTTGTCATGGTGACATTTTTTTCGAATTCCTCTTCAACAAGTGTGCTTTAAAGTTTATAATTCAATGTATAATTTATTCAGAAAAGCCTATTTCATTATGAAGGTAATTTGTATTCTTCTGCATGAAAGTCATCAAAGAAATAAGTCCCACAATTGTATTTTTTTCCATACTTTTTAGATTGATAACAAGTTTATATGAAGATAGTATTTTTTATTCATAGAGACATGAATTTTGAAACTGAAAAACAAATTGCACTTATTTATGAATCCATTTACCTCATTCATAAAGTGTGATTAGATTTATAGTTTCATACTTCCATGAATTTGTAAATATGATTTGTTCAATTATATGACTGTATAAAATATACCTGTAGATCGTCTCCGTCTTGCAATAGCCATCTCCACAAATCGTCGGTCATACCCCATCTCTATACAACTTTTAACCAGACCATGTTCATCAAACCTATAAAGATCATATGAGGGTGCGTGACATTTTCAACATTTTTAAATGGGTAATTTGAAGACCAAAATCAGCCTGTGCATTCGCACAGTCTGATCAGAGTCTTCAATCCACACTAGTTAGATAGCTACACCCATATAGTCTCTGGTAACAATCACAGAACATCTTAGGAGGGTTTTGCTAGTTCCTACAACACTGAACCTTCAGAACCAAGGGTAGGGGTTTCCCAGAATTTTATACAGAATTAAAATGTAATGGATTTTCTAATGAGGAGCGATTTTAACCAATCAAATATCTTTATTATATTGGATTGCAATTATTGGTCAATTACTAGTCAATAACAAGAGCGGTCAGAGACGGATTATGCTCCCCGAATAAGGCATTGTCACAAAAACAAGAGCCATGTTGGACATGGACATCCCCCGCCACAAAAGCTTGATAGTAAACTGAAGCCTAATAGATTAAAGATTCTTTTGTACTGTCAGAGATTTACCTCCTATTAAATGTATTAAAAATAACGAAGGGCAATAACTCAAAAATTATGCAAGCAAGAGTTGTAGTTCTGGTGTATTGCACTTCTCCATGAGATCTATCCACCCTTACCGATCGCCCTATGTTTCCCTCCAATGAAAGGCCGCTATTTCGTTTGAAATTCAAAAAATATATTCCATAACCTGACGATCTGCTCGAATAAGTGAGCTATGTGACTTTAGGCCATATTGGGCGGGGACGACATTCAAAACCAGACAGTGACGTCATTATCTTGTCTGTTAAATACCCCCGAAAGACCCTTAACTTGTTATCGAGTATTTATAATAAAAAAAATTTTGTGAATGTTCTTCTGAGCTTATACTCATTAAACGGAGGAGAAAATCTTGAATAATTGGTCTACATACTAATGAAGACAAGATTTAGAGGATAAATCATTGATGTTGATAATAAAATATTATTCTACATGGTATACAGCAGTTAGAATGACATCGGCGCGTTTGCTCGGACCAAGTCTTTCTGTACTCCTCATTTTCACATTGTGACATAAAAAAAATACGACAGGGTTGAAACTATAAAAAATCTCCTTTCCTCTTGCAAATGAATACTATAGATCTTTTGAACGACATTTTTAATTTAGTAGCTCTACAAAGGTCCCACTCTAAACAAAATGCAATCAAATATTCATATAGAAGGTACATGTATGCAAAATAATTGTAGAAAGAATACAACATGACTACTTAAAGGATTCTAGTGATACAGATTTTTGCAAAAATAAAGTGATTCGAAGCATATTAGGCCTGTGATGGCTGACTAATATCGAAAGCCAGTGTGGCCCGCTTAACTGTGACGTATCGGTTGGGAACTAAAACTTCGTAACTAGAGCTTTGTAATGCACAGTTTTTACTAACGTCCTGTTGCGAACTTTATATTGCTGATAATTAATATGCCGTGGTTTTGTTTGTTTGTATGGGGTTTAACTCCGCCTTAAACAATTTTTAGTTATATAGCGGCGGCTGAAGCATATAACTATGCATTCCTGGTATTTCTTACACCAGTACTACAATTCCTTTTCTAGTCTCCAGCTGCTATCCCACATAGGTCTACGATTTTCAACCCCAAGGTGGAAGACAAATGGTCGGAAAGGATGAGTGCCACCGCCGGGAATCAAACCCGGGACCATTTGAATGATAGTCCGACGAGCTAAATACGCCGTGGTTGATAACTATTTTTCTAAATATACAAACTCCACAAAGGGTGGCATAATGTCCGCAAAAAATCTAGCTAAAAGGAATATAAAATCCACTAGCAAAAATCGCGAGGTTTTGTTCACCGAACGTTCTCAACTGAATTGTCTCGCCAAATGGAAACCCGACGGTGATTAAATTAGCTCCTCCCACATTTTGTTTATCTCGATTTGATTGAGGAAAGTATGACGCAACAAAAATGAATGACATCATTGATTGACGTGCAACTCAATTGAACTAGCGTTATTCGATGAAAAAATAAGTCGATCGGTAAAACAGTTATAGTTCATATTCTGACAATTTACGCGTATAACCTTGCGCTCCGCTAACGCTCCGCTTAGGTTATATCGCGTAAATTTTCAGAAATGAACTATAACTATTACATAAAGTTTCAAGTTGATAGCTATCATACTTTAGGAGATATGCTCCAGACAAAATCTCAGTATCAAAATTAACAAAGGGCAATAACTGCAAAATTATGCAAGTAAGAGTTATAGTTCTTGTGCACTGCACTTCTCCTCCATGAGATCTATAAACCCATAAATGTTCAAGTTGGTAGCTATTATACTTTAGGAGATATGCTCCAGATATAACCTAAGTATCAAAAATAACAAAGGCCACTAACTCCAAAATTGTGCAAGCAAGAGTTGTAGTTCTTGTGCACTGCACTTCTCCTCCATTAGGTCTATCCACCCATAAAGTTTCAAGTTGATAGCTATTATACTTTAGGAGATATGCTCTCTGGTCAGATTTCAAAGACTCAAATAAGCTGTTATCTTATACAGCTAACATAAAGGTAACAAACATAAAACCCCTTTTTGCATGACATATTTTAAGACACAAATTTCAAATGGTTTAGGGTAAAAAGCATCTGATTTGCTACTCAAATGTGAAATTTCATCAAATTCTGAGCATAAGACTAGGAGAAATGAAAGAATAACTGTAATTTACGCGCTTATGTAAAGGTAACAAACATTAAGCCCCCTTTTTCCATGATGTATTTTTTTTACGTTAATTTCAAATTGTTTATAGTAAAGGGCATCTGATTTGCTACACAAATATGAAATTTCACTAAATTCTGACAGTTAGACTAGGAGAAATTTGGGAAAAATTGTTTTTTACCCTAAGTCCCCTTTTCCTGTGACGAGGCCTCAAATCCAAAAACCGTCACAGATGCATCATCACTATATCATAGGGAGTTCACATGGTAAGTTTCATTCAATTTGGCCCAGGGGTTATGGAGAAATAGGTGGGGACAGACGGACGGACGGAATTACGGACGTACGGACAGACAAAGTGGCGGCTATATGCTCTCCCTTCGGGGATCATAATTCGGGGAGCATAAAAATATTTGATAGCTGTAAACTATCTGCATCAATCCAATCATAATTTGGTGCTGCCATGGAAAAATTACCTTCAACAGGGGTGTAAAATTCCCAAGCTAGACTTGTCAGACACAGGCTTTTTCATTTGTGGGCAAGTACATTTTTCTAAGCCACTTGTCTGTGGACAAGTAAATACCAGAGCAAATCAGGTAACATTACTAAAAAGATATAGGAGAAAGTCATCCTATATTTTGTATCAAAGGGGAGAAAACATTGTCTTTAATAAAGAAAATGCTTGGTTACAGAATTTTCTTTATTAAAAACAATGTTTTCTCAATATCTCAATTTATTTTTCCTCCAACAACTTCATTTTAAACCTGGATAAATTGACTTTTACCTGTCCATGGACAAGTGGAGAAAAGTTGTATTTCCACACCCTTATCTTCAAGATATCTGATTTGACAAGTTTGACATATACATATACAAGGCTTTCCTGTATATCATTGAGAGATTGGAATAGTTATGCAAATGTCATGACATTACCTAGCAATTACATGCAAAATGACATGCTGTTAAACCATACGAAAATCTGTCCTTCACACTTTGTCTAAGTTTTGCATCAAAAATATAGAATAATTTTGGTTGTTTTTTGTTTCAACACTTGTAAAAATAAAGCTTTGGTTACTTACTCAAAGAAAGATAAAACAATGTTATACTTAAACAAACAAATATCCCCTGCATAAAGAAATTTTATTTCATTCAGTCATCTTGGGGAACTCTGTCATGTTCTACTTACGGATCATCTGTTAAGGGTCTATTTCTTAAGTGAATACAATCTGGAAACCAGCGCTGGTGTTCCTCCCATGGATCGTCTTCTGGTTCCCAGTTCAACAATAAACCACCACATTGAAAACACTTCATTCCGTCCCCTTGACCTGGTAAAATACAGAGGCATGTCCACATTCAATAACAAGTAGTGTTGGGCAGTAGGTTTCAAAACATAATCAATAATCAGTTTTTAGTTGAAAGAAAATAATCAACTAATTATTGATACTACAATCAGTTTATTTATAATCTATTCAATTCTCAATGAATTCACACTATAGCATAATATGGTATGTTTTAAAATATCTTTTTGATAAAGATAGTGGAAAATCATTGTTATGTGTTGTACCCTTAAGGGTATCTGGAATGGACTTACACTCAACCATTTGTGGTCAACGGTTAAGTGTAGGTCCATTCTAAGGATTGTTTTAAAATAAATAAAAGTAAAAAGATGTTACAATAAAATAAGAAGTCATCCATACTAAATAAGTACTATTAATCTTTCAAAACATTAAATAACTTTGATCTAAATGACATGTTACAACCCATTAATTGATTATGAGATTTCTTAATTGATTATCTGCATCGGAAGCCCAAACCAATTATTTATTGATTATATCATTTAATCAGCCCATCACTAATAACAAACTTCCAAAGAACTTAATAACACTAATCATTTTCACATATTGATAAAACAAGATGTTTTCGAAATTCCTAACCTACGTGACCATGATAAATGACCTTGACCGATGACCTTGAAAGTGGTATCAAAAGAAAGTTCTTGTCACAATCAATGCTTGTGCAAGGACTCTATCCTTTAGCAATAAACTGCTGAAAGTAAAGTTTCACACATACTGACAGTCATGAACATGCTGGACAGAAACAATATCCTCCTCATCTATTGATTCAGGAGCATAAAAAATCTATTCATCTCTGAATCAAATACAATAATTATTATCTTTGTCCATTTAATACTTTCTCAACTTTATTTCAAAATCATTTGAATTTATCAATAAAATTTTAAATCTTTCATATAAATATGTTAGCGTCTTAAAAGTCAATGTAGCTGCCAGAGATCATCAAGACTTGGGTAAGCCTTGTCAGGGGTGTGGAATTCCCATGCCCGACATGTCCCAAATGGGCTTTGCTATTTTCGGGCAAGTACATTTTTCTAGGTCACTTGTCCGTGGACAAGTAGATACAAGAGCAAATCTTGATACAGTACTAAAAAGATCTAGGAGACAAGTCATCCCTTTGTTTGTTTCAAAAGGAAGAAAACATTGCCTTAAATGAAGAAAATGCTGGGTTATAGTTTTCTTCATTAAAAACAATACTTTCTCAATATCTATCTACCCACTTTTTTGTGGACGAGTTCATTTTTAATCCTGACCAAGTAACAAGTCAGCTTTTACTTGTCCAAGGACAAGTGAGAAAACTCTGTATTTCTACACCCCTGCTTGTCATGATTAATTCTCCCAACCTCAACCAGAAAAAACTAAGACACTAGCATATTATTCTCAATTTACAATCAGTGGTGAAGATATTGATGGTCCTTCACAGATTAAATGCAATTAAAACACTTACCCGTGTAGAAGAAACCAGCATCTACAAGCAAGTCCTCAAAACCTTGAAACATTTTGTGAACATTTCTCATTGTTTCTCTACGAGCTGATGGTTTACTGTATTCCGGATATTTAGGAACACCACATTCCTCCTCTGTCACTAACGGAACATTTCCCACTAACCGACCCAACAAAAACGGACACGCTGAATTAAACTTTTTGTGTTCGGCCTGCACATTATCCCCATGCTCCCAGTTTTTAAGGACTAGATTACAAAAGATACACTTGACACGATCTCCGGTACCAAGATAATAAAACCCATCCCTTGCCAGATCTCTAGCAGAAACTGGTATGGAAGGTGGCCATTCTTTAAATGATTCAAGTCTCTTGTCTTCTCTCTTTAAATCATGTTTTCTTTGATGATCCTGAAGAGAAAGATTTAAGATGAATTATAGCTTAGTCCTTGAGTAAGTGCTTTGGAAACACTTGTGCATACAGTAACCCTTTTTAAATCTAGCCTAACTTTAAGCAAGATTTCTGCTGTATTTCAATTCTTAATTGGGCACTACCCATGTCAATACATATAACTCTATATTTTTGGTACTTATTGGAATTGTCTCATGGGGACATTTCCAATAAGTACCCACAGCAGGGATCGACACTAACACCTTGGGCCCGAGACCTGTGGATTTTATGGAGGACTGGTAGATGTACCATGCTGCAGGTCTTTCAGGCCTGTTGTAAAAATCTGTCCAGTTTCGAAAATATTTGCTTTTCCAATACTAAAATTTGAATTGCCATATGGAAAACATTGTGGAAAAGGAAGAAATTGCTTGTCAAAAGCAAATTCTTCTCTTCAAACGATGTTTTCCTTGCATTTTTATGCTCCCCGAAGGAAGAGCATATAGCCGCCACTTTGTCTGTCCCAACCGTCCCCACCTATTTCTCCATAAACCTAGGGCCAAATCAAATGAAACTTACCATGTGAACTTCCTATGATATAGTGATGATGCATCTGTGACGGTTTTAGGATTTGAGGCCTTGTCACGGGAAAAGGGGACTTAGGGTAAAAAACAGTTTTTCCCAAATTTCTCCTAGTCTAACAGTAAGAATTTAGTGAAATTTCATATTTGAGTAGCAAATCAGATGCCCTTTACTATAAACAATTTGAAATAAACATAAAAAAAATATATCATGGAAAAAGGGAGCTAAATGTTTGTTACCTTTACGTTAGCGTGTAAAATACAGTTATTCTTTCATTTCTCCTAGTCTTATGCTCAGAATTTGATGAAATTTCACTTTTGAGTAGCAAATCAGATGCCCTTTACCATAAACTATTTGAAATTTGTGTCTTAAAATATGTCATGCAAAAAGGGGGTTCAATGTTTGTTACCTTTATGTTAGCTGTATAAGATAACACCTTATTTGTGTCCTTGCAATCTGACCATAGAGCATATCTCCTAAAGTATAATAGCTATCAACTTGAAACTTTATGGGTGGATAGACCTTATGGAGGAGAAGTGCAGTGCACCAGAACTACAACTCTTGCTTGCATAATTTTGGAGTTATTGCCCTTTGTTATTTTTTATACTTAGATTATGTCTGGAGCATATCTCCTAAAGTATAAAAGCTATCAACTTGAAACTTTATGGGTGGATAGATCTCATGGGGGAGAAGTGCTATGCACAAGAACTACAACTCTTGCTTGCATAATTTTGGAGTTATTGCCCTTTGTTATTTTTGATACTTAGATTATGTCTGGAGCATATCTCCTAAAGTATAATAGCTATCAACTTGAAACTTTATGGGTGGATAGATCTCATGGAGGAGAAGTGCATTACACCAGAACTACAACTTTTGCTTGCATAATTTTTGAGAAATTGCCCTTTGTTATTTTATGATACTTAGATTTTGTCTGGAGCATATCTCCTAAAGTATAATAGCTATCAACTTGAATTTTTATAGTGGATAGATCTCATGGAGGAGAAGTGCAATACACCAGAACTACAACACTTGCTTGCATTTATGCAGCATAATTTTGGAGTTATTGCCCTTTGTTATTTTTAATACTTAAATTTTATAGGAGGTAAATCTCTGACAGTACAAAAGAATCTTTAATCTATTAGGCTTCAGTTTACTATCAAGCTCTTGTGGCGGGGGATGTCCATTTCCAACATGGCTTTTGTTTTTGTGACAATCACAATGTCGTATTCGGGGGGCATAATCCGTCTCTGACGGCTCTTGTTTCTCTTGATTTGCTAACATCAAGCATGTTTTTTTATGCAGGACCTGTTGTTTTTAGGGATATGCAATACTTAAGGTTAACAGGTCCTTCAGGCTGTGTCAAAAAATAGTTAGTGTCAAACTTTGCACAGTGTAGTCTTTGCTGTAGGTACCTGTTGAAATTGTCTCCATGACAATTTAATTTTTTATTCCCCACCCAATCTCTATGCCAAACAAAACTAGAAAGCCATGAATGGCTTGAGTCTTTCCACAGGCTTGAAACTCTTGTAATAGCAAATCAAAGTTTTGACAAGACTTTTAGATATATTTGGTTCTACTAATGTTGAAAATGATTTTCAAAGTTTCCATTATATAATATATAGAGAAAAGACCTCCGCCTATAAAAGACATATCTTTCATCAAATCACAATAATTTTTGGCTGCATGATAATGGGTCACCCAAGGATCATATAAATGAAGTTTGATTGATATACATCAGTTACATTCTGAAAAAATGGTTTTCAAAGTTTCCACTATATAACATATAGAGAAATGACCTCCGCCCATAAATACATGGTTTTCATCCCATCACAATAATTTTTGGTAGACTGATAAAGGGTCATCAAAGAATCATCCATGTAAAATTTAATTTGTATTCATCTATTAGGTTGTGGGAAAACTCACTTCTTACCATATTACCATAATAGCCCAAGTGGCCTTTGGCCAATGGCGTTGAAAATGAATTGAGTCCCATTATCCATAGCCCTGTTTTAGTCCCACTAACCTGTAGATACTGTTCATCCCCTGCAAGATCCACATGATCTGTACCTTGTGCACTGTCTGCAAGACTGGTTTCACATAGTGGCATTTTATACCCATTTAAATGTCTGCTTAAAAACAAATCTTTCCTTTTATCTATCTACCAACCTCATTGTCTGTCCTTCCACCTGTTACATAAAATGGAAATATGATACACAGTACATGATCATCTCAATAAACGAGAACATTTGAACATTTAAGTTGAGAAGTTCTTTCTCTTACTAGAATGCTTTTGGAGCTACACATCTTGATGGTCTGGATAGCTCTTGTGATGGTGAACCCACAAGTAAAGTTTCATGAAGATATCTTCAATAAGAAAAGAGATATCATATGACCAAGATTAGAGTTTGTCACACCCATGCCATAAACAACACCAACGTCCCCAAGGTGATGACAATGCCTTGGGTTTTCAACAAGAGCTGTCAGAGGACAGCGAAGCTCAACTATTCCTAGTGCTGGATAGTAACAGCAAATCAATATCGACATTGGAAATTCAATAAAATTTAAGTCAAGAGAAAAGAATCTTTGTCTAGAACCTGATATTTTGGTCACAGAAGCACGTGCAAAGTTTTAAAGAAATAGCTATAGTAGGAACAGAAATACAACTAACATAAAACAGTTGCACATAAAAACATAACCAAGATTTTTAAGGCCAAAAAGGGTTAAAATTCCACTAAATTAAATATCAGAGTAACAAATCTTTTTCTGTGGGCTAATATTATGGTCAAAGAAGCATATGCAAAGACATCAGTTGCATGTAAAAACTTAACCAAGATTTCTAAGTCCGAAAAGGGTTAAAAATCCACTAAATTCAATACCATAGAATTGAATCTTTGTCAAGAGGCTGATATTATGAACACAGAGTTAGGGTCATTTTTGAAAAACCAGAGACACTTTTTAAAAACTAAATTTTAATTCAATTTTTAATTGTTTCAAACGACTGATATACTAGCTGTATATGAAATTATAACTTTATAAGATATTAAGTTTTCAAAAAATATCAATCAGTTCTCTTCTGAAGTTTTGATGAACCAAACTTGAATAAACTAAGGCCTCGATCTACATTCCAGGTCATGATCTCTCAAACAAATTAAGTCTCAGGCTATCAACCACGACTTTAGGATTATCTTATGTCTCTTTGCAAGTCTTGAGTTAGACCGTGATGCAAAAAATGTAGATGAACTTTTTCATCGCCACGATTTTTCGTTGATGAGTCCTTGCAAGAACTCGGCTGCTTCAATCTGTTTATCCTTTTGAAAACTCGAACTCGAAACTGGGCAATGTTTGGTGGGGAAAATACAGAGAAATTTCTGGACATTGTTTTAAAACTAATCGACCGAACAATCACGAATGATAAAACCCGAATTATATGCAGGTTGCTATGCGACGCAAAACAATGGCGTGTTTGATTTGAAATCAAGATGAAATTCTTCCTTTCGATTATTCCTTAATTTTTGATGACTTGAAATAACAAATAATGTCTACAAAAAAATAAAACATTTTAAAATCTAATAGTCTTTTCAGGGGTGTAAAATTCCACTTGTCCGCTAATATTGACGAGTAACACTTGGCCTCGGGCAAGTGAAAAAATGAGGAGCTCGTCCTACTGGACGAGTGCTTTTTTAAACAAAAAAAAAAAAATTAAATTTGTCATCCAAAACTCAAAAGTACAGGTAATTGTCGCTTATTTCCAAAATGAAAGTAAAACTGGAGTTCCTGAGTGTCTGACGGATGTGTATTTCTTTCATGCATGCGCATTTTTGTAAGTGCGCGAAAGGTTCTCTGTACACAGCGTCTTTTAGACTGGGAACTCAGTCTGATTTACTCTACAATTAATGTACCAGGTAACCCAGTCAAGTGATTGTAAAAAGAAGCACGTAACACAGTTGTTTATATCGTCACCGCTAGTTTTCGTCTGTGGTCATTGAAGTCTTATACTTAGGACGAGTAAAATTGTTATAAGGACGAGTAACTTTTTCCATCAACTTGTCCTACAGGAAGAGAAGACAAGGGAAAAATTTTACACCCCTGCTTTTCCAATTTAATTAATTTTGATATCTTTGAATTATAACGATCATGCATATCGTACAAACAGTCAACCACCACGTTGTTAAAGTTAGTAATTAAACTCGACCTTAAAACATCTTGGGAATTTTATTTTCGGATGTGAGGATGTCCAGTGTCGACTCGTTGAATTCTGGGATAGTATGTAATTTACATTTGACCTTTAACCTTACAGTCAGTGTTAGTTTGGAAAATCCTTGTTGTCACTTTCCCTTTTAAGTACAGTAGAAGTCGTCCTAGGCTGTTATAATTGAAACTTGAGTCCATATTTATATGGGACAAAAGTCGCATCTTGCAAAGATTTTATGAGACATGTACAATTTTTAAGTGAGATTGTCGCAGAATCGCGGCCTCCTCAGATCACTGTTTACATCATTTCCTTGTCCCCAGTTTTTATCCACATAGGTCCACAATATCAACCAAATGATGGGAGATAAAAAGACAGAAAGGATGAGTGTTGCCGAACCCAGGACCTCTAGATTTACAAACTAGCTCTATGAAAACTGAACAACCCCCCCCCCCCCATATTCTCTACTGCATTTGCATTTGACCAGGTTGAGTACTCAATGTGGATAAAAGCTTAGAACATTTTGGAAATAGAATTTAATAACATTGCATAGAGAGGACCTAGCCACAGGGTTTCTTTGCATGTATCAAGCCTTTAAGGTACTTAGTATTACTGTACCGGAACTTGCTTCATAAAAGATTTCCCTAAAAGCATAGCCTAGGTTTGTGAATAATCAATCTTATTTGCATTATTCTTAAGGCTTTAACCTCGTTAAAACTCAATAATCTAGATTAGACAACCCAAAATCACAAACAGGAAGTAAACATACAAATTGCCTGGTACCCTACTTCATAAAATCAAAGCTCTGAAAGTACAGTTGGGGGGTCTTTGAATGTGTTAGGAAGAATAGTATCAAATTTGAATATGAATTTGATTTTCTCTCTCAGCTTTCTCAGAAAAGAGAAAAATATCCAACTTGAATATTATATGCCCTACGTCCGCTCTCTTCTATGATTTGAGCGTTGATGAATAATCAAGACATCGTAACTACAGCTTGAATAAACTGTAGTTTCGACGAATCAGCGATAATTCATCGACTATATTTTTCAACATACGATTATTTATGCACTTGCATAAATTGCGTAATGGGAGCTACGCTCTTGAGATATTCAATCATGGTGACTTATAGGCCTATGGGGGCCTTGTGGTATGATAATATAATTATAAACATTAAAATGTAAAACGCATGTCATTACAATAAATAAATATTTACCTACTTACTATTCTCTCGTAACGCGTTAAAAGTAAACGAATCTCTTAACTCATTTTCGATATAAAACATCAACCCTGCGATTAGGATAACGGATGAAGGTTTAAACGGTTCATCCCTCCAAGATTAAAATACCGTCCGACTTGGTAATGCAGGGCATCATTTCTGGGACGCCCGCATGTGCATTTATAGGCGTAACTGCGATTTCGAAAATTATACGCACTCAGAAGGCTACCAACAGAATATAAAAGGCGATATGCCGTCCTCCGCCAGCTCCCATTTCCTATGATTTTAACGTTGGTGAACTCAATGAAAACATCAGACTGACTACAGCTTAAATAAGCCGTAGTTTAGACGCCATGATGATCATTCATCAACGACATTTTTCAAAGGAGGATTTATTTCTATTACGCACTTGCGTAATGTGCGTAATGGTAGTTTCGCCCCTGATGTGCTCACTTATTCTAAACGTAGACGTTTGACTTACAGTTACTGCAGGACAACGTGATATTGCCAAGGTGATTGATTTTGGAATGAAATTGAATTTGCAGGAGAAACAAGTTTTGTATGACTTTAAAGGGGAGTAATACAATATGGCTCATGAATACCGTCCAATTGGAAAACTGAAAAAGAGATAGTACGTAAAGTGTCTCGACCCTAGTCAGACTGCGCGGATTGCTTGGGAAGACAATTTTCGCAGTGTACTTATTTTCTGAATCTGGAATGATCAATATACCTTCCAGTGAACGAGTTTTTAAAATGCGATCTCTGGTTGACCTATGCTCGATCCAATCACTTTTTCAAATATTCATCTTACAGAGTTCCCAGCTGGTCTCTTTTTGCGTGACGGGTCACATATACATTGAGAGTCCCTGTACGGGAAGGTCTAATGATGACTCTATTTTCAAATGATAAGAGTTTCTATACTAGTCAGTCAGCACAGCCCTCGACATTCAACGCGCTATCGTGATGGTCCCTTTTCGCATGACGGGTCACAAAATATTCATTTCCCAAAGAATATTTTGGTATGTCGTGGCTTATTATGGTTTATAAGTATTGATTGAAGTTGATGTGAATAAAATTCGCTCATGAATGAATGCATTTACTGAATAAGAGATGACGAAAAAACGATAAACTTGTTTATAAATGTTTATACTTCGAATGGATCTGCGAAAAAATAAATCCATCGATGAAATTCAAATGATGATTGAATGCCTAAATTTAGAGGCTTCGGACTAGTCATTCGGACATTCGATTGAGAATTCATGATAGAATTCTTGGAAAAATCTAATCATATACCATTGAGAAGTCATATAATAAAAAGACATTTCAATTATCATATATGAAATATCATTCATATTCATATAAAAATTTGGATTTAATAGTGATTTTATTACCAACTTTGATATAAAATGAAAAAAATCTTGGATTATAAAAGTGTATGTATTTGAAACCTTTTGTGAGTTTTTTTCAATAAGAAGTGTTAACATTGCAGCGAGGACAGTACGAAAAATCGATGTAGCCGAAATATCAACGGTTAGTAAAAAAAATAGTTCCTTGTCAAGAAATTTTAAGACATTGAAAGGCAGAACATTAGTCAAGGCTCAATTGCCCTTATGAGCAAGAACTACTTATTATAATATACTGATACATTTATTTATAAACATACATAAATTTTGGAGTTAATTCGTCTATCTATCGTTTGAAGAGTTTATATGGTCGATAGAATTTGAATTATTCCAGGTTCGATAACGACACAATAGGAATTTATTTAGTAATCTCTTATGCTGGTCAGTATAGTCGGATACTCAGTAACAGAAATTTCGCAAACAAGGAAACACAGAAAACAAATATAATTAAAAGCAGATTCAAGTACGAAGACTTCATGCTAACTGAAACAACAACATGACATACCAATAATGTTTAGTTTCTCGTAATTTATCAAAGTGTTTCAGTTCTATGTGATATATACAGCTAGTGTAGGTATGGGAGGATGTAACAGTGCTGAATATGACGATGATTATTATTATAGGGACCGCAGGTATCGTGGTTATAGAGACCCTATGTTCTATCGGAGATACCCTATGGGACCCACAGTCGTCCCCGCGGGAGGCCCCATGATGCCGATGGGCGGGCCTGTGGGTGGACCTATTGGCACACCGATTGGTGGACCAATTTCAGGGCCTATAAGTGGACCTATAAGTGGACCTATCAGTGGACCAGCTATGGCCCCGCCCATAGGAGGTCAGCCAATGCCGTTCGGTGGTGCGCCTACTCAAGTGGCCCCATATGCATATTAACTCATCAATAGCTGACTGTGACATAACTGAAATACAGAAAATCGGACAAAGTTATTTTGGAACTCATAAGTTTGGAGTTTACATTTACATTTATGCAATTCATGTATTTTTTTCTTAGTTTAAATATGGGTAAATGTAACACTAAGGTATTCATAACATAAATGTAATTGACACTATTATAGTAGAGATCTACACAGAATGACAGAGGCTTATTTTTTTTTTTTTTTTTTTTTTTTTTTTTAAATATGACAGACAATTTCGGTGTGGGCCTAAGCCTTACAATTCCATCAATTTTCACATGTTAGCGAGCCGCAGTATAAACGTCGAACATCCTGGACCAACATTCAATTCGCTGACTTTCTGAAGGGATTAAAACCTGTCTACCAAGTGCAAAGTGAAGATTCTGGCCAGACTATGCGGTTGTGAAACTGTTAGAAATAAGCATATGCGTGACATCTCCAACAATTTCACGTGTGCACGAGACACTATCATTAAGAAACCTTGAAGGCTAATTAATGTAATTATACTAGTCGCTGACTGTCCAAAGAGGGTTTAAGAATTATCTATCTACTGAGAGTACAGTGAAGATTCTGGTCATGCTGTGTGCCTTTGCACAGGCTGGCCAGAGGCTTTGCCTTGCGCACAGGCGAAAAGTTGGAAATGCCATTCACAGCCTCAAATGTCATGTGAAGGTTCATATGTTTTTTCACGAATTTTTCTCCGAAAAGCTTTGAAACATACTGCTTCCATGTTTTTCGTTCTATTTTCTCTGTTTTTATACAGAAGGTTCCTTTATTAAGGTTTGATAGGTTGAGTATTGACTTTATCAAAGCTCAACTTGTGGTCATCTTAGCAAATTCATCCTAAAATCGCATCGAACAGGGTTCAATATACACATGTACTATTTCACATCCGCAACGCTGAACCAAATTGATGTTGATTGCGTGAAGTAGGGGAGACCGGAGGTGTGTTCGTTAGAGCAAGATGAAAAATCCACCTAATTAAGATTTTTAAGACGTCGTTATGAACGATTTTCGATATTTTGAGAGAATATATTCGACGTCGTCATGACTCGTTTTAAGCTAATGCAAAACAATCTTCGTTTCCTCATTGAGATATCTTAAGATTCTTATTTAGCCTCTTTTAACAATCTCGCTCTAACGAACACACCTTTGGGCTAGTTCATAGACCGCCGTTTGACGACCTACGAGGGTTGTTCAAAAGTTATCCGGATTTTCCCTATCAAAATTTCATTTTTGAATCGATCAAACTAAAATTTGTTTCAATCCCTGTCGGACTTCAATTCACGTATGGTTATGTAAAATTGATATAGTTATCGAACACAGAGCGTTCGCATCTGCCATAAAAAATGTCATGGAAACGCGTACCCGGCGCAGTAGATAAAATAATACATATGTTTGGTCTTCTTTGCTAAATATTTAACTCTTCTAACTTTTGAAAAACATGAACATTTATAGAGTTCCTGGAATAAGTATCACGCATGCCTTGTCTTAATTTGAAAAAAAAAAAAAAAAAAAAAATGACCGTAGAAATTTTCGACAAGGTTCGTTTAAAAAGTGGCGAGGTAGGTGTTTCGAAACGTCCTAGACGACGTCAACTGAATGCTGGGAATTTTTATTTTTAATTTTTCTATTCGAAATATACAAAAAATTCGAAAAATATAAATAAAATACTTGTCATGCTGAAAGGGAATGGTAAATTCTTTCAAATATTTTATTTTCATCGCCAATCGCAGAGTTTCTGAGTAGATATCGGCGATTAACTAAGGGGTATGTTTCTGAGAACTTTGATTTAGTACTATTCGATTTCACTTTTATACAAACCATAAAAGTACATCTTAATTACAGGAACACTTCATTCATCCTTCTTCAACGAATTACGAGCCGCGAGAAGCTAAATTACGCCATATCAAATGTCTAAATTTTCGTCATCGTTTTTAACGTCATGAACTGTGCGCCGCCACCTTATATCAATAAATTTTGTTTGCGTGTAAAATGAATATACGTCGTTCAACTGAATCAGGTTTTGGCAAGTTTGGGCAACTAAGGTGTCCCCTTAATTTGAGTATACATGTACTTTTTTTCACATGGCGATAAATCAATAACATTAATTGACCTAATCCGGATAAATATTGAACAACCCGAGTACATGATTTGAGATGTTGCACTTGCCATTTTTAGATTAAACAAGTCATTTTTGCTATAATTCTTATGAAAATGCGACTATTCTTAGGATTTTTGCGTTCAACTGTGTATTTTATAACTACATGTACTTTTTAATACAAAAGTAAAATTTCGAATTTTTTCAAACTTTGTTATCTAATTCATATTAAAGGAAACTTTTTTAAATCTATAAAGTTCACAAGAGAGGAAAAGCAGCCGGCAAGCGTTACAGGGGTGTTATTTAGACCAGTCATTGTAATTGAAGTATACAGGAGACCTAGAACATTCGATGTTGGACCGGGGCTAGTTGCTACACTGTGTAAGGTAGCCACAATCACATCAAAATATTTTTTTAATGCTAAAACGAAATAAATAACAGTCATATAATGTTTCGTTGTTCACAGAAACGTAGAAAACACAGCTTTCTGAATATCAAGCTGCACCTATGAGATTTTGGTCATCCAACGATGTAATACGTATAACAAATTCAATGTCTTATCAGACTTACTGAACCTTATTCATAAATTCATTACTTTTTCAGTAATTCAAATCGGTCGTTTACGTGCATGGCTACGACAGAGAATGAATACAATATACTTAAAATCATACTGAACCGACAAGTTAGTAGGGGGAAAAAGAAATCAGAATATGAAAACATAAACACATCATTATTGCAATATTCTTCTATTTCGTCTCCCACAAAGATTAATCGTGCCCAGTGACCTATGAAGTTTTGCGATTGTGAATTTGTATCTGAATAGCCCTAATATTGTTGGAAATGGCGAGAAAATAGAAATTTAAGATAACTAAGACATTGTAAGAGAAGGAAAATAGACAAAATAAAATGGTAATACGTTAACTAAAAAGAAGTTTACACGGACAGAAAGGATCGACGTGCATGAGAATGGTAATCTATAGTTTGTCACAGAATGTCGATTAACTCGAAGCCTGTGTTAGATTAACACATGTAGGAATGAACTATACCGAATAAGCATGAGCATTACAACCAAAAAAGGAGAATAAAAAGAATATTGAGTGTAAAAAGTGTGTCAACTAGCTCCGGTCTCCCCTATTCACATCTTCAAATAAAAGTTTTCGTAACAGTTGCTTTATAATGAACACAGATTAATAAAATGTACTTAATAGATGAAGATAGTATTTATAAATTTCATGGAGGAATGAAACTAAAAACCTAATCACACTGTATGAATACGCGAAGATCGGGATCTATATTTTTGAGTGCACATACAGTACGTAGGAACATCTTTGTTGGGCCACACTCATTCCGATCAAAATCATTCTTACTTTAATCATTCACTCAGCGCTCCATTCATTCACTCCAAACACTCACTCAAATTGATGAAAAACACTCCGAAATCATTAGAAAACATTTCGAAATAGTTCAAGGCGAATAAAATCTTATTAAAATCGACCATATTATTTTATGATTTTTTTTTTGATTTTTTTTTTTTTTTTTTTGGCTGATGTAGAATTTAAAGTGTCTGATTGGTCTACGAAGACAAACTCGCTCCACACACTCATTCAATAATATTCCAAAATCATTCCAAAAATTAATCATCTTGTCAATTTCACGATATTATTTACTGTATATGATACATACATTAAAGACTTTATCGAAGTTAGCTTCTTCTAAACATGTATTTTATAGTGTTATTTTCAAAACATTTCAAATTTCTTGAAACGAAATATTTTTCATTTATTCAATAACAGATTTGGGACGACAATTTTTCATAAATATCATTGCAAACACCAGGTGCGTATTACTATTGAAATTGTACTGTATGGGATATTCTGAACACTATTATTTGCAGTTGAATGTTTTGAATTCATCTTGCGATTCTTTTCTATTCATGTCAATAATAGTTAAACGGTATAATGCTTTCAAAAAGAGAATTCGGCAATAGGCATCTTTTCTGTCTTAAATAGGATATAGCGACTCCGTTTAACCCTTCCGCTATATATAGTGTATTTTCCTTCAGATATTTGATATGCTCAAATCTTATAAAAGCTACAAAAAATTACACCCCCACCCCCCTGACATACACACCCACCTTCAAACGCAATTTGAAATCACCCATAATAAGGGAAACGAAAGACCAATTATCTTTTAAGAGAGCGTTGTTTATTTGATTCGCCGTTCAATACAAGACTCATTAAAAACAACAACAACAACTCGTTCATGTTAAAGAAAGACAACCGAGTTCGAAAACGTTCGACCGAAGTCGGCATGTGCAGTCTGAATAGGATCGACACTTTACGCACTATCAAAATGGTCCGTTTTCGGTTGAAAGGTTACATATATATTAAAGATGTGGATCGAGTCAAGCATGGTAAAAAGTGCTATTCTAAAATAATACATTCGAAAGATAAAATGACCATCCAAAATCTCAGCAATAGGTCTAGTGCATGGATCACATTTTAAACAGTAAGTCTAGAAAGAAACTGGAAAAAAGTTGGTTACTTTGAAATTCATTTCATGATTATGAACATGTTTAAAACATTTCCAATCGATCGATAACCTTTTGATATTTCAATCAATAAGCTATTGATCAATATTTGATTGATTTTCATCCACTAGCTGCTATATAATGTGCGATCAGTCACGTAAAAAGGTAACATAAACATAACATTAAGGTAGTAGACCCGTAATAGTTTTATAACATATCAGAAGTAATGAACTTAAACAGTTGTAAACCGAGGTTTCCTAATGATTTTCATTAGGAAACCTCAGTTAACATTGTGAAAGAACATATGGTCCAAAATGTTGCGGAACTATTACGGTTCCACTTCCTTAAAACATTGCATAAACCGATATCGTCGGTGAGTGATCAAATACTCGTAACTCCAGCTTATTCAAGCTGTATTTACGAGGTTTTGACCCTGCAAACACGATATGCGATACTCTATTTCTGTTTTCCGCTACGTAATACACGGAATTTCATTTCCGGCTTTCGCCCTATCGCAGGAACAAATGATTTATTAGCAAGATACAAAATGCAAGATATTTTATTTGCAATTTAGGCCACCATTATACAAAACATAGTTATTAGCTACATATAAGATTGATGATAATAATACTACATGTAAAACGTTATACAAGATCATATATTTTCGAAATGCAGATGTATTAAATAAAGGCATGAATTCATCTCGAGCTTTTAGTGCGCTATCAATAAATTTAGCTATTTTTAGAACATCAGATTCCCTCGAGGAATTTAAGAAAACCCGAAAGGCTCTTTCCCCATGTTTTCCAACGAATCGGCTAGATTTTCGAAAGGAATCTACACTCGTATCGTGAAAGTTTCGAGAAATCCGATATGATCTGTTGAATTTATCTCGTAAACGAAGCTCACTTACGGACAGCAGACAAACAGAAAGACAAACGGACGGGAATGGCCCCGCTGCTATATCTTTTATGAACGTGAAATAAAAATATGCTCCCTTATAATATGATCTACGTCGCGGGAGTGAAATAACCTCGTTGTATATTTTTGATATTACATGGGTGTTATTACACTAGTGGAATAACTATGCAAATGAGCTCATAGCGGATGGCAACGCTATTTTGTAACCGCGAAAATGACGTCATAATCTATATATCATGACGTCAGATTTAAACGGCGTTATAAGTTTCGCGGAAAATTGATTTGTTGAATTTCAAGATTTTTGACCATTTTCCGCAAAATTTCGGACCATATTATAAATAGAATATAAAATTTGTGCTCATTTGTGCCTCGTTTTTATCTGTTTATAGATGGCTCGCTTAATAAATTCGGTATTCAATGACCACTCATCCAATATCCTCTATATCTATTTGCAGAACAAAACGTTTTCATTAATCATCCAACTTATCTTTATGCAAAGACCGCTTCCAGACTTCACGAAATGCCGCCGGTCCCACTGACATGTCTGGTAAAAATCATGCTGGTCCTATAAGTTTTGCATGAATACAGGATCGAATGACCGGTAAAATCTAGCCACATACACAATATGTTCTATTATTCCGTCTGTTGGAATTTAGGTCGATCTGGTAATAATTTTAAATTTACCAGACCCACTGTCCTGTAAAAAATATGTGTATTTCGTGAAGTCTGCGCTTCCTGTATACAATCAAACTTCAGTTTCTCGAACACGGGTACTCTCGAAACCTGGGGAAAGTTCGAACAATGATCTTAGTATCGACAGATCTTGTAATTGATCGTGTTCGAACACGGAAAACTCGTTCACCTGAACTGTCAAACATAGTCTACAGTCCGGAATATAAAATCGCTGTATATTTTACCTTTTCTATATAAAACTATGATATACATATTTTTCAAAATAATAAGATTCCGATTGTGGATAAATAAGGTGAAGAGGGCGAAGAATGTCAAACATACAAGATAGACATGTAGAAAAAGATAACAACATGTATACAATGCCAAATCTACTTGAAATATCTTTCTTATATTAGTACCAGATATGCGTTAGTAAGAGCAAGATTTAAAAAATTCCCGCTATTTTTATGACATCATAATGTACGATTTTCGATAATTTGAGTGAAAACAATCGACGTCATAAAGACTACTCGTTTTAGTCGAGGCCAATGATGTTTCGTTTGCACATTTTGAATTCTTTAGATTCTTACTCAGCGGCTTGAAAATCTCGCTCTACCGAACGCTTTATCTTTAAAATCTTAGCCTACTTAAAATCATAAGAAATTCGTTTTAACGACCGCACATCAGGCGCACCTATTGGCAGTAGCCATATGGGCCCAGTATACTGTAAATCGGGAATATCTCACGTCGATTAATATTAGCGAGAGTTTTTATATACTTATAGGTACCAGAAAAAAAGGTTGTACGTGTTTGTAAAGGCAGTTACGACCTTTTAGCATCGAAACGTTGATTTGTTCTTTGTAATACAAAAATATCATATTCTTGATTAGGCCTACACGCGTTCTTACTAAGATTTTTAAGATAAAGCGTTCGGTTGAGCGAGATTTTTAAGCTGCTTAATAGGAATCTTAAGATATCTCAATGAGGAAACGAAGATGGTTTTGCATTGGCTTAAACGAGTAGTCATGACGACATCGAATGTTTTCACTCAATTATCAAAATCGTTCATTATGATGTCTTCAAAATCTCATTTAGCGGGATTTTTCATTTTGCTCTAACGATTACATCTCTGTTTATGACATTGTGAAATTGACATGAATGATTTTAGAATGATTTCGGAATGAAATTGAATAAGAGTGTGGAGCGAGTTTTAGTGACATTTAGGTCTACTAAAGGTGATCCAATATCACTAATTTTGTTCAAGATTGTTTCATGTGTGATGAATTCATATGATACCGAATGTGACTTGAGATTTCGTTCAGGTGTGTTTTTGCGTCATGTAAACCTTCCTGAAAATTGGTTTCTTTCTTGAAAGACGCCGAGATGTCATCGGTGAAAAAAGGAAAAGAATGGCCCTTTATCGCTCATCTTAGAAAGAAGAACTTGCAATAAAAAATAAGAAATTGGTCCAAGATCAAGATAAGCCCCTAGCCTAACAAATGAAAAAAAACCTGCCTATCATAATTCAATGAACGTGTTTTAAAGAGGGCTATTAAGAAAAACTCAGGCCAAGTCTAATTTAGTAGAGGCTCAAGCATTGAAGTCTTCACAGTACAAACTGTATATTGAGTGGCTCATTGTCTTTAAATATTGGTTCCGTATAGTGCATAAAAAGTAGGAGATACTCTGCGTTTTTATTCAATTGGCAGACCTGGCTTAGCCGTGACGTAATTATGCTAGTTTACTTTTAAAAGTTTGGGTTATTTCAAAAGTGAGCAGACAATTAACGTGAGCGCGTGTAAGTAGGCTAACTGTATTTTAAAACCAAAAGAAAACACGTGATAAGTGAAAGTGAACACACTCCATCAGTGTGTTACCAAATCTTCGTAACTTACAAGCTGAAGTTACGAGTAATCGGTTGCTAATTTTCGATTTAAAGAATGTCGCCTAACTATTAGATTGAGTAATACATGTAATAAATAAAAGCTAATTAACCTTAACCTTAAATGCAACGAACCGATAATTAGGCTCCGCCCTACAAGGATAATAATCATGGTTTATTAGGTTAATATATTTGCGATCCGATCCCTTGCGTGGCTAGATAAGAGCTGTTACATAGATATATTTTGGGTATGGAATTTAATTTTCTGTGTGTACTTTAATACAGTAACACACCCTAAGAACTGTTACAACGGACAAATACCTCTGCATGAAAACATGTTAAGGATTCGCAATAAAACTGTTAAGGCGTCTGCTATTTTTTTTTTTTTTTAATACATGTCGGTTTCGACATTTTTTTACAACTAGAAGACACGTTAGACTTTTTATATATTCCTATTCCATTCCTTGGATAATGAATAATCTTGATCGAAATATTTTTGATATTGATATTTCGATAAAAATGATTTTTGAGGTAAATTTGATCGAAAAATAGTGTTTTGTCTACTTCTTTTTGGAATTTTAGAACAGAAAGAAGAAATATTGAAACATTTTGTCTGTTTGGCATTAAAACCCCTCAGTCTCCTCTATTATACCCGTTATCTAAAAGGAATGTCTTCTGTTTCCAAACTTATATGTATTATTTCAGTTTTATGCGTATGTTACAGACTCTGCCTAATTCTTTTGGTATGTTACAGTCTCTTCCCTACAGCGTTACAAACTCTGTCATTGATATTGCATACAAAAATCCCAGTTTTCTTGACGCCAGGATTTTCAAAAACACACAAAAAAGCGCAACGAAATCCGAGTTATCTTATATCTAAGTCTTTTCAGCGAAATACGAGGTACATGGGAGAAAAGTCACAAAACTTCATTTAATGCGATATATCTAAAAATAACACTCTGATCTCCTTTTTAATCTATGAAAAACAGTATGCCTTCCTTCTTTTCATTTATATCTGTCTGACTTTCAGGATAAGAAAGCACTCGCAAATGTTAATTAACGAATGCCATGATAGTCTAAATAGCATCATAAAACATTCACCTGCTTTAAATGAAATCGAAATGGATTGAACATTCTCAAAATCATCGGTTTAAATCTCTTCTACAAGTGACGGTGTTACGATTGTTCGCTCAGCCTTTCTCAAATATTTAAATAAATCTACATTTGTTGTTTTTAAAAATGTATGTATTGGGGCCCTGGTTCTCATTTTATACCTAGACATTTTTACAAATGGGTACCATCAGCCAAGTGTGTTTTTTAAGTTGCTTTTGAAATTCTAAGGAAATTATAACCCTGAGGTGAAATTATCTAAAAATATAAATCTAAGCACAAAAGGTCCCGTTTCGCATTTTGATTGAAAATGGACACTAATTTGCATTGAAGTAAATATGAGAATTGCAGGGAAAAGAACCTTTATTCGGTCTATATAAAAAGCCAATCAAACCTTCTGAACTATCTCCGAGATTTGTATAAAAAGGTCAAAACAGCTAGCCGTGCTCTGATCTAAAATGTTTTCTGAGAGGATAGACCCGCCGAATTACTGGATGATTATAGTTTTTAAGTTTTTCGAAATCACAGGACGACCATGAGAGCCTGGGACGCTCTAATGCCTTCTTCCCTGCGAAAAAGTTCAAGAACTGGTTCTAGAACTTAAATGGCATTTCAAGAACAGTTGAACTAGCTCTTGAACCAGTTCTTGAACTAGCTCTTGAACTTCTTGTACTAAATATTAAACCAGTTCTTAAATTTGAGTTCAAGGGTTTGGATAATTTCACCAATTATCATAAGGCCCTTTTTGCATTAATACTTCACCGCCCTGACTCTAATGCTACAACGAGTATATTGTAATCAAAATTCCTTAATTTTTCTTTTTCCTTTGATGTTTTTCGTACAAAAATATTCCGATGTGGGTATAATCATTATGTGAAAGTTTGAAGTAAATCCGATAGAGATTGTGGCCTGTTTTGGGAAAATAAGTGTACGTTAACAGACGGGCGGACGGATAGACATACGGACAGACAGTAAATCTTGGTTAGAATAGCTAATAAATCCCATTCAATTAAATTAAACATAAGAAATGTTTTCCATAAGAATCTGTAACCTATATTAGTGATGTAGTTACTATACTGTAACACTCTCTGTCATGCACCGTAACATATATTCTATTATATTTTTTCGATTTTTTATTTTCAGTTGTGATTATGGGGAGGAAAAATACTACCAATTATTTCTATTTGAATTATTGTTTGAGAATGCATGAATTTCCAATATGAAACGCAATCTAAAAGCTTTAAATGCCTTTTCTTTGAGAAATGACACCCATTACTTCTAATTTCCCTTTAATCTTCAATGTTCTAGTTATTTGCAAAGTAAATGATAATGCGGAGTATCACACTGTAAAATCTACACTTGTCTTTTTTAAATTCGATGGATAAAAGACATTATTTTGAAAGGCGTAGCGTTTTTGTCTTCCGTAAGTACAGAAATAGAGACTGTTTTCATTGCGAATCCTTAACATGTTTTCATGCAGAGGTATTTGTCCGTTGTAACAGTTCTTAGGGGGTGAGTAAATTCACCATTAAAGCAGTGTGATGAATTGTAAAGGCTGTAAAATGGATAATGGAACCGCAAGACAAAAATGCTTTACGTAGACATCTCGATCACGTATTCGCGCAACATTTTTGTTAGAACAATGCTATGTCTACGTCCAAATCCAGCTTACAGTGTGTGTGCCCTTGGTATGCTGCAAATCAGCCGCTCCTTTGGGACGACAAAACAGTAAATCTATTTGCGAGTTATACCCCATCTAACACGTGCACTTGCGTGCAAAACGCGGTTTAATGCCCTGTGTAATCATGAACGCCAAGTTGCTGTCCAACCCAGCGTTTCAATCTAGTGTGGTTTCGACATCAAACGACTGGTTGGTGATAAGCTAATGAGGATGTTAACTCTCCCAATCCGACTAGTATACAACCAGTCTAGCTCATAATATTCCCTTCATTTAGTGTTTCTTTCAATGAACAGTATATTCATGTTTTAGATGGGGTTTCTAGGAATAGCCGAACGCCAATCATGCTATTAGCGCAAATTCTTGGGAATTTTTACATACACAGGCTCAGAAATAGATTTTCCGATAATAATTTCTACTCTTGTGTTTTTTCCAAATATGCAAGTTGCCTATTTCCTTTTAAACAATCACTTAGCGAGGAAAAGAGATTTGTAGAAGGTCGGCAAATTGTTCCAATCATCCACTTTTAACCCTCGCCATTTCGGCTACGGGGATATAGAAGTGGTCAACAGCAGTGCTTCCTTCTCTTAAAATTATCCAAAAACAAAGAAATGTAGTGCACGAGAACAAGAGACAAATATCAATCGGGATCTTCTTTTTGATAAATAAGGCATTGTCACCAAAAAATGAATGCAATCAATGGAAAAAGTTTGCTGCTGATTGCTGCGGTAGGTTTTGGGATTTGCTAATGGGAAATGTGACCCATCAGGCGAAAAAGGACCTTATTAATACGTCGTCTGAAACATTTTTGAAATTGGAACAGCCTAAAATTTTGTTGTTCAGTAATAGGTTTAAACTAACTCCTGGGATGCATACATAGACATTTAGAGAGAAAAAAAACACTATCAAAATCAAAGGAAATATTATCAAAAGTGTTCAGTGAAGGAGTGCTCTAGGAGGTATGCCATGAAACAATGCATCTTCTAACATTGTGATGTAATACAGTCAATAATTTCACCCCCCTGCTCTGTTGTTTATATAATTCCAACTTTCTGTTTGAATAGGTTAAAACATTAGTTTAGGAGTTTTGATGTCATATTGCAAGTAATTAAGCATCTAGCCATGGAGTTCTGGCATTTCTATCAAACATGGCACATCATAATTGAGTATCTGATGCCCAACTTATTGCAGCAGTAAACTTTTTTAACCATGGGAGACATTTTCATAACATAAAAGCTGAAATAATTCATTCCTATAGAAGATATATTAGAAGATACATTATTTTTCTAAAGATATTTAATTCCATAAATTGAATGTTATACTAGAAAGTTAATACATTTTCTCATTTTTTTAGTATAGCCAAACAATGCATTGGTTTTGTACATATTTTTCAAAGGTAGTGAACAAAGCCAAGTTTACATATCCATGAAAAAATAATCATCTTTAGCTGTACCCTTTTAAAGAGCTCTAAAAACTACAATGCTGATACTTGAGTATTGATTATTAATACTTACTTCAACATTAAGGTGATACTTGTAAAGTGCTGTACTTATTATACTCAGTCAGTTGTAACCACCAAAAACTTAAAAATTCATTGCAATGAACTTTTTTACCCTGAAAACTTCTTAAAGGGCAGTTGTAAAAGGTTGAAATTCTGCAAAAGAGTATTGTCATTTTCTGCTCAGTACTGAAACATGAGACACACAGACCTAACATAAAGGTAACAAACATTAAGCCCCCATTTTGCCATGATTTTTTTTTGTATGACATTTTAAATAGTTTATGGTAAAGGGCATCTGATTTGATACTCAAATATGAAATTTCGTCAAATTCTGAACATAAGACAGGAAGAAATTAAAGATATTCGTTTTTTACCCTTCGTGCTCAGAAGAGCTTAAAGGGTTGGGCCTGGGTGGAGCCCAAATATGACCCCAGGATCTTGATATGAACAAACTTGGTAGAGGCCCACTGGATGATGCTACATACTAAATATGAAAGCTGTCTGCCATCTGGATTCAGAGAAGAGTTTTTGAAGATTTCAGCTCTTTGATTCTATGTAAAAAGGTTGTGCCCGCATGGAGCTCAATTATGACCCTAGGGACTTGATACAAACTAACTTAGAAGAGGTCCATTAGATGATGCTACAAACCAAATATGAAAGCTGTCTGCCTTCTGGTTTCAGACAAGAAGTTTTTAAAGATTTCTGATTCTTAACATTAGACAAGAAGAAATGATGCTACATACTAAATATGAAAGCTGTCTGCCATCTGGATTCAGAGAAGATTTTTTGAAGATTTCAGCTCTTTGATTCCATGTAAAAAGGGTTGTGCCCGCATGGAGCTCAATTATGACCCCAGGGACTTGATATAAACTAACTTGGTAGAGGTCCATTAGATGATGCTACATACCAAATATGAAAGCTGTCTGCCTTATGGTTTCAGACAAGATGATTTTTGAAGATTTTCCAATTATCACCCTTTGTTACGGGTAAAGGGAAAGTTAAGGCTGGATTTCATTTATTTGAACAACTTTGGTAGAGCTTGACCTAAGGAACATCCCTGCCAAGTTTCATCAAGCTTGGCCCACTAGTTTAGGAATAGATGTTTTAGGAAATTGTGGATGATGCACAACGCACGTGGCACAACTGACGACGGAAGAAGGCAATAGGAGGATCACAATAGCTCACCTTGAGCACTTTGTGCTCAGGTGAGCTAAAAATTAGACCTTAAAGCTGCTCTTTCACAGATCGAGAAAATGTGAATTTTGAAATTTTTCGTAGAATCAATTGGAAGTAAGAGCCTCATCATATTGAAGCCGTTGAAAAAACAAGATTCAATCTGGTTATGCATGGAAAGAAAGACAGAAAGTCCTGAATTTAGTGAAAATCAATCAAACAAGAGACCCTGAGGGCCCTAAATCGCTCACCTGATATTTCAAGTAAACATTTTGATCAAGTTTCATGAAGATTGGACTATATTTGTGGCATTTGGAGCTCTTACAAGGAAATTGTCATTATGGCACCGATCCAAGTTTGGTTGATTTTGACCCATAAGTTTATGAGAAGATGTCGTTTAAAGAAATAGTTGACAAAATTGTCATTAAGGCCCCTTTTTCCGTGATATGGCACGGACCCTTCCCATTTTCAAAAGACTTCATCCTCATGACCTAACAAACATTCTGACCAAGTTTCATGAAGATTGGACCATATTTCTGGCTACTAGAGTGTAAACAAGAAATTTGTAAACAAGACTATATTTGTGGCGTTTTGAGCTCTTACGAGAAAATTGTCATTAAGGCCCCTTTTCCCGTGATATGGCAAGGATCCTTCCCATTTTCAAAAGACTTCATCCTCGTGACCTAACAAACATTCTCACCAAGTTTCATGATGATTGGACCATATTTCTGGCTTCTAGAGAGTAAACAAGAAATTTGTCATTAATGGCCCCTTTTCCCGTGATATGGCACCGATCCATTCCAATTTAGCAATTTTTACAAGGGGCCTCCCAAGGAATATTTCTGCCAAGTTTGGTTGATTTTGACCCATAAGTTTATGAGAAGATGTTGTTTAAAGAAATTGTTGACAAAATTGTCATTAAGGCCCCTTTTTCCGTGAAATGGCACGGATCCTTCCCATTTTCAAAAGACTTCATCCTCATGACCTAACAAACATTCTGACCAAGTTTCATGAAGATTGGACCATATTTGTGGCTTCTAGAGTGTAAACAAGAAATTTGTCATTAAGGCCCCTTTTCCCGTGATATGGCACGGATCCTTTCCATTTGATCAATTTTGATAAGGGACCACCCAAGTAATATTTCTGCCAAGTTTGGTTGATTTTGACCCATAAGTTTAGGAGGAGATGTGGTTTAAAGAAATTGTTGACAAAATTGTCATTAAGGCCCCTTTTTCCGTGATATGGCACAGATCCTTCTCATTTTCAAAAGACTTCATCCTCATGACCTAACAAACATTCTGACCAAGTTTCATGAAGATTGGACCATATTTGTGGCTTCTAGAGTGTAAACAAGAAATTTGTCATTAAGGCCCTTTTCCCGTAATATGGCACAGATCCTTTCCATTTGAGCAATTTTCATAAGGGACCACCCAAGGAATAATTCTGCCAAGTTTGGTTGATTTTGACCCATAACTTTAGGAGGAGATGTCGTTTAAAGAAAAGGTTGACGCTGTGACAGACAGACGGTCGCTGGACAATGATCAATCACAATAGCTCCCTTGAGCACTTCGTGCTTAGGTGAGCTAAAAATAAAGCAACTACTAAAGCCTTAAAACTTATCCTTCAATTTCAAGTCAACTATTTACGCATGTTAATTCAATATGTTTGTCTTATTCAATCAAAGATAAAGGTAAAAGTATTTTACAGCTGGAAACTTCACATCATTCCAAGCAAAAATGAAAGATTATTCATGGAAAGAAGTTTATAGACTCGAAATAAATAGACTGGATCCCTTACTGATCTTGCCGCTTCAAAAAAATATGTTACAAAATTACTGAAATACGTTGTATAAGTGCCAATGTCCTTGGGCCATTCTTAATCTTTTAAAAATACACACATTCCTAAATCTAAGAATAAGTTATGTACTTTTTTCTATGAAAACTGCGAAAGAGCAGCTTTAAGAGAAGCAACTAGGAAATTGTAATTGATTTCCTTTTTCCAATGACATACTTTGGGACCCTACCAAATTCAATAGGATTCTCCAATATGACTTGACTTACAATGGACAGAGACAGACAGACAGACTGGCGGACTGACAACGGACATTCATCAGTCACATTAGGTCACCTTGAGTGTTTCTCACTCATTTTAGGTAATAAACATGGAAGGTAATTGCATACAAGAGGGACGTTGGCCCTGGGTCGCTCACCTGAGAAAAAAGCTTCATTACCTAGGTATGTCCATGCAACAAAAAAAAAAAGAGATTTTCACTTATTCAATCAGATAACATTTGAAATAATCTCCCCCCCCCCCCTCTGCTCCTCCCCTGGTTATTATTTATTTAAGCATTTTTTATAAAAGGTCTGTGATCAGGTAATCTATGCCAGATATACAGGCTGAGTCTGAGACTTTTAAAGTTTTCTTTAATGACTTGATCAATCCATGTCAAATATAAAGGCTGTAGAAATTCAAAATTCTCAACAAAGCACTCCCCCCTCCCCCAAGATGCTCTACAGTCATGATTTTAGCTAATTCAATTAATGTCCATATGCTGATCATCCATACCAATTTTCAAGTCTGTAGGACTCCTGGTTCATTAGAAGAAGTTTAAAGATTTCAAAAATGATCCAAAGTACTACCCCCTCCCCAAAATCACTCAGCACCTGGTGACCCTACAGCCATGATTTCAGCTATTTTTACTTATGTCAATATATTGATCACCCATGACAATTTTCAAGTCTGTAGGGTTCCTGATCCAGGAGAAGAATAAGGTTAAAGATTTCAAAATTGATCCAAAGTACTACCCACTGCCCCCTAATGCTCCGCATCTGGTGGCCCTACATTCATGATTTTAGCTATTTTATTTCAGATCCATATGCTTACCATCCATGCCAATATTGAAGTATGTAGGGCTCCTGGTTCATTAGAAGATGAAGGTTAAAGTTACAAATTTTTCACAAAAGTACTACCCCCTCCCCCCTGGTGCTCCGGACCTGGTGGCATTACAGTCATGATTTTAGCTATTTTCATTAAGGTCTTTGAGCTGATCCTCCATGCCAATTTTCAAGTCTGTAGGGCATGTGGTTCAGAAGAAGATGAAGGTTAAAGTTACAAAATTTTCACAAAAGTACTACCCTCTCCCCCCTGGTGCTCCGCACCTGGTGAATCTACAGTCATGATTTTAGCTATTTTTATAAAGGTCCATATGCTGATCATCCATGCCAATATTCAAATCTGTAGGACTCCTGGTTCAGAAAAAGAAAAAGGTTAAAGTTTACAAAATTTTCATCAAAGTACTACCCCCTCCCCCTGATGCTCCGCACCTGGTGGCCCCACAGATAAGATTTTAGCTATTTTTTATTAAGGTCTATGAGCTGATCATCCATACAAAATTTTAAGGCTGTAGAGCTTCATGTTCAGGAGAAGAAGAATGTTAAAGATTACAAAATTTACCCAAAGTACTACCCCCTCCCCCCCTGGTGCTCCACACCTGGTGGTCCAACAGATATGATTTTAGCTATTTTTTAATAAGGTCTATGAGCTGATCATCCACACCAAATTTCAAGGCTGTAGGGCTGCTCGTTCAGAAAAAGGAGAATTTTAAAGATTTTCTTCAATTTTTAACTTTGGTTGCCATAGCAACCAGAGTTTTTCACCAATTTCAATTCTTTTAGCAATTCTTAAAGGGGACCACCTAAGGAACATTTCTGCCAAGTTTGGTTAAATTTGGCCAAGTAGTTTAGGAGGAGATGTTGTTTAAAGAAATTGTTGACGGACGACGGACGACTGACGACGGACGACGCACAGACGACGGACAAAAGGTGATCACAATAGCTCACTTGAGCTGAAAGCCATATAAAATGAAAATTAATCAGATCTACAAGCTTTTATTTCAAATCAGTATAGTAATCGAATGAAATAAAATGAAAGACATGGTAAATTATTTTACAGTTACAGCTATCAGCCATGATAGGAATCTGTATGTAAGAATTATAGTTAATGCCTACAACTTTGATTCTAATCATTGATTGAGTTTAACATGATACTAGTTCTGTTTCCTTCGTTACTTTGAAAAACACCAACATGTTGTTGATTTTCTTCTAAAATCTTGTAACTACAGCTGTAAACAAGCTATAGTTACGAGATTTTACAAAAAAAAAAGATGTGTTTGACTTTGCACCAGCAGATGCGGATCATTGAGATCTATCATCATGCCAAATATGAGCCTTGTATCTTGAATAGGGTTGAAGATATTGGCAAAGGTTAAGTTTTCGGACAGACCATATGCCTGGGGATAATACCTGGTATTAAAAGCTTGAATGATTTTTTATAGTTTAAATTTTTTCAGCTATTTTGAAAAAGCATCACATCAGTATCATTTTTTGCTTTATTATTTTTTTTTTTTTAAAAAAAAGACCAATTGACTTAGATGTTTCAAGTAATCATTCTTTACTTCTGAACACCTAACCACCCAAAACCCTTTAACTCTTCACATGTTGAACGTAAGGTCACAATTTTTGCAATCTATACAATTCCATGAAATAATGCTATGTGTCATACAATAAGCTTTGGCGACATGAATTAGGATAATTGGACTCTGAAAAATTCTTCCAAATAATTACTTTAGTAAATAATAGTTTTCCACCAATTCATTCATTCAGTTTTTCTAAAAAATTACCTCCAAAACGCTCCTACCAAATTCAATTTTAATTTGCCTGATGGTTTGGCCAACTGGTTAGCAAAAGCTGCACTTTAAAAGAAATTTTCTCCTATTTGTATTTAGTCATTTAGTCATTTACCCTGCCCCAGCCTTTTACCCCTATGGTTAACTAATCTTGATTTAAGCAATCCTCATAAAGTACCATGAGTTAATGCCCCATAACAAATATCTATACTATTATCCTTCTTGTCAAGGGGAATATTTCAGAGGTTTTACATCATATTTCTACCTTTGTTGCCCTGACTACCATGGATTTACACTCATTTCATTTTTTTGAATGGTTGGTTTATTGAATTAAAAGCTGCTTTCAACATCATTTATCCATTTTTTTTGAAAGGGGGGCACCTTAAGATCAAAGTGAATCATGCTTGAGCTTATTTTTTGAATGCTTCAGAAGAGTTAAATATTTTGTTTTGTATTCTGTATTCCATTGAGTACCAATAACTTAGGTTTGAATGGAAAATAACTGAAGTAGATTTATCAGCACTTAGTATCTGGAGCAGTGTCAAAATTTTCTGGCTCATCAAGTTTATTGATCTGTGTTTTTAGGTTTGAGTTTCTTGGAGCCGACGGCTGAAATTAGAAAAAAGTACAGAATTTCAGAGAATTAAGGAACAAGTCAACAGCACTAGGCAGATATTTATCTAGGCAATAATCATATAATGCTTGACTACGAGTAAAGCTGTAGTCTTTTAAACATCACCAAAAATGCAGCTACAACAGAAAAGCTATAGAAATTGTTACAGCAGATATCATTGGCTCAGCATGAAACAGTTGTAGCTACCTATAAACATATAGGCAGTTACAACTGTTTCACGCAGAGCCATCAATGTGTCACATGTGTCAGGTTAGATCATCTCTGACTCGATGGTTAAATCATTGGTCTTGTAAACATATTACTTCTAATCGTTCTATTCTACAATGGTTCTTCTACCGTTTTTCTTTCATTTTTCAGATATGTTTGGTTGCAAATTTCATATTTATAAGAATGTAGAATTTGAAGCAGTGACACCAAACCCAGTATCAGCCACAGATCTAGGATTTATAAAAAGGGGGTTCAATGTTGGCCTACAACAATTGAGTAAATAGTTCCATAGTATCCCTATCTATATAGATAGGGATACTATGGAACCACTTGCTCAAATTCTGTTTACATCAAATATCTTTTACTTTGTATTATTTCAAGTTCCTGTGGTTCGAACACTACAAATGGATAGTTTTCCTTTTCTTACAAAATTTTGTGTGAACTTCTCCATTAGAATGAAATAATTTGGATACAGAGGGGGGTTTTCTAATCCCCCGAACCCCCTCTGGATCCTCCACTGAGTATTAAAGCAGTATTTTGCATATTTAGACAATTAATGATATAATCATCTTATACTGCTGCTTTCCTGTGGAGTGTTTGTTAAGGAAAAAAGGATATGATATGACTTTTGTAGAAAAAACTTTTACAAGATGTCTTTGTGAAACAAAATTGACTCTGAAACTTCAATATTTTTTTTTTTAAATATTGACCCTGACAGATGATCTTGACCTTGTCACATGACCTTGACCTGGTATGTGTAGACGGGCACTATATCTTTCATCGTGAAAAATATGAGTAGTATATCTTGAATAGCCTTGAAGAAAATGGATACATTTTGATTTTTTTGTAATGTTTGCAGACACTCAGACCAAGACAAATAGACATAGACTGACAGACAGGCGGACAGACAGAAGGACAACATCAAAATATTATGCCCTGAATCTTTTGATGCAGGGACATGAAAATTTTCTTCTTCAAAGTATAATTGGTTTCTATTAGTCAAGCTATACTTATCTTAAATGCTGCATTTCAAATCATTCAAAATTTCATATAACAACTTTTTTCACAAATTTAATAGATATTGCGCTGTGTGTGTGACATTTTCAACAATATGAAATGTAGTTAAATAAAGACTCAGATCAATAACAGGCTGCACATCTTCACTTTGCATGATAACATACCATACTGTCATGTTTTTTCTTTATACGCCAAGTTGATACTCTTCCTGTAATATGTGTCTGTCCAGGTTATCAAATGTATACCTCTCACACACATCTAAAACATTCCGAGCAGCACTCTGCCAATCTCACAATCAACCTCGGATATACATAGACAGACTATTTTTAAAATTTACGGGAAATCCTTTGAAAAACTTGATGACGTCAGTTAAAATTGCGTTAGCCCTCGAAACTATGAGTGAAAACATTTGACGTCACCAACGCGACTCATTTAAGTCACTGACGTAAAACCATCGTATCCTTATCTTTAGATTCTTTAATAATGGCTGAAAAATCTTAATTTTTGAGAATGATGAATCATTTTCAAAATTTAAGATTTTACAGTCGTTATTTGCTGTAAAAGATATAAATCTAAAGATAGCGCAGGCTGTTTCCGCGCTAGTTTTTCAAACTGTTTTGGCCTAACAAAATGCACACTTTTGTTACATATCCATCCGCCTTACATACATCCGAGGTCTGTTGCAGTCTACGGAAATGGCCGAGTAATGTTCCGAATGACATATAAAATTGTTGAAAACATCACATAAAGACTGACGTCCTTTCTTCACTCACCTTTTACATAACACACCTCAGCGTCTATACCAAGTTTGAGCAGATAATCAATCCATAGAATCTGTTTGTAAGATAATCTATCATTTGGTCCTTTAACTTCAGATATCTACCAACAATAAAACACAATAATTAAGATTTCCATAGGCATATTTCTGTTTTTCATCAAAATGTATACTTATATAGAAGTGGTTTCGGATACTGTTTTTTCTTGGCAAATAATTTATGAATGATTTTATAAGATATTTTTTTAAAAAAGATGAAATGTAATTCATGAATATCTAGATAGATATTGAAGTACTACTATGTCAGCCATACTATTTTCCATCAGTGACCTTGACCCTAGATCTAAACCTCAATTTTCCTATGACAATATATATGTGACCCTTCACACAAAACGGGACCATCTGGGAAGTATGTGAAGTGTTGATCCTTGTCAGACTGCGAAGATTGCACAGACTGACTAGGATCGAAACTTATCGCTCTTGACTGATTTTCTGAATCAAGATTAGTCTACCTTCCCATGAAAGAATTTTTGAAATGCGGCAACATCTGGTTGGCCTGTTTTAGAACAAATCCTTTTTTCAAATATTTAATAATAAATATTTATAGAATTCCCCAATGGTCCCTTTTTGCATGACGGGTCACATATATATTTATTCATAATACACTAAACATTGAAGTGTGATCTTGTACTTAAACCTACATGTAATTATTATGGAGTACAAGTATGCTCTCTTTGAAAAAATCAATATAAAATCAATTCTAGAAATTAAGGTCCCAAAAATATCTGACTATTGGAAGCTAATGCATATTGATGACTCAGTGTGAAACAGTCTATGTTTATAGGGAGTTACAACAGCAGTATCGCGCTGAGCCCCGATTTGTAAGAAAATGTTGTTTTAAAAAACTTGTCTTATTTTTTGCATAGAAATTGAATGAAAATCATGTCAAAGCTATAAATGCACAAGTTAACATACAGACGTTTGGAGTGATGCTGTAAAGCAAAGTAAGTACCGTATTTCCTCTAATAATAACACCCTCCCTAAAAGTAGCACCCCCCTACATTTTTTACTAAGAAACCCCACTTCAAATGCCTAAATTTTTAGGAACTTTTTTAGACTTCTCTAATTTCAGATGAAGTTCCTCTAAACAATCATTGTTATGATTGTTTAGAGGAACTTCACCACAAATTAAAGGGAAATGGACCTAAAAGACATCAATTTTAATGATTTTTTAAATCAGAAAATGCCTAATAAAAATAGGCTCCGTGACCATATTATGTATAGCTTCCGGGAGCGTTAATTAGGAGAAATATGGTACAGTGCATTCTTCTCACCTACTCTATCTCACACAGCCTCATCAAAACATAAACACATACTTTTAATGCTTTAGTTTCTGTATTCCAGAGAGTTAAATCAGGAAACCCACTTCTAGTATGTCTTGGATCTTTCACATATCTCTCCAGTATACCTGATATCATTTCACCTGTCATACAGCTCACCAAACCCTAGATAAACACAAATAACAGATTAATAGAGAGTTAAATCAGGAAACCCACTTCTAGTATGTCTTGGATCTTTCACATATCTCTCCAGTATACCTGATATCATTTCACCTGTCATACAGCTCACCAAACCCTAGATAAACACAAATAACAGATTAATAGAGAGTTAAATCAGGAAACCCACTTCTAGTATGTCTTGGATCTTTCACATATCTCTCCAGTATACCTGATATCATTTCACCTGTCATACAGCTTACCAAACCCTAGAAAAAACACAGAAAACAGATTGTTTGGGTGAAGCTTCACTTTATTTCCAGGAGAAATTGAGTCCCGATTTTACCAGACTTTGTCCAATTTAAGAATGGCAGAAGAGGCATTTCAAAAATGATGTACTTATGTTTTTCGAGGATTAAGTGTAAGACTGTACTAAGTGTATAAATAATGCAATCACACTTATTACAGTCTTGTGCCAAACCCATGATTTGTTTGTTAGATTATTTGGGTTTTTATTTAATTTTCTGCAGTATTGCAGTTATATTCTGGCAGTGGGTCCACATACTCATGGTGTCTCATCATTTTTCTAACCAGTACAACCTCATTTTATCAGGGCTACCATCAAACATAGACAAACTATGATCTATCCAATGGTGAGGGACAGCTGATGTCTGTCACAATGACCTTTGCTGAACTTTTGAGGGCTTGAGGTTATAAAACTTTTCTCAGGTTAAGACTCAATTTTCTCAAATTTCAATTTGAGATTTAAGCCAAATTTCTGTTTTATTGCTCATTTTAATGAATTAACATAAAAGATGATATTAATAAGTTGTTATAAATAACAACTTATTAATATTTTCTTTTATTTTCATACAATTATTTTGATTTAAAATTTGAGAAAATTGAGCCTGAGCCTTAGAAAAGTTTTATAACCTCGGGCCCAGATGAAAGATTGGCCAAGCGAAGGACTCAAAGTCATGACCTCAAGATTGATAGCCAAATGTGCTACTGACTGGGCTATCAAGGCTTGGCAATATTTATCTAAGCTTTGTCAATCACCATAACATTGCAATAAAAGATTACTTGTTGAGCTTGAACTACATTACTTTTAGCAAATACCTAGAATTCAAAGCTTATTATGATACAGATATGTCTCATTGTACAACTTGGGAAAAAATAGTGTTTTTTGTTTTTTTTAAATTTGACTTATCATAATAGATAAGGAACTAGCACATTATTATTTGGTTTTCTATTGACATCGGCCTAGAATGGCTTCAGGGAAAAAGGTTAAGGACCGATATAAAATATGGTCAGTTTATACAAGCTGTATAGTGGTTCCTGATTTTGGAACAAAATTGATGATATACAGATGCAGAGGTCATATGCATGTAAAATTTGAAATCAATTTAACAATCAGATTTCAAAATTATAACCACTTCCATGTTACCTGATGTGTCTCTGGGCCTGTAAACCGTTCCCAGTTCATTCCTATACACATTTTACCCGAGTGCTCATCCCAGATCTTCTTTATTTCATCTAGCAACTCCTTATGAAAAGAAGACAATAGGCCTTTTAAATAATATAGCAAATGTTACCCAACTTTTACAGTGATTACTGAGGTTTCCTTATTATTTAATTAGGAAACCTCGGTCAACATTGTGAGATCATGAGTTCAGAAAAGTGGCAGAACTTTTACTGTTCCACTATCTAGTGACCCTTCAATTGGAACATGCACTTTTTTCTTATTATATTTTCTACCCTATATGGTACATATAAAATTTGATGTGAAATTTCACTCCTTTTTTACCAAAAATTAAATATAAAATTTCCTTCTATTTTCACCATAGCTTAAAATGTAAGTACTCAGTGAATAACTTTATCACATTGACTTTAGCCAGGATTGACAGTCTTTTGCGTTACTGACTGAGCAAGCTGTCATAGTGACCAATCACAAAATATCTTATTTTGAAATCAAAATCCCTGCCTTTATTTGAAACTCTGGTCTTTAATCTCTCTTGTAAAGTAATCTATGATATAATTACACATGTACCTGTTCCTGTGCATTTTTTATCCAGTTCAGTCTGCTATCACAGACATCCTGTCGTTGTTGATAGAAGTCCCTGGTGTACAGATCAAGTGGACAAGACTGGAATGGTCCCTGAAACACGTCTACCACATCCATGTAGAGAATGTCCCAGAAATATATGGTAAACAGATTAGCAATGATGGACCCTTCTGCATGTAAACCTGGTGAAATAAGAAAGTGTCAAGTTTTAATACATTGTGGTTCTTTTGCATATTTTCAGTTTATGCTTACAAGATATATAAAGTAAACATAACTTTCACAGACTTTTTTTCCCTGAAATCTGATCCTTTTACAAGGTTATTCTTACTTTAATTTATACAAATAGCATAAGTCCACCATGTTTTAAGCCTTGTTTTAAAAGAACTACATTGCTTTGATTTGCTTGAGCCTCTCAAGCACTCACTTGAGGCTAGGTCATTTATAGTATACATCACAAAATAAAGGAAGTAGTTTGTGTCAAATTTTGATAATAACATTGTTGTATTAAGCAAATATTTTGTACCTGGATTACTCTTCAGGATTCTTATTCTGCTTTATAAATCACCTTGCAGTGAGTGGCTATGCCTTAATGTAATTTGGAGAAAGTATTATAAACATGTGTAAATAACTGTAGCCTAGTACCGTTGTATAAAGAATTCATTGTCACATTACCAAAACCTCGCTTGTCTAAGCTGAAGTTGTGAGATTTTGGTTGACACCAGGTGATTTAACATTTCATGTTCATATTATCAGCTTTCTATTACAGTGAGTAAATATCTAAAATAGCTGATTTACCTTAACATTAAATGCAACAACCCATCATTTAGGCTCCGCCCTGCCAGGGCAAACATCATGAATATTAGCCTATGAAGACAACATTTAAAACAAGATTACCATCAGGATAGCCATGATCCTTGTAGTACTCCAGTACTAGTTCTTCTACTGCACATAGTGTTACAGAGTCTGAATCTCCCTGCATTATAAACTGGTATTTCATACCCATAGATGTAGCATCTGATATCACCATGCCCTCTATAGTAGTCTACAATAAATACATCATAAATATTGCCACACAGTGTAATAGAGTTTCCCTGCATAATAAACTAGTATTTCATACCCATTGATGTAGCATCTTATATCACCATACCATATATAGTAGTCTAAAATAAATATACAAAGTTCCAGGTCACAAAATAGGCTGCCGAATAATATGACCATAGCTGGATTTGTCACAAAGCGGATTTATACCCCCCTCCCAGTGCTTTGTCCAAGTTCCTGAAGCCATTTTAATTATGATCTTAACCTAAATGAGCTAAAAACAATAGGTAGCTTCCCAGGGTCAACAATTGTATAAAGTTTCAAGAAAGTTAAACAGGCAGATGGACGGAGAGACAGACAGACATGGTAAATCCAATAACCCCCCTTCTACAAAGTTTGTATAATTACATATGTGTACTTCGGAATCTGCTTATTTTTGTTTAAAATTGATAATTTTACAAAATAAGAACATATTGCCCTACTTCTTGCATTCCAACCATACATGTTGGGTTTGTGCACCAGACATATTTTGGCACATGTCAAAATGAAAACAATACCTGTCTATAAATCATAAAAGAGGATTATTTATGACAGGTCCTGCTTGTTCATTTGGGTGAATGGAACAAGTGTAGGGTTGGATCTTACAAAACAGTAAGCTTATCACTCTGATAATTTCTTAAGTGGTGAAATTATGAAATATAATCCACCAAAGAATCTTTAACCCTACTATAATCATTGAAGAAGTATTGGTAATTACCTCTGGCGGGGGTGTTACAGGATCATGTATCAACTCCTTCATTCTGCCACTAAACTTGGATTTTGGAGCCTCACAGATTTTCTTTGCCCTCTCGTAAATCGCTAATTTTCTACCCGATCTAACACGCTCATCAGACAGTCCTCGTTTGATCACTTCAAGGCTCTAAACAACACATATTTACAAAACTACAAATAGTATATTGCTACATAGGGAGTATCTTATCAACAAGAGGACCCTGAGGGCCCTAAATCGCTCACCTGATATTTCAAGTAAATTCTCATTAAGACTCAATTTCCTATGGTATGGCATGAACCTTCCCATTTTCAACAGAGTTCATTCTTGTGACCTGGCAAACATTTTGATCAAGTTTCATGAAGATTGGACTATATTTGTGGCGGTTGGAGCTCTTACGAGAAAATTGTCATTATGGCCCCTTTTCCCCTGATATGGCATGGATACTTCCCATTTCCAAATGAGTTCATCCTCATGACCTAACAAACATTCTAACCAAGTTTCATGAAGATTGGACCATATTTGTGACTTCTAGAGTGTAAACAAGAAATTTGTCATTAAGGCCCCTTTTCCCGTGATATGGCACTCGTGCTTTCCATTTGAGCAATTTTCATAAGGGACCACCCAAGGAACAATTCTGCTAAGTTTGGTTGATTTTGACCCATAAATTTAGGAGGAGATGTCGTTTTAAGAAATTGTTGACAAAATTGTCATTAAGACCCCTTTTTCCGTGATATGGCACAGATCCTTCCCATTTTCAAATGAGTTCATCCTCATGACCTAACAAACATTCTGACCAAGTTTCATGAAGATTGGACCATATTTGTGGCTTCTAGAGTGTAAACAAGAAATTTGTCATTAAGGCCCCTTTTCCCGTGATATGGCACTCATCCTTTCCATTTGAGCAATTTTCATAAGGGACCACCCAAGGAATATTTCCGCCAAGTTTGGTTGATTTTGACCCATAAGTTTAGGAGGAAATGTCGTTTACAGAAAAATTTGACGCCGTGATGGACAGATGGACAGACGGACGCCGGACAACGATTGATCACAATAGCTCCCTTGAGCACTTCGTGCTCAGGTGAGCTAAAAAATTTAAACCTTATAGGATTGGTCTGGTTCAAATTTTTTTATGGTGAAATCAGACATTGTAAGCTATGATCAGACTGCAATCTTCCTATGAAAAATTTATTAATCTCCCTATCATATATGGATATGAAGAGAAAATTTGTTGATTGAAAATCAAATTACACTGTATGAATCCCCGTTTCATACATGAATGTGATTAGGTTTTTAGTTTCATATCTCCATTAAATCAACAAATACTCTCTCCATATCTTATGATTTAAATTATTTTTCGAAAAAGAGACAAATTTAACATGGAACTTCTTTATGCAGATGCTTTCAAAATAGCTGCGTGCTCAAATTGGTTTTCATTGGAAAATAAAACCAATTTCTTGTCTAATCAGAAAGCACAAATCTTGATGTACATGACTAAAATTCGAATATTTTCAAATGAGCATCCAAGTTTAGAGCCAATTTGTCCTGTAAGTGACCTCTATTGCCATGGCTAGGAGCAAACTAGAAAGCCATGAATGGCTTGAGTCGCTCCACAGGCTTGAAATTTTTGTAATAGCAAATCTAAGTTTTGACTAGATTTTTAGATATTTTAGGTTCTACTGATGTTGAAATGCTTTTCAAAGTTTCCACTATTATAACATATAGAGAAATGACCTCCGCCTATAAAAGACATATTTTTCATCCAATGACAATAATTTTTGGTTGCATGATAATGGATCACAAAAGGATCCTACTAATGAAGTTTGATTGATATCCATCAGTTACATTCTGAGAAAATGATTTTCAAAGTTTCCACTATATAACATATAGAGAAATGACCTCCGCCTATAAAATACATATTTTTCATCAGATCACAAAAATTTTTGAGAGACTGATAAAGAATCACTCAAGAAGCATACCAGTGAAATTTGGTTGATATCCATCACTTACATTTTGAGAAAATGATTTTCAAAGTTTCCACTATATAACATATAGAGAAATGACATCTGCCCATAATATACATTTTTTCATCCGATCACAATAATTTTTGGTAGACTGATAAAGGGTCACCCAAGGACCCTTCATGTAAAATTTGGTTGATATCCATTAGTTACATTCTGAGAAAATGATTTTCAAAGTTTCCACAATATAACATTATAGAGAAATGACCTCTGCCCATAAAAAACATATTTTTCATCAGATCACAATAATTTTTGGTAGACTGATAAAGGGTGACCCAATGACCCTTCATGTAAAATTTAGTTGATATCTATCAGTTACATTCTGAGAAAATGATTTACAAAGTTTCCACTATATAACATATAGAGAAATGACCTCCGCCCATAAAATACATATTTTTCATCTGATCACAATAAGTTTTTTTTGACTGATAAGGGGTCACCCAAGGATCATTCATGTAAACTTTAATTGGTATCCATTGATTAGAACCTGAGAAAAGTCACTTTTTACCATATTTGGAAATTAGCCAAGCCCATTTAATCCATGTTTTTCATTGGATCAAAATTTCTTGAACAACTTTGAAAGAGGGTCACCCAAGGATCATTCCTGTGGAGTTTGGTTGAAATCCATCCAGTAGTTTCTAAGGAAAAGATTTTTAAAGTAAAAGTTTACGACCGGACGAACAGACGCACGACTGACACAACGCCATGACAATAGCCCCAGCGGCTTTCAGCCAGTGGAGCTAAAAACAAATGTAAATACCTATAGAAAATATTGGAAACAAGAGCCATGTCGGACATGGCAAAAGTCCCCTACCGGCTTTGTTTGTCTCAATGTTTTCCCAAGCCAATTCTATCAGGGACGTCAAAACCAGGTCTTGTTTTGGAAAGGGTTAAACAAGACTTACATGAGTTGTTGTCTCTGCTGTGCCCACTATACAATTCATGCAAGCAATAGACAGATGCAAGAAATAGTATCAATAACAGTTACCTTGTCTGATCCAAGATGTTTTTCTTCAGTCTTGTTGATAATGAGAACTTTCGATGGAGGTGAATAATACTGCTGCATCACCACCCTGACTAACATGGCTTATAAATTTTTTTACATTTTAAAACAGGTTTCATCAAGTTAGCTTGCTTAGTTATTAAGTTATTGCAGGATCCATTTTTTGCCATATTTTCACTATTTCCGTTACCATAGCAACCACACTTTTTGTCAACAAAGAACAAAGATAAAATGATGTGCATAATCTACACATTGCCATCTAGTCATATACCAAGTCTCATCAAATTAGCTTGCTTACTTATAAACTTATCGCAGGATCCAATATTTTTTGCCATATTTTCACTATTTCCGTAACCATAACAACAACAATTTTAGTCTAAAAACAAAAATAAAATGATGTGCATAATCTACACATTGCCATATAGTCATATACCAAGTCTCATCAAACTAGCTTGCTTAGTTATTATCTTATCGCAGGATCCCATTTTTGGCCATATTTTCACTATTTCTGTAACCATAGCAACCTCAATTTAAGTCGAAAAACAAAAATAAAATGATGTGCATAATATACACATTGCCATATAGTCATATACCAAGTCTCATCAAACTAGCTTGCTTAGTTATTATCTTATCACAGGATCCCATTTTTGGCCATATTTTCACTATTTCTGTAACCATAGCAACCTCAATTTAAGTCGAAAAACAAAAATAAAATGATGTGCATAATCTACACATTGCCATCTAGTCATATACCAACTTTCATCAAAAACGCTTGCTTAGTTATTAAGTTATCATGGGATCCAGATTTGAGCGGACAGACGGACAGACGGACGGAGAGACAGACGGACAGGCGGACAGACAGACGGAGGGCAAACCTATAGTCCCCTCCGGTGTGAACACCGGTAGGGGACTAATTATAATATGACCTACATCACGAGAATGAAATAACCCTGTTGAATATTTTTAGACAGATTACACAGGTGTTATTACACTAGATGAATGACTATAAAAAAGAGCTTAGAATGTTTAGCAATGTTATATTTTTATTGTGAAAATGACATCATAATGCATTTGTTGACGTCATTTTGCAAAGGGCATTATATCTTTTGCAGAAAAAATAGAATCTATAAATTTCTCGAATTCCCTTGCTTTATGGCAAAAATTCAAGTCATATTATAAATGGAATATCAAATTTGTGCTCATAAATACCATATTTATTAAACAAGTCATCTAAAACAGATAAAAACTCATCAGAGCCTCGCTGACTCATTCATAAAATGATATTCAATAGCCACTCATTTAATAACCTCTATTTATTTTGATATTTCACTGAGTCCTGAATTTACCTTTCCAGGGTTTTTCAGATGAGCGTCACAGTTTAGAGCCAATCTCTCATACCAGTGACCTCTATACTGACTACAGTATAATTGTTGAGCCAAAATTTGTTCAAGCAGTGTTACAGCTTCCTCATACTTCTTCTGACGTTGTAATATCTCTACACCCTGATTGGCGATCCTTATATAGATTGATCCAGCAGTATAAATACGTAGAAATTCTGGTAAGCTTGAATCCCATCTGTAAATAAAAAAAGAGATGTTTGTAAAAGCAGGACAATAACCTATTTTTATTTCACACCTAAACAATTTTGACCAATGACATCGCTTATTTTGCATCACGTGAGAGTGAAATATCTAGATCCATATTGTACAACCAGAACGAGGCTACTGTGCATTACGGATTTTATTCCACAACGAGGCAACCTATATTGTACGATGAAAGTGAGGCAAGCTATATTGTACGATGAAAGCGAGGCTGCAGTCCCGAATATAGAAATCACCACTTTTCGCAGCCTTTTCAATATATCAAACCCTCTGTTCGGAGGTTTTGAAATAAGTTTAATCTTGAGAAGATTCATGATTTTTTCATTTGTTACATTGTTTAGCAAGTAAAAGAAGAATGCAAGTGACATACAGGGACACAAAATTGTTATTGTTTCTTGATTTTAGAATATCATTTGTTCACATGAAAACGGACATTTCAAGCGACGACGGGTAGTCAACCTGTTTTATGTTAATTACAAATTAAAATCAGTAAGCACTTATCGACTTGACACATGAAATAAACATTTCACGTGGAATTCTAATTTTAGAACAATTGTTTGTTTCAATTTCATCATGTTCATAGTGACTTGCAATTGACGCCCTTATCCGGATCATTTTGGATCTATTCACTTTGTCCCTCTCAAATGCCAAAAATCGTTAATTGTGGAACTTTCAGTGTATGGTGTGAAATAAAGATGTCATTTAACATGATCGAGTACAATACTGAATTCACTGGATTCGTACCCTGCAGAACCAGTCTATATTTTGACTCGGCTATCGCCTTGTCAAATATAGACTGGTTCTGCAGGGTACTCATCCAATAGAATTCAGTATTGTACACGATCATGTTAAATAACCTCTTACTATGTCAATCAACAAAGGCAATATTTCTTAGAACATGATGAGTAGTTGTGGTTCTTGCGCACTGCACTTCTCCTCAATAAGATCTATTCACCTGTGAAGTTTCATGATTCTAGCTTGCATACCTTTTGAGATTAGCTCTGGACTAAAAGGGTCTTTAGACAGACCAACAGACCTACCGACCAACAAGTGCAAAGCATATACAGTGGTCTCACGATATCTCAAACACACACGGGACCGACCAATTTGCTCGAGTCATCGCATCATTCGAGTTAATGCCAGTACGCAAAATTGTCATGAAGACGTTTCACTGCGTTTAAACTTACCTTTGCATATTTTGCCTTCAAAATATGCAGTACCTATGTAAAATACTCCTAGAAAAAAGGTTTTATGAAGTACCAGTGATTTTATGATATAAAACGATTTGTTAGTTTGGCCAAAAAGTTAGCGTTAAAAACAGAAAAAAAAAATAAAAAATTGAAACAGTCGATTTAGGCGTCGGCGTCATTGTTAGTGGTGACTGTTCTCTGAACATTTAGCAATTTTGATGAGAGGCATTATATCATGCATTTTCTTTCTTACTTACAATATTTTCTTAGCTATCTTTTCTTAATGACAACATTTTAGACGTTTTATCAGTAAAAGGTAGGTGAGGTTGCGAGCAATTCCTTCTTTTCTCACAATGTTTTCTTTGGAGCTAACTACTTCTTTCGTGACTGTAACAATCAAAAATCAATGCATTTTTCTTTAACCACGTTTTGGTGCCGAACACTACTGATGGGTGACCGAAAAATTTGAAACTACAGCTGCAAAAAGTGTAGTTATGGTGTTTCGGTGGGCAATCTTCAATATTTTTCATTATAAAGGTAAATAATTTGCTGAATTAATCACGAGGATGATTTTCGAAAGACTTTAAAATTGATGATGAGCATTGATTCGACAACAATACCTTTTTGTTTAATTGTACATTATTGTTATGTAACAAGAAACTGTATAGTTTACGTTACTTCAATAAAACATCTATCTATCTGTTATTTCAAAGTCTCAAAATTATTTTCTGATCATTAAATTCCCATCATTTCAATCCCAAAATTTAATAAGTGTGGCATACAAAGAGGTGTGAAAACAAGTCGTCTGACTTGTCGAAACCCCATGAAAAAGGCCTAAAGGTATTCTTGACGATGGGCCGAAATAACAAATACGCACTGTAAGTTAATTTTGATGCAAAACAATAGAAGTCAGAAAGGTGCGAACTCCTTTGCTCGAGTGAATGCAGTAAAATTTGACCACGGGACTGAGATTGCTGCTCGAGCGTTCGAGTAAGTGCAGTAATAACAAACAAGAAAATAGAGTAAGACGCGATGGGACCGGATGGCGAGCTCGAGCTTTAGCATGAATTCGAGATTTCGCCCTCTCGAGGTAACGCGAGACCACTGTACCCCCCTTTCTTCGAAGGGGGGCATAGTCATGCAACATTCTTAAGCTCTAAAATGATATTCATGAATATGATACATTAATTGTCATATAATGTTCACAGCTTTTGTTACCAAGGCATTCTGCTTTTATTATCTCTCTTTGTTATGTTTAATAAAATAGCAGAACTTGTGGCTTTACCTTTTTTCAAAATAGACTTTGACCCAATTGCATAACAAAAAGAGAATTTAACCCAGTGTAAAGCGTAAAAGCAACACTGAAATCAGGGCCTGAGGTTATAAACTTTTCCTCAGGCTCAATTCAAAATTTTCTCTAATTTCAATTTGAGATTAAAGCCGTAATTCTGTTTTATTACTAATTTTAATATATAAACATAAAAGATGATATTAATAAGTTGTTATAATAACAACTTATTAATATTATCTTTTATTTCTAAACATTTATTTTAATTTAAAATTTTGTGAAAATTGAGCCTGAGCCTGAGAAAACTTTTATAACCTTGGGCTCCGATGTCAAAAACATTTGAGAACATTAGGTTAAGTCAACCCACTTTGTATGTGCACTCAGGTGCAGGAAACAGATGTTGGCTCAAAAATTATACTGTAGCTAGTAAAGAGGTCACTGGCTCGGTGGCATAGTGGTAAAAGTGCTTGACCCATGACCTGGAGGTCTGTGGTTCGAACCACACTGTCACCAGGGGTGTGTTAATGGGTATTATCAGTGTTTCCATTTACATGAAAAAATATTGAGTCCCTGGGACCCAGTGCCATGGAAAAAGTTGAGTCCCAACCACTTTCAGTTGAGTCCAATTTTGACTTCCACAAATCATCTTCAAATTAATTCTTGTGCTTGAACGAGCTTCAAATATAGCAAAATATAGACCAGACAATATTGAGTCAAAAGGAGAAAATACTGATTATCATTATTTTCTTCTTTTGCCTAGATGTTTTCTCAAGCCTTTTCTATGATGGGGGCATCAAAACCAGGTCTGATTTGGGATAAGATTAATTAAGCACACAATTCATCCCCCTCACATCTGTTTCAAGAGAGGTGTGAGAACTGGTATGAGTAAGCCATGAAAGCCTGTTAGTTGCACAGGCTACCTATATTCTCCTAAGGTTCAAGATAAAGAGTTAGAAAAAAAACATTGTGCAAAATGAAGAAATTAGTTGTGATAAGCGATTTCTTTATTTTCATCAATTTTTCTCTTCCAGAAGGCCAAGAAAATTTGAAATTCTCAGGCATTTGAAAGTGTGGTCTTCATGTACTTCGATTTATGTCTAAAATTTAGCCTTCTGGTAATGGGTAAACAAACAAACAAACGACAAATATATACTTTGAAGTAAATATGACATAAAGAAAAGCTTCCTAACATTATTTTCAAAAGAAAAATATTTACGGCAGCTCTTACAAGCAAAGGAAAACCTTTCGACGCTATACTAACGCTGTGATACGTCAAATGAAAATTGTCGTCTGCTTGATACCTGAAAGTCAGTGCGGCCCGTGGGAAAATGTTCTTCTGCTAAGTTTCACAACAAATACTGTATTTCATTTGAACAGCAGACGAATCTGACTCGTCTTTTATCAGCCAGTCTTTGAACGCCAGATCGGCAAGCCACTGGTCTTGAAAAGACCGCGAGTGTTTCTTTTTCTTGGCTGGATAAGGCATTATTATTTACAAATTGAAAGTAACCGTTTGTTTATCGGCTCTCAAATTGCCAACAAAACTATATTTTAGACAGTTCATGTACACGAAGAAAAAGCGGGAATCCCAACAATCGCAACTTTTCAGTTAGACGTTGGCGAAATCTATTTATAGTAACTTTTGAAAGCCGATGACCTTGCTTCAAATCTGTCGTACTTTGAAACATTCTTGGATTGTTTTCGCTAGTTATCTGACGTTTCTGCGTAAGATTAATGAAAAAAACATTGTTTATGCAACTCATTTTATTTTGCGTCCCATGGACGCGACGAGTATTCAAATTTTGCGTCCGAGCTGATTTTCATGCGTATACAGATACTTTTACGTCGTAAATGGAAACTCAGATTATGCTTAACAGCCAGCCCCAGTTAACCGAGCTGTAGAATTGGGTAGCAGTGGTTTTAAACCACTGCCTCTCTCTCAGGGATGTGAAAACATTAGGATTTGTTGCTCAAAGGCGGTTCTATAAGCATAAGCTTTGGAACTTAAATAAATTATTATAAACTAAAGCAGGGTAAAATTCTTAAAATTTTGAAAATATTATTGTATCTTGAACACAGCTTAACCCTTTCCTGTTTTACAAAATTTTGGACCTTTCCAAATTCAAAGGTTTTGCAGACGAAAATTTAAAGTCGATTTAATTTGAAAAATAATTATTCAGTAGGGTAGAAAAAAGTGTGGAAAATGAAGAAATTGCTTATCAGATGTTTTCTCAATCATAAAAACACAGGCACGTAAAAAGCAGGGATTAAACAGCTTACATATTAAGAATTTTTAGGTAAGTTGTTTTTAACTGTATGTGTGTGTTAGACAAAGGTATCTTTCCAACTTTAATCCATATTACCTTAAAAGTATTTGTCCTAGGACAAAGGTTTAAAGCCCGAACTCTATTTCAACATTTGGCCTTGACCCATAACTTTATAGACTTCGTTCAGATGGTAAATCTGACGATAATGGGGAACATTTGGGCAAAATCACTTTCAAATTTATAAAACAAGATGTGGGAGATAATTATGCTCCAAATAATTTTGATGTTCGCCCTCGTGCTTTGATTAATTGATTGATTGAATGGAGTTTAACACCGCTTTCAACATTATTTCAGTTATATTGCGGCGGCTAGAGCACCTAACAATGGATTCCTGGTATTTCTATCACCAGTACAACCACAACATTCTTTCCTAGCCTCCAGCCGCTATCAACCCATTGGTGAGAGACAAATAGTCGGAAAGAATGAGTGCCGCCTTCGGGATCCTCGTGCTTTGACCTTTACATTTAAGCTATATGAAAATTTCTATCAAGTAGCAAATATATTCATCATTGGGAAAAAATGTGCCCAGTACTTTGGAAATCCAATAATATTAATGGCAGCTTTGCTCAGATAAGCCCAAATTTTAATATTTGACCTTGAGTCGTCACCTTGACCTTGAATCTTTGTCCTAATTTCTAAATCTTCTAAAAAAAGAGATGTGCCCCAGTAGAACTCAATTTCAAAATTTGACCTTGAGCTATGACTATGACCTTGAATCTATCTGAAATTTCCTTATAATTGGATTTTTATTAATAAAGGAGACCAGTTTTGCCAAAGCAATTCAAAGTCTATCATTAATAGTAAGAGCTATGATCTGGACAAATCCAGACAGTAACACACATACAATGTCCTGTTCATTGCAAATAGGCTTGCCAAAATTGATAAACCTACTTTCTATAGTTTTTGTTTTTCAGAATGGTTTCCCCCACTTCCCTTGCTTGTTCATACACTTCAAAAGCATCATTCCATTTCCCCCTCTCTATATGGTGTAATAGATCCATCTCAAACTGAAGAGCAGTCTCAAATCTGTAAAGTTTTAATTTACATTAACATTAATTTGTCAAACATGGTGATAATTTTACTTGAATAATAAATGGGGTAAAATTGATCATTGCAAAAATTTATTGTTGAAGCTCTATTTCTAATTTTCAAAATGGTTGATTTTCAGAATCTCAGTCTTGCAAATGGTTACTGACTTAACACAACCTAGAATAAAATATTCAAGCAGTGAAGAAAGATCTTACAAAATACACAAGATGATCACAGCAATAGTGAAAAAAAAATAATTGAAGAAAGGGGCATAATAGTAGGTAAATGTTTTTGAGTTATCCCTTTTAATAGTATATCATTGACATCAAAGGTAGTGGACCTGTAATAGTTCCACAACGTTTCGGTAGTAATGAACTTTAACAGTGTTGACAGAGGTTTCCTAATGATTTTCATTAGGAAACCTCAGTCAACATTGTTAAAGACTATATGTTGCAAAATTTTGCGGACTATTACGGGTTCACTACCTTAAAAGTAAAACTATTTTCTTAGTTACAAGAATCAAATTTTAAAAGATGTCTATGTTTTTGCTTAATGAAATTGATAACTTAACATGATGACAATATTGCAAACAAGAGCCCAGCAACAGAATCTTACACTCTGCTGTCTGATACTGAATAGTGGATAAAGTCGAAAAAGGGGCTTAGATTGAACACAAGAGGCCAAAGAGGGCCTATATCGCTCCACTAGCTAATAAACTAATATCTTTAGACTTTCAATAAATAAAGCTTTCTTTGAATGAAAACAACACTTTGAAATCTCTTAAGACCTATTTCATAATTATAAACTTGGTTTGGTCCACATCACACCAAAATACTCCATCCCCATGAAGCTGCATCCCTTTACCCATCTTTTGAAAAATAAGGTTCTGGAGGAGATGTCTTCCAAAGATACAGGGCTCAAAATAAGCCCCACCCTGCCACGCCCATTTCTATGGGACAATCAAAATTTCACAAAGAATTTTTGAAAAAGATCACCTTAGGAACATTCTGGTAAAGTTTCATTAAAATTGGCCAAGTGGTTCAAGAGGAGATGTCGTTTAAAGATTTCGGGCTCAAAATAAGCCCCACCCTGCCATGCCAGTATTTATCAGCCAATCAAAATTTATTGAACAATTTAAGTAAAGGGTCATCCAAGGAAAATCCACGCCAAGTTTCATTGAATTTGGCCCAATGGTTTGGGAGGAGATGTAATTCAAAGATTTCTGGCTCAAAATAAGCCATGCCCTGCCGCGCCCATATTTATGGGCCAATGAAAATTCACAAACAATTTTTGAAAAAGGTTCACCCAATGAACATTCTGGTAAAGATTTATTGAAATCAGCCCAGTGAGTCAGGAGGAGATGTCGGGCTCATATAAGCCCTGCCCTGCCACGCCTATATTTATGGGCCAATCAAAATTTCATGGTCAATTTTAAAGAGGGTCTCCCCAGAAACATTCTGGTGAAGTTTCATTGAAATCAGCCCAGTAGTTCAGGAGAAGATGTCGTTCAAGGTTTCGGGCTCAAAATAAGCCCCACCCTGCCACGCCCATTTTTATGGGCCATTCAAATTGTTTTTAGAAGTTTAAGTAAAGGGTCATCCTAGGAACATCCATGCCAAGTTTCATTGAAATCAGCCCAGTTGTTTGGGAGGAGAAGATTTTTAAAGATTTCAAAGTGAAAAAATGCCACGCCCTGCCACGCCTATATTTCGGGGTCAATAAAAATTTCTTTAACAATTTTAGAAGAGGATCACCCAAGGAACATTTCTACCAAGTTTCATGAAAATCCACCCATTGGTTTGGAACAAGAAGATGCTTTAAGAAAAAGTTTACGCACACATGCACACACGGAGGGACACATGGACACACCCCCATGACAATAGCTCACTGGCCTTGGCCAGTGGAGCTAAAAATGTGTCTAGAGTTATACACTTGATATCATATGTTTCTCTTTTGATAGTGAAAAAAAATGTTCCAAGTTTCATGAGAATGCCTTCAGTAAAACCAGAGATATCACAACATGTCAAAGTATTTGCAAGACAAAACACCAAGGCTATAGTAATACCCAGAGTTTTCGAAGAAAACAAGGAAGACAAAGATGAGACTACTGCAATGCTTCAAGTTTCCCTAAAACCAGTCAAGCTAACAGATATCATACCTGACTAAAGCTTCTCTGTCTTTGAATATTGGCTTTTCTTTATTGACAGTATAATTTGGGTAGGTGACTTTACCAATATTTACCATCAACATCTGGAACCTAGAATGAGTAACCAATAGCAAACCAAAAATATTTGCTTTTCACTGTTGACAATATAACATGGGTAGGTCAATTGACCTATAAAAACTATTAATATCTGGAACCTGAAAAAAATAATTAACCAATTACAATACAACAGTAGTGGCTCTTCCTTATAGTGTAAGGCAGGAAAGGCACTTTACCTTTATTTACCATCAACATCTAGAACCTACAGGAAGTCAAAGAAGGCAATACTAAACAAAATAGCATAGTCTTGCTCGCTTTGTCTGACTCATGGTTGACCTTTATGGAAAAAGTTTAGTAGACCTACACGTTAAGAACATCAATGCTAAGTTTAAAATTGGTTAAGGAAGAAAGAATTTGTTCTAAGATTTTTGGTAATTTATGCCATTTTTAGCCTTTCCTTTACCATTGAAACAAGAGTTTTGGAAGAAATTAAATTATTATAACAACTTTTGAAGAGCTTCACCCAAGTTTCAGCTTGATTGGCCTAGTGGTTTGGGAGGAGAAGAATTTTTTCTAAGATTTTCAGCCATTTTTCAGACATAACATTACCATGGCAACCAGAGTTTTTGATGAAATTAAATCATTTTAATACTCTTTGAAGAGCTTCATCAAAGGATCATCCCTGCCAAGTTTCAGCTTGATTGGCCTTGTGGTTTGGGAGGAGAAGAATTTTTTCTAAGATTTTCAGCCGTTTTCAGCCATTTTTCAGACATTACATTACCATGGCAACCAGAGTTTTTGATGAAATTAAATTATTTAAGCACTCTTTGAAGAGCTTCATCCAAAGATCATCCCTGCAAAAGTTTCAGCTTGATTGGCCTAGTGGTTTGGGAGGAGAAGCATTCTTTCTAAGATTTTCAGCCATTTTCCGCCATTTTTCAGACTTTCGGTTACCATGGAAACAAGAGTTTTTGATAAAATTAAATTCTTTTAACAACTTTTGAAGAGCTCCATCCAAGGATCATCCCTGCCAAGTTTCAGCTTGATTGGCCAAGTGGTTTGGGAGAGAAAGAATTTTTTCTAAGATTTTCAGCCAATTTCGGCCATTTTTCAGACTTTCCATTACCATGGAAACCAGAGTTTTTAATGAAATTAAATTCTTTTAACAAATTTTGAAGAGCTTTACCCAAGGAACATCCCTACCAAGTTTCAGCCTGATTGGCCCAGTGGTTAAGGAGGAGAAGAATTTTTTCTAAGATTTTCGGCCATTTTGGGCCTTTATGTAACCATGGCAACCAGAGTTTTTGATGAAATTTAATTCTTTTAACAACTTTTTAAGAGCTTCACCCAAGAAACATCCCTGCAAAGTTTCAGCTCGATTGGTCCAGTAGTTTAGGAGGAGAAGATGTTTAAAGAAATTGTTGACGGACGGACAGACAGACAAACAGACGGACGGACAGACGGACGGACGGTGAGTGATCACAATAGCTCACCTTGAGCACTTTGTGCTCAGGTGAGCTAAAAGTTGCAGACAGGCAATTCATTTTTCCACGTTGGTTTTTCAAGTTGTTTTAAGAGGTGTCCAAAAGTTGAACAGTGTTGGAATAGTTTAACCCTTTGCTGTTTATTCCCTGCTTTTTACGTGCCTGTGATTTTATTATTGAGAAAACATTGTTCAAAAAGAAGAAATTGCTTCTGACAAGCAATTTCTTCTTTTTTCACACTATTTTCTACCCTACAGAATGGTTATTTTTCAAATTAAATCCACTTTAAATTTTCGTCTGCAAAACCTTTGAATTTGGACTGGTCCAAAATTTTGTAAAACAGGAAAGTGTTAAGAAGGCCAACTTACAACTGGTTTTGTCCTACACTGCCACTCTCCTCATCAAAGTTGGTGTTATACAAACAAAACAACATCAACAGTCGGATAAACACAGCCCTCACATCCTCCTGTAGGTGACACACCTTTCCCAGGTATGATTTGGCTCTGAAGTATTACACTGGCACATCAAAAATCAGTAAATATTAATCTTACTCTTGTCATGCTTAACCCAGAATATTCCTGCTTATGTGCATTCTGATCTTAGTCTACACCACCTGTTTGTCTCCTTTCAAGGCAGATATGTTTGTGGTATTAATATTCAAAAAGAAAGATTGCACTACACTCTTGAATACTAGTGCTTTCAGTACTTTGATATGACTGCATTTCTGAAAGTGGATTTTAATTCAGCATGACAAGGATGAAAACACAGTATCAAATCATTCACAAACAATTAGTTAATGTTACTTCAAAAGACTATTTACTATAATCTTGAACAATAAACATGATCTAGTCACAATTGGGTTTTTTTGTTGTTTTTACTTCAAGGTTTCACCTTAAAATGGATCAAATTTACAGAGCAGAGGCTGTGGTCCAATGGTTAAGATTGCTTTTTCAAGGTCAAAAGTTCCTGACATCTAATCCCAACCAGACTGCAAGAATTTTTCAGCGCAAAAGATGACTTCTAATTACTTCTCTCAACCTGGGTTTAAGAATTGATACATAGTCAAGGTCAGAAGACTTAGAACTGAGGTTGCACTTAATGCCCAGTGCTAAAAGCCAACATGCAACTCCAATATTGTGGGATAAGAGAATAGAGACTGAGCCAACTATTGGATTGAATACGAAGATCTATAAAAAAGTAAAATCTTTCCTGTTGACTAGAAATTCAAAGTAAACTTTGGCATAAAGTATATAGCAACCTATCTTTTATGGAGTTGTAAAATACCAAATAAATTGATAGGTAAAAAAAGAAGGACATTGAACTACCTTTTAATCATTGTACTTGATGTACTTGCTGATTTACTACCAGTAAACATAGACCCTATAGAATTTTGTTGAGATTTCTTCAGTAAGAGTTCCACTAGTTTGGGTTTTGCTGCGCTGTTAGTGTTGATATGATAGTACTTTGCTAGTGACTTTAGATCAGGCGCTGGTAAAAGTTTTAGTAACAATGGTAGATCTTCTAACTCTTCTCCTGAATAAAATAAACTTTTTGATAAATAAATCTGTGGATGACATTTCGAACAATTTTACAGTGAAGGCTCCGATCAGCATATGCAATCATACAGTCTGGCCTGAGTCTTTACAGAGTGATTGTTAAATGGCTACTGAGTATGATATGATAGGACTTTGCTAGTGACTTCAGATCTTGAGCTGCTAACAGTTTTAGCAATAACGGTAGATCTAAAAGTTCTCTCCTTAATCAAGATATACTGTGTTAATAAATAAGTGGGTGCATGACTTTCCATCAGTTCCACAGTCATGTGTGTGGAATAGATAATAGATAATCATTTGTTTCAGTGTAAGATCGATTTACATTTCATTGTATAACAAAACAAAAGCTATATTTTCACAAGTGGCAGGCCACAAAAAATATAGCTTTTGTTGTTCTCTCAATGAAATATCAATTGATCTTACTCGAAAAACAAACAATTAATTAATTTCTTGCAAAGATAATGATAAAATGAGAAATTTTAAAACAATTTTTCTTCAAGCGCCTCATGCTGTATGTGATTGCCATGCAACATTCATTATGACGTCACTTATTTGGCTCTGATTAAACGACGTCACATAAGGTTAAATGAACAAAGGCATAGTAAAATTTTTTGATAATTTTACTGGTTAGGCAGTGATTTTATCAAGAGATAATCTATCATTTTTTCACATTAATCCACCAAAAAGAGTTGAAAGAAAGACTTGAATTAGAATGTACATTTACGCAGTCTGAATTTCATCTTCACTATGCCATTTGTGGATGGCTTCTGAAGTTCTGACTTAAATGTTCTTTAAACAAACAGTGATGGTGAAGATACCCTCGATACTTAATACCTGTACTTCCAACACATGTAAAAATTCTTGAAAAAAATGTCACATAAATGCAAAAAACAATCATGAATAAAAATAGATCTTGAGATATCAAATTCCATCCTCTTTTCATTGTGGTCAGTGACCTCTTTCAATTAAAGGTAGACAACCCTTAATAGTTCCGCAATGTTTCAGAAGTAATGAACTTTAACAGTGTTATCCAAGTTTTCCTAATGAGTTTCATTAGGAAACCTTGGTCAACATTGTGAAAGATCATGAGATCCAAAATGTTGCAGAACTATTACGGTTCCACTACCTTAATCTTTACTGTCTATCATACTGACCTGATTTGAGAAACCCGATGTCTATAAGTTCATCAACCAGGGCAGGAATATCATCACTAATTTCTGGATATTTCAACTTTATCATCGGTAACCATGACAACTTTCTGCCAAATATTCTCACATACAATTTCTGGCAGGGCTCTGTTGATAGGAATAACATGTGACTTATAAGGAATACACTTGTTTGTACGAGGTTCAAAAGTTGGTCGAAATTAATACCTCAAAAATCTTGAGTTATGTGTCTTTTCAATCTAAATCAGCATTTGTAAAATCATCACCTAAGCACAAAGAGAGTTAAAACTAATATAGATTCAATTTCTTATGCTCCAGTTCTGTGGTTCAAACCTAGTTATTTTACATTAATTTGTAAATAACAAGTTCTTACAGCTAAGGTAAATCCCCATCGATCTGCTTCCTGAACATGATCAGTACTCACTCCCAATGCCACAGCCAAGGAGAGAACAAAGATTGATAACATCTCCCAGAATTTGAACTCCAAGAGGGGATCTCTTGATCAAGAAGCCAACACTCTACTTCTCAACAACTAAAACCACAGATCTAGTTCTATAACTATGCCTGTCAAGCAAAAGAAATCTGTCTTAAATATTCCTACTTTTCTCTCACCTGACATGTTTTGGAATGCTGTGATATAGCCCATGTCTGTGTCATCAAACAGCCTGGAATATTCTTGGTCAGCTAGCACTGTATCTATGATTGTGTGAAAGTTTTCAAGGTAATATGGCACTCTGTAAATCGATTCTTCTACAACATCTCCTTCATTGTCATCATTATTTTCTCCTTCAATATTGGTAATGTCTTCATTTGTACCTTCACTACTTGATGGCTTGTTTTGATCTTCTTTATTTACAGAAATATTTTTACAATTTTTTGTTTCATCTTTACCTTTTCTATCCGATTGCGACTTAGGCTTGGAAATATCTTTGTTAGTTGTGTTTCTTCTAACTTGAGTATTTTCAAGCTCTTTACTATATAGTTTGTCTGTAAGTTTAACTTTGTTGTCTACTTTCTCTTTAGCCTCTGGTTCCAATTCATTCTTCTGTTTTGACTCTGGTTCATTTATAGCAATAGTGTCAGTTTCAATTTGACTGCGAACCACTACTACTTCATTTTCAGACAGCTTTTTCTTCTTACTTAACTCCGAATCAGTCTTGGACTTTTTTAGAGAAAGTTTCCTTTTTCTGGTTGAGTGTGTTAAATCACTTGAGTTCACAATCAGGACATCGTCTCCTGAAGGACAACTTTTAGATCTTAATCTAAGGCTGCTTCTTATACCACTGTCTTTTGTAATAGATTCAGCAGTACTGGTAAGTAAACAATTGTTTGATGTATTCATGTCAGTTTTTGAAGTACTAGCACTATTCTCAGTTTCAGAATCAGAACCTATTTCAATTTCTTTCAGATCTTCATCAATTTTGTGTCTGGCTCTCTTCAGTCTTGAAGTCTTTGTTTTCTCTAATTTGGTTTCCTTTTGATCTTCAATTTTGTTGTTGCAATTCCTATCAGGTAGTTTAATTCTATCATCATATTCTTGAGTATTTCTAGTTTGTTCACTAGTCTTATGTTTTTGTTCCCCACCACTAATACTAAGAATCATCCCAGACTTTGATTTGACCACTTTTGTTATAACAACATCTGATTCATTCCCTAATTCATCAAGTTCTTTAGATGTACTTTGTCTTTCTCTCTGTTTCTTGAACATAGACAAAATGGTTGGAGTGGTAACACATTGACTTTCTTTAACCTTCTTTTTCTTGCTCATAGACAATCTGTTCTTTTTATCTTCACTCATGTCTTTGTTTACCTTCAAAAAACAAGAGATGAATGATTTTTCTTTTAAATTCATAGAGATGTTAAACTAAAAACCTAATCACACTAGATTAGGTTTTAAGTTTGATGACTTCATAAATTCTACCATTTATGACTAAAAATAATTGTTGGACTTCTTTGTGCACAACTAATCATTATAGCTTCATACTTAAAATTGAATTCACTGAGGTATAAAACTTATTTTTTGGTCACACAGAAAGTGTGAATCTAAACCAAATAGAATTGTTAAATTCAGAGACAAAACTTTGGTCTTAAAGCTTCTTCCTCAACTTCTCAAAGCTATCAGAGATCCAGATAGAGGGAGTGGCTTTGATTTCAAATTATAGATTAGACACTAACACCAGTCCTTCGACCTTGAGACATGTGTTTTTTATTGAGAACTGATAGAAGTTACCATGCTATATTTCCTTAGGGCCTGTAGATTATGGTCATATCATTTCGAAAAACAGTTTCCTTTTCAAGCTATATCTTTTTTTCATTACACTCACATCGAGTAATCCTGTGAGTCGTCTAAAGCTACGCAGCTATATGACGTCATATAAAACCTAGAAAATGGCCGCTAAAGCTAAGAGCAAAACAACCCGTTTTTCATATCCAAAGAATCAATCGTTTAAACATTTCAAACAAAAATGTCCGCGAGTTTATTTTAAAGTAATTAGATTCTCCTTTTTATAAGTGTATCTCTTTTTAATTCTAACATTTTTACAGGCATTAAAGAATGGTTCTTTTCTTGACTGCGCTAGTTTAGACGACGAGAACAGCGCTGATGAAACACAACTGTGCCTCTGTTCAGCACAGGATTGTGTAATTTTAGTGTTCTAGATAAAATATCTTTTACAAAGTAAAAATGGTATATGAGTTCATTCATGTATTGATTTTTGTTTACATGCAAATTCTTTACACAAATTTTGTATTTGAGTTTCTTGAGTGCACAGGATAAGCAGACAGCACTGTATCCATTGGCCTGCATTATTGAAAACAGAAGAAATTGGTTGTCACAAGCAAATTCTACTTTTACCATACTGTTTTTTTTTCATATTTCATTATATGAATTGGTGGGTGATCAGAAGATTTAGACAAGAGCACCACAAGCGGGTGCTAACGCTTGGCTGTTTATTATTTCTTTGGCAAATGCAAATATATGAACTTGGTGCCTACAGAAAAGTCTTGTCCCGTGCAATGATCTTGTGAAATATGAAGGCTCTATGACTTACCTTTCAAAAGAAATGACCAAGGGTTTTCCATGACGCAAAAAATGTGCGTCTTTGTCGCAATTTCAAAACAAATGACCCGCAAAAGAATTACATGTGCGACATTTGTGACGCAAGTTTAAAAATACAGCTCTGTGCTATGAACATGTATGATTGGAGATCTTTTTCCATAGATTTTCAGTTGGGTTAAAAATTGACAATTTTTAACTCGCTTGTTAACAAGCGTCAGATACAATATTTCCGTGACCTCTGTTAATAGCCAGGTTTTCCAATATTGATAAAATCAGTGCACTATTGTATTTTTAGATAGCTATAGGTACCTGATAAAATAAGCAGACGGGTTATCGTGATTTAAACCTCCTCTGACCCAATTTCCGGTCATAAAATTAACTGTAAACCAGACACCAGATCTTACATAATGCAACAACAAATAAAAGTTTGTAAACTACTATCGTCTGCATTTGGGCCATTCTTTGAAAGGAATAACATAATAGAGCTGTTTTAGGGAGTTTGATAGTGATGACTATGGTCCATCTACCAAAGGAGTCATTAGTCATTAAATCTGAATTTGTTTAATATTTTTAGCTTGAATTCTCCGAGGGTTAAAATGTTTTTGACCTGTTCCAAAATAGGAATAAGGAATGAACAACCAAACCCGAAAAATATGAAATGTATATGGCTCTGAAGATGTAACAGTCTACTTTATTTTGTTTTTTATGTTCTCCCTAGGTTTCTATAAAGTTGTCCCTCAAAATTGGGGAAATGACCCCTAATTCTAAAGGTATGGGGGGGTCACAATGACCCCCAAATTCTGAGGCCCAGGGAAAACCCTGAATGACCAAAGTTAATTTTCTTAAAGAAATTTGACCTTGAAAAAAGACCTTGACCTTGAGTGATGACCTTGAATTTGGTACCTACAGAAAGGTCTTGTCCCAAGCAATGATTTGTGAAGTATGAAAGCTCTATGCCTTACCATTCAAAAGTTATGACAAAGGTTAATTTTTTTTCAAGAAATTTGACCTTGAAAAATGACCTTGACCTTGAGTGATGACCTTGAACTTGAAACCTACAGAAAGGTCTTGTCCCAAGCAATGATCATGTGAAATATGAAGGCTCTATGACTTACCATTCAAAAGTTATGACCAAGGTTAAAGTTTGTCATGCCAACGCCAACAACAACTACAATGGGAATGACGTCAAGGTGATCATCATACCTCTGGTTTTCTTCGAAAATAGCCTTGCTAAAATATTTTGATTACTCGAGCCAAAATAGTCCACAATCTGACGCCAGTTTGGCCAAAATTTCCCCAAAATTGCTGGACAGTTTTATGGTTCCATGATTATCTGAAAATTGCTTCCATGGGAAAATTAAATGTATCATGCTGCCTGTTACAGTTGAGTAATTCTGAGAACTGGCCTGTCATTTCTCCTCGTTCCAGCAGAGTTAACAAAATACCATGGTCAAAACTGCTTGGGTAGCGGACTACCTGGGGTTAATCACCTATGATTTTCTGGTAAATCAAGTTAATGGTCAATAGAGCAGTTGTCCAAAATGTTACAGTCTGCTGGCGTTAGATGAGGCATTGAAAAAGCATGCATACCAAATTAAGAATATAAAAGGTCGAACTTAACTGGTGACGATGAAAAATCTAAATAAATTCACAATAACACAAAACGGAAAAATAAGTTTACTATTCAAAATGCAAAATAAATAAAAAATTAATCCACACACTTAATTTTTTCAAAGAGGGATAGTTATTTTTAAATTTGCGTCAAAAGCTTTTTAGGTTGATGGCGACTTTTAAATAAAGGGGGACAACTTTTACTAACCAGACATGACTTATAACATAAAACACCGGGTCTATTGAAGTTTACCATACACAGCCAAATTTTCCATCGATATCTACCGATATGGTTGTGTTTGTGGCAAAGAATACACATTCCGTGTTTCAAGGCAATATCTTCAAAACTAGATAAACACGGTCTTTGTCAATGAAAAATTGTTGATAAAAGGGGTATAATTCTTGCAATAAGGTATTCACTATTCAGAGTTATCCCCCTTGATAATATGGGTTGCTCTGTGACAGTAGCTGAGATGTGGGGTTAGCATAAAAATGCAAAGAGTTTTGGGACGTTCACTAAAATGTACTGAATATCGTTTCGGGATGTTTTGTTGAAATATATCCATGCATTTACTTATCAAATTTACTGCATTTTTTACTTATCGGCAAATGAAAGAATGTTATTCTTTGTAAGATATCGTTACGATTTTATACCAAAAAACATGATTTAATTAAGAACTACTTTAAACAATTACACATATTATTCCGCTAAAGACCGGGACATTCCGTAAAACGAAATAAACCTGACAGTGCAAGAACCCATGGTGAAATATTACTAATAAAATGTATAAGATACAGCTTGCAGGGAATTCGAATTAAAAAACGCACGAAAAATCGAAGTTTATAAGAAATTACATGTGAATTGATGGTCCTTTGTGTCCCTTCAAAATGAACCAACTGACTGTAGTCGGCTCCAAATAATTCAGGGACCGTTAGAAATATAAAGAATCATTCTAAAGCTTAGGATGTTAAGATAGAAGATAGGATGATAATAGACTGCTAATAGTTCAGGGATATTGAAATTCTAATAAATAATTATATCTTATCGACAGCAGCGGATTCAAAAGGGGTGGGGTGGTTCAAGACTGCAAAGAGTGGGTGGACATTGAGCAAATGTAATCAATAACCCCAAAGCGTTTAGGGACACTGAACCAGAAAAAAATAACCCCAAATCGTTTCAGAACAAGAGAGAAATATACTCCAAATAGTACAGGTACATGTAAGAAATGTTACAAACCACCCGAAGCTTTCAGTACATGTGAGAATGAAGATTGGATAAGACTTCAAAGAGAGGAAGGATACTGAGCAAATGTAATCAATTAACCCAAAAGTCTTAAGGGGCACTGAATAAGTGACTTCTGAATAAGACTCCAATTAGTGGGACAGTGAACACACATATGTGATATATTATTCAAAGGCGATTTGGTACAGGCCAGATGGATGAGTGGTTAAGACCCCAAAGAGTTTAGGGACACTCAACCTGTATTGCAAATAACCCCAAAGCGTTTCGGTACAGGCGAGAATGGAACTGGACTTTAACTCCAAACAGTAGAGGGACATTGAGCAAGTGTTCTAAATGATCTACAATGCGATAAGACATTGATAAGTGAAACGTTAAGGTACCCCGAACCAGTAAGAAAATAACCCCAAAGCGTTTCAGTACAGGTAAGAATAGAACGAGAAATATACGCCAAATAGTACGTGTATATGCAATTAATGTTATAAACTACCCCAAGACATTTCAGCACATGTGAGAATGATGACCTGACAAGACTGCAAAACTTTGTGGGACATTGGGCAAGTGCAATAAATAACCCGAAAGCGTTTATGAACACGGAACAAGCAAACTATTTACCTCAAAAGTTTACAATTCAGGAGAGAATGGCGACAGAAATGGACTCCAAATACTATATACTATATGCAAGAAATACTATAAATCCCTCAAAAGCTTTAGACTACATGTGAGAATGAAGATTTGATCAGACTTCAAAGAGAGGAGGAACATTGAGAAAATCTCATCAATAACCCAAACGCGTTTAGGAACAGTGCACAAGCAAAGCCTCAACTCAAAGTGTTTGTAGTACAGAAGAGAATGGCGACAGACATGGACTCCAAATAGTACAAATATTTGCAAGAAATATGAAATATGACTCCAAAGCGATTTGGTACAGGCGGGATTGACGAGCGGATAAGACCCCAAAGAATTGAGGGACACTCAACAAATATTGCAAATAATCCAAAAGTGTTAAGGTACAGGCGAGAATGGAACTGGACCTTGACCCCAAACAGTAGAGGGACACTGAGCAAGTGTTTTAAATTAACTCCAATGCGATAAGGCTCACGTATTATTGATAAGTGAAGCGTTTAGGAACGCCGATCCAGTAGGAAATTAACCCTAAAGCGTTTTAGTACATGTGTGAATGGTGCGAGAAATATACGCCAAATAATACAGGTACATTCATTATAAACCACCCAAAGGCGTTCTGTATATTTGAGAATTAAGACCCGATAAGACTACAAAGCGGGGAGGGTCATTGGGCAAGTGCAATCGATAACCACAAAGCGTTAAGGAACACGGAACAAGCAAAACATTTACCTCAAAGCGTTTCAGTACAGGAGACAGTTGCGACAGAAATAGACTTCAAAAAGTGCAGGTACATGCAAAAATGTTATAACCCACCAAAAAGCGTTTTCAGTACATATATCAATGAAGATTTGATGGAACTGCAAAGAGTGGAGGGACATTGAGAAAATATAATTAATAACCCGAAGGCGTTTAGGGACACTGGAACATGCAAAAAATTAACCCAATAGCGTTTCAATACAGGAGTTAATGGCGACAGAAATAGACTCCAAATAGTTCAGGTACATGCAAGAAATGTTATCAACAACCCAAAAGCATGTAAATTTGATAATGAAGACTGGATAAGCCGCTGCAGAGAGTGGAGGGACATTGAGCAAATGTAATCAATTAACCCTAAAGCGTTTAGGGACAAAGAACAAGCAAAAAATCAACCCTAAAGCGTTTCAGTACAGGAGAGGATGGCGACTCTATATAGTACAGGTATATTCAAGAAATGTTATAAACCACACCAAAGCGTGTTAGGACATGTGAGGATAAAGACTGGGTATGACTTCAAAGAGAGGGGAGGATAATTTAGGAAATGGTATTCAATAACCCAAAGCGTTTAAGGAAAATGAACAAGCAAAACATTAACCCCAACGCGTTTTAGTACAAGAGAGAATGGCGACAAAAATTGACTCCAACATTGTAGGGACATGCAAGAAATGGTATATACCAATGCAAAGCGCTTCAGTACATGTGAGAACGAAGACTTGATAAGACTGCAAAGTGTGGAAAGGCATTGAGAAAGTACAATAAAAAATCCCAAAGATTTTAGGTACAGATCCAAGTAATCTCAGAATAAGACTCCAAATAGTAGAGGGACTTTGAACGATTTTGATATATGACTCCAAAACGATTAGGTACAGGCCAGATGGATTAGCGGATAAGACCCCAAAGAGTTGAGGGACACTAAACAAAAATTGCAAATAAGCCCAAAGCGTTTAGGTACAGGTGAGAAAGGAACTGGACTTTGGCCTAAACAGTAGAGAGACACTGAGCAAGGGTTTTAAATTAACTCCCAAGGCGATAAGGCACACATGACATTTATCAGTGGAGCGTTTAGAAACCCCGAACCTGTAAAAAATTAACCCCAAAGCGTTTCAGTACATGTGAGAATGGCACGAGAAATAAACGACAAATAGTTCGGTATACCTTGGTTAATTTGACCCGACATTGACCCCTGTGGAAAAAAAGCTTAGATAACAATAACCGACATGTTTCATCGTTTAACGAAATAAATTACATTCAACACCGTTTGATATTCGTTCCTATGAAAGCACGTGCAAATCTCATAAAGGAATAATTAGATTCTTATTCATCTAAATAGCCGGGGTCAGATTCGGGTCAATAAAAAAGCGCTAAACATGCAAGAAATGTTATAAACTTCCCCAAGGCATTTCAGTGTATGTGAGAATGAAGACTGCAAAGCGTGAAAGGACATTGAGCAAGTACAATCAATAACCCAAAAGCGTTTAGGGACAGTGAGCAAGCAAAACATTAACCTCAAAGCGTTTCAGTACAGGAAAGAATAGCGACAGAAATGGACTCCAAATAGTACAGGGACATGCAAGAAATATTATAAACCATCCTAAAGCGTTTCAGTACATGTGAGAATGAAGATTGGATAAGACTGCAAAGCGTGAAAGGACATTAATGAAAAATTTTCAATAACCCCAAAGCGTTAAGGGAAATTGAACTAGCAAAAGATAAACACCAAAGCGTTTCAGGACAGAAGAAAATTGCGACAAAAAAAGACTCCAAATAGTACAGGTTCATGCAAGAAATGTAATAAACCACCCAAAGCCTTTCCAAACGTGTGAGAATAAAGATTGGATAACACTGCACATAGTAAAAGGACATTGAGCAAGTGCAATCAAAAACCCCAAAGCGTTTTGGGAAAATGAACAATCAAAAAATTAACCCCATAGCGTTTTAGTACTGGAAAGAATGGCGACAGAAATGGACTCCAAATAGTACAAGTACATGCCGCAAATGTTATAAACCAATCATAAGCGTTTCAGTACATGTGAGAATGGCACGAGAAATAAACGCCAAATAGTTCGGTATACCTTGGTTAATTTGACCCGACATTGACCCCTGTGGAAAAAAAGCTTAGATAACAATAACCGACATGTTTCATCGTTTAACGAAATAAATTACATTCAACACCGTTTGATATTCGTTCCTATGAAAGCACGTGCAAATCTCATAAAGGAATAATTAGATTCTTATTCATCTAAATAGCCGGGGTCAGATTCGGGTCAATAAAAAAACGCTAAACATGCAAGTAATGTTATAAACTTCCCCAAGGCATTTCAGTGTATGTGAGAATGAAGACTGCAAAGCGTGAAAGGACATTGAGCAAGTACAATCAATAACCCAAAAGCGTTTAGGGACAGTGAGCAAGCAAAACATTAACCTCAAAGCGTTTCAGTACAGGAAAGAATAGCGACAGAAATGGACTCCAAATAGTACAGGGACATGCAAGAAATATTATAAACCATCCTAAAGCGTTTCAGTACATGTGAGAATGAAGATTGGATAAGACTGCAAAGCGTGAAAGGACATTAATGAAAAATTTTCAATAACCCCAAAGCGTTAAGGGAAATTGAACTAGCAAAAGATAAACACCAAAGCGTTTCAGGACAGAAGAAAATTGCGACAAAAAAAGACTCCAAATAGTACAGGTTCATGCAAGAAATGTAATAAACCACCCAAAGCCTTTCCAAACGTGTGAGAATAAAGATTGGATAACACTGCACATAGTAAAAGGACATTGAGCAAGTGCAATCAAAAACCCCAAAGTGTTTAGGGAAAATGAACAAGCAAAAAAATTAACCCCATAGCGTTTTAGTACTGGAGAGAATGGCGACAGAAATGGACTCCAAATAGTACAAGTACATGCCGCAAATGTTATAAACCAATCATAAGCGTTTCAGTACATGTGAGAATGGCACGAGAAATAAACGCCAAATAGTTCGGTATACCTTGGTTAATTTGACCCGACATTGACCCCTGTGGAAAAAAAGCTTAGATAACAATAACCGACATGTTTCATCGTTTAACGAAATAAATTACATTCAACACCGTTTGATATTCGTTCCTATGAAAGCACGTGCAAATCTCATAAAGGAATAATTAGATTCTTATTCATCTAAATAGCCGGGGTCAGATTCGGGTCAATAAAAAAACGCTGAACATGCAAGTAATGTTATAAACTTCCCCAAGGCATTTCAGTGTATGTGAGAATGAAGACTACAAAGCGTGAAAGGACATTGAGCAAGTACAATCAATAACCCAAAAGCGTTTAGGGACAGTGAGCAAGCAAAACATTAACCTCAAAGCGTTTCAGTACAGGAAAGAATAGCGACAGAAATGGACTCCAAATAGTACAGGGACATGCAAGAAATATTATAAACCATCCTAAAGCGTTTCAGTACATGTGAGAATGAAGATTGGATAAGACTGCAAAGCGTGAAAGGACATTAATGAAAAATTTTCAATAACCCCAAAGCGTTAAGGGAAATTGAACTAGCAAAAGATAAACACCAAAGCGTTTCAGGACAGAAGAAAATTGCGACAAAAAAAAGACTCCAAATAGTACAGGTTCATGCAAGAAATGTAATAAACCACCCAAAGCCTTTCCAAACGTGTGAGAATAAAGATTGGATAACACTGCACATAGTAAAAGGACATTGAGCAAGTGCAATCAAAAACCCCAAAGCGTTTAGGGAAAATGAACAAGCAAAAAAATTAACCCCATAGCGTTTTAGTACTGGAGAGAATGGCGACAGAAATGGACTCCAAATAGTACAAGTACATGCCGCAAATGTTATAAACCAATCATAAGCGTTTCAGTACATGTGAGAATGGCACGAGAAATAAACGCCAAATAGTTCGGTATACCTTGGTTAATTTGACCCGACATTGACCCCTGTGGAAAAAAAGCTTAGATAACAATAACCGACATGTTTCATCGTTTAACGAAATAAATTACATTCAACACCGTTTGATATTCGTTCCTATGAAAGCACGTGCAAATCTCATAAAGGAATAATTAGATTCTTATTCATCTAAATAGCCGGGGTCAGATTCGGGTCAATAAAAAAACGCTAAACATGCAAGAAATGTTATAAACTTCCCCAAGGCATTTCAGTGTATGTGAGAATGAAGACTGCAAAGCGTGAAAGGACATTGAGCAAGTACAATCAATAACCCAAAAGCGTTTAGGGACAGTGAGCAAGCAAAACATTAACCTCAAAGCGTTTCAGTACAGGAAGGAATAGCGACAGAAATGGACTCCAAATAGTACAGGGACATGCAAGAAATATTATAAACCATCCCAAAGCGTTTCAGTACATGTGAGAATGAAGATTGGATAACACTGCAAAGCGTGAAAGGACATTAATGAAAAATTTTCAATAACCCCAAAGCGTTAAGGGAAACTGAACTAGCAAAAGACAAACACCAAAGCGTTTCAGGACAGAAGAAAATTGCGACAAAAATAGACTCCAAAAAGTACAGGTTCATGCAAGAAATGTAATAAACCACCCGAAGCCTTTCCAAACGTGTGAGAATAAAGATTGGATAACACTGCACATAGTAAAAGGACATTGAGCAAGTGCAATCAAAAACCCCAAAGCGTTTCGGGAAAATGAACAAGCAAAAAAATTAACCCCAAAGCGTTTTACTACTGGAGAGAATGGCGACAGAAATGGACTCCAAATAGTACAGGTACATGCCGCAAATGTTATAAACCAATCATAAGCGCTTCAGTGCATGTGAGGATGAAGTCTACATCAAACTGCGAAGAGTTGAAGGGCATTGAGCAAGTGCAATCAATAACTCCAAAGCGTTAAAGGACATTGAACGAGCAAAACATTTACCCCAAAGCAGTTCAGTACAGGGGAGAATGTCAACGATAATAGAGTTAAAATAGTACAGATACATTCAAGAAATGTAACAAATCTCCAAAAAGCGTTTCAGTCAACTTGAGAATAAGGATTGGATAAGACTGCAAAAAGTAGAAGGGCATTGAGCAACTGCAATCAATAACCCCAAAGCGCTTAGGGGCAATGAACGAGCAAGACATTTACCCCAAAGCGTTTTAGTACAGGAAAGAATGGAAATAGAAAAAGACTTAAAAGTACAGGTACATTCAAGAAATGTTATAAACCAACCAAAAGCGTTTCAGTACATGTGAAAATTACAATTTGATAAGAGTGCAAAGACTGGAAGGACGTTGGGGAAATGTAATCAAAAAAACCCAAAGCGTTTAGGGACAATGAACAAGTAAAACATTTATCCCAAAGCGTTTAAATATACGAGAGAATGGCGACAGAAATATACTCCGTATACAACAGGTACATGCAAGAAATGTTAAAAAAAAACCCACCCCAAAACGTTTCCAAATATGTGAGAATAAAGATTGGATAACACTGCAAAAAGTTGAAGGACATTAAGCAAGTGCTATCAATGACCCCAAAGCGTTTAGGGAGTATGAGCGAGCAAACCATTAATACCAAAGCGTTTTTGTACAGGAAAGAATTGCGATAGAAATAGACTCCAAATAGTACAGGTACATTCATGAAATGTTATAAACCACCAAAAAGCGTTTAAGTCTATGTGAGAATGAAGATTGAATAAGACTGCAAAGAGTGGAAGGACATTAATGATAAATTGCAATAAACCCAAAGCGTTAAAGAACATTGAACTAGCAAAACATAATCACCAAAGCGTTTCAGGACAGGAGAAAATTGCGACAAAAATATACTCCAAATAGTATAGGTTCATGCAAGAAATGTAATAAACCACCCCGAAGCCTTTCCAAACTTGTGAGAGTAAAAGATTGGATAACACTGCACAGAGTAAAAGGTCATTGAGCAAGTGCAATCAAAAACCCCAAAGAGTTTAGGGAAAATGAACAAGCAAAAAATCATCCCCAAAGCGTTTTAGTACTGTAGAGAAGGCGACAGAAATAGAGTTCAAATAAATGTGGTACAGACACATTCAAAGAATGTAATAAACCACCAAAAAGCGTTTCAGTTAATGTGAGAATAAAGATTGGATAAGACTGCAAAAAGTCGAAGGGCATCGAGCAAGTGCAATCAATGACCCCAAAGCGTTTAGGGAGTATGGGCGAGCAAACCATTAATCCCAAAGCGTTTTTGTACAGGAAAGAATTGCGATAGAAATAGACTCCAAATAGTACAGGTACATTCACGAAATGTTATAAACCACCAAAAAGCGTTTCAGTATATGTTAGAATGAAGATTGAATAAGACTGCAGAGAGTGGAAGGACATCAATGATAAATTGCAATAAACCCAAAGCGTTAAAGAACATTGAACTAGCAAAAGATTAACACCAAAGCGTTTCAGGACAGGAGAAAATTGCGACAAAAATAGACTCCAAATAGTATAGGTTCATGCAAGAAATGTACTAAACCACTCCGAAGCCTTTCGAAACGTGTGAGAATAAAGATGGGATAACACAGCACAGAGTAAAAGGACGTTGAGCAAGTGCAATCAAAAACCCCAAAGCGTTTAGGGAAAATAAATAAGCAAAAAATTAACCCCAAAGCGTTTTAGTACTGGAGAGAATGGCGACAGAAATGGACTCCAAATAGTACAGGTACATGCCACACATGTTATAAATCAACCCTAAGCGCTTCAGTGCATGTGAGGATGAAGCCTACATCAAACTGCGAAGAGTTGAAGGGCATTGAGCAAGTGCAATCAATAACCCCAAATTGTTTAAGGACAATGGACGAGCAAAACATTAAAACCAAAGCGGTTCAGTACAGGGGAGAATGTCAACAAAAATAGAGTTAAAATAGTACATATACATTCAAGAAATGTAAAAAATCTCCATAAAGCGTTTCAGTTAATTTGAGAATAAAGATTGGATAAGACTGCAAAAAGTAGAAGGGCATTGAGCAACTGCAATCAATAACCCCGAAGCGTTTAGGGGCAATGAACGAGCAAGACATTAACCCCAAAGCGTTTTAGTACAGGAAAGAATGGAAATAGAAAAAGACTTAAAAGTACAGGTACATTCAAGAAATGTTATAAACAAACCAAAAGCGTTTCAGTACATGTGAAAATTACAATTTGATAAGAGTGCAAAGCCTGGAAGGACGTTGGGGAAATGTAATCAAAAAAACCCAAAGCGTTTAGGGACAATGAACAAGTAAAACATTTATCCCAAAGCGTTTAAATATACGAGAGAATGGCGACAAAAATATACTCCAAATAGTATAGGTTCATGCATGAAATGTTAAAAAAAACACACAGCCAAAAACGTTTTCAAACATGTTAGAAAGATTGGGTAACACTGCAAAGAGTCGAAGGACATTAAGCAAGTGCTATCAATGACCCAAAAGCGTTTAGGGAGTATGAGCGAGCAAACCATTAATACCAAAGTGTTTTTGTTCAGGATAGAATTACGATAGAAATAGACTCCAAATAGTACAGGTACATTCATGAAATGTTATAAACCACCAAAAAGCATTTCAGTCTATGTGAGAATGAAGATTGAATAAGACTGCAAAGAGTGGAAGGACATTAATGATAAATTGCAATAAACCCAAAGCGTTAAAGAACATTGAACTAGCAAAAGATAAACACCAAAGCGTTTCAGGACAGGAGAAAATTGCGACAAAAATATACTCCAAATAGTATAGGTTCTTGCAAGAAATGTAATAAACCACCCCGAAGCCTTTGTGAGAATAAAGATTGGATAACACAGCACAGAGTAAAAGGACAATGAGCAAGTGCAATCAAAAACCCAAAAGCGTTTAGGGAAAATGAACAAGCAAAAAATTTACCCCAAAGCGTTTTAGTACTGGAGAGAATGGCGACAGAAATGGACTCCAAACAGTACAGGTACATGCAGAAATGTTATAAACCACCCAAAGCGCTTAGTAAATGTGAGAATGAAGACTAGATAAGACTGCAAAAAGTGGAGGGACATTGAGCAAGTGCAATCAATAACCCAAAGCGTTTAGGTACAGGTCCTAGTGACCTCTGAATTAGACTCCAAATAGTAGAGGGACAATAAACACATGTGATATATGACTCCAAAGCATCTAGGTGCAGGCAAGACTGATGAGCGGATAAGACCATAAAGGGTCGAGGGACTTAACTATTATTGCAAATAACCCCAAAGCGTTTAGGTACAGGCGAAAATTCGAACTGGACTTTGACTCCAAACAGTAGAGAGACACTGATCAAGTGTTTTAGATTAACACGTAGGCGATAAGGCACACGTGATGTAACCCGCAAATAAATATTCGACTCCGTCGGGATTCGAACCCTGGACCTCTGTGTCCCAAAGCGAATGCTCTACCACGTCGCTATAAAAGCTAGCTTGTACGGCAAGGCAGTACAAACACCCCTTATACACAACCCGGCTACATACACCACCTCGACAATTAAGATTCTTCCACGAATCTTCTCAATTCAACATCATCAACTACCTAATCACATTACAACCACCTCATGTGGGTTATTTACGGTGGGCGCCAAATGTAACCCGCAAATAAATATTCGACTCCGTCGGGATTCGAACCCTGGACCTCTGTGTCCCAAAGCGAATGCTCTACCACGTCGCTATAAAAGCTAGCTTGTACGGCAAGGCAGTACAAACACCCCTTATACACAACCCGGCTACAGTGATATTGATGAGCGAAGCGTTTAGGGACGTCGAACCAGTAAAGAATTTACCTCGAGGTATTTAAGTACAGGTGAGAATGACTTCGTAGAGTACATGTACATGTAAGAAATGAAACCCAAAGCGTTTCAGTACATTTGAGAATGGAGACTGGATAAGACTGCAGAGAGTGGCGGGACATTGAGCAAGTGCAATCAATAACCCTAAAGCGTTAAGGGACAAAGGACAAGCAAAAAATCAACCCTAAATCGTTTCAGTACAGGAGAAAATGGTGACAGAAATTGACTCCAAATAATTCAGGTACATGCAAGAAATGTTAAAAACCACCCAAAAGCATACCATTACATGTGCGAATGAGGACTCTATAAGACTTCAAAGATTGTTGGGACTTTGAGCAAATGTAATCAATAACCCCAAAGCGTTTGAGGACACTAAACCAGTAAGAAAATAACCTCAAAGCGATTTAGGACAGGAGAAAATTGCGACAGAAACAGACTCCAAATAGTACAGGTACACGCAAGAAATGTTATTAACCACCCCAACGCGTTTCAGTACATGTAAGAATGAAGACTTGATAAGATTGCAAAGAGTGGAGGGACATTGAGCAAGTGCAAGGGAACACTATACTTGTCACAATGAGGTGTAAAGAAATTTTAAATTATATGATTACTTCAAAATTTTACTCTTTTGTTAAATAAGATGAATATGTGTTTGTACATGTATAATATGTTAAGCATTTTGCAAACGTTTTGTCGTTCTGACAACAGAGCAGATGCATAAGCTAGAAATGCGCTGGTTAGAGAACATTAGTGCATAAAATGTACGTAACGAGGCATTATAGTCATCAATTAACGGACAAAAACCGGGCGTTAACGGGAGAAAACGTAGATTTATCGGAAATTTCACATGTCGTTAACGCTCGGCTTCTTTCACTTACATATCCTGGGTCTGGGTCCTTTACAGTTTGATCAATTTCAGAGATACTAAACTTTTTAGTAATATTTGTTCGTCCCAAAATATAAATTAAGGCATTCTGGTTCGCTTTTGAAGAGTGCACACATTGATAAGTAAAATGCGTAAAACTTATTCATGTACAACATTCATATAACGCATAATTAAGGACGTCGATCTTATCCCCGCGTTAAATTTTGCGACGTCATGAATTGACGGTGCAATGCATAACGACATTTCCGTTATTTTTTTTTAGGGTTTGAACTATTTACAAAAGCGTGTCTATGAATTATTTCGCAATCTCTGTTTGACAAAATACTCAAGGCTTTCGTTCTAAGCAATAAAAGCGTCATTTCACGTTTTTGAGGGAGTAAATATTTGCTGAGACCCTCAAAATGCTATAACCCATTTTTGGTCTCTGCAAATGTTAACGCCCTCAAAAAACGTGAATTAATCCGATATCAAGGCCATTTTTTCACTTACCTCGACAATTCACTGAATTAAGAAAATCCTTTAAAGAAGTATATATATAATGTTTTCTAAAAGTAAGACTCATTTTTATGGAAAACAAGCAGCTTACAGAGAATGCTAGTTATAATCGAGTTTTCGAGTCGTTCTTAGACCGGTCATGAATTATATAGAACACATATTCACATGTACAAGGGACATATACACATACATACACATACATTTACGACTAACTGATGGTAGAACTTCGAGATGAATGCATTGAATCGTTTGTATTTTTTGTTTATTCCTGACACGCTATGCGCACTTTGGGCAAACGTGCATCTAGCGTGCCAAAGGCGTATATTAGCATGCATACGATAGCGCGTCTCTAGCGTACTTGGCGTTTTCAGAACGCGTGTGGAACGTGTTTCAACTCGTTAGAGACACTCATGGTATCGCAATGTGTGCCAACGTGTTACAGCGTGCCGATAGCGTATGCGGAACCTGTCCATAGCGTTACCGACGTGCCCTTATCGTTTTATAAAAAATCTGAAGCGTTCCGCACAGGCTGACTGAAACGTTAAGGTGTCACAGCCCTATAATAATCCGCCAACTTTTACGGAAAATGTAGGTCCGTTAGGACTCGTAAGAAATTTCCTTAGGTTTGAACCCATCTTTATTCAATCATCACTCTGGCCTGTGCCTCTACGCTTTTGGGTGATCTATAGCCCTTGTTTAAAGTTTCTCTACTATTTGATGACTAATTAAATTACCATTCTGACCTGCACCTAAATGATTTGGAATGAAATAAAATGATTTTTCAGTGTCCTTCTACTAATTAGAGGATAATTCATTCATATTTCACATTTTCACCTAAACGCAAATGGAGTGAAATATAATACTTGTTCAATGTCCCTCTACTATTTGAAGGCTATATAGTCATTATTCACACATGTACCTGAACGATTTGGAGGGATTGATAATAATTATTCAATGTACCTACAGCTTTGAAGTGAATTGTATAGCGTTAAATTACGGTTTTAGGGCGTTAAGATTTGCAGGGGCCCGAAAAATGGTTTAACGCCCGAGTGCGAAGCAATGGGTTTACGCTATTATTGCAATAAAAGAAAGTTTGTAGTATCAATTCAGAAATTGCAAAATGGTTTATAGGAACGCTTAAAAGCTAGCTCCACATCCACTAATATGACGTTAGATTTGCGTTGCAAATTTATTTCACCGTCACGTTTGTTTATACTGAACTTGCTTGGTCAAGTTATGACGTCTAAAATTCAACGCGGGAATAGGATCAACGTCTTTAATTATGCTCTTTATTAATGTAAGACATAGAAACTGATAAATTGTAAAGGCCCATACCGAGGATACTTAAGTAAAAAAAAACCCCGAGCGTTAACGGTACGTGAATTTATTTATTAATCCACGTTTTCTCGCATAAACGTCTAGGGTATGTCCGTTAATGTGTGCATACGAGGGTTGCTCAAAATTTATCCGGATTGTGTTAAATAATCATAAGTGATAAAGCGTTATGCGAAAAAAAAAATAATTGCATGTTAATGAGACGTTTCTTATGCTCAAACAAGCTAAAAACTGAAGCAGTCGGAAGATACATGTATATATCGATTTCACACGCAAACAAAACACATACATGGGTATTCGGTGTCGGTGCACAGTACATGGCGTTGTGCAATTTAGCTTGTCATAGATCGTTGTTCATGGACGAAGGAGGACTTTAGATAATCATCCTGTCCTTAAAGTGTGCTTTTATGGTTTGTATAGTATAAGATTCGACCGGTAGGTGTACGAAATCAAATTTCTTGGAATGGAATCCCTTTGTAAATCGCCATAGACTCGGCAATTAACGTCGCTACAGTTGCCCGAATGAGCTTCATTCTGCCATTCCTCTCCTAACTTTTCTATTAAATTGCGGAGCTTCGAAGCATCTGCATGTTTGAAAAGAAGGTATTTGGAAGAATGAACACTTTCTTTTAAGCGTGACCAGTTTTTAATCAATGTTTTTCAGGTATTTCTTCTAAATTTTAGAAAATAATTCCCAACGATCAGGTTACGTTGTTTAGAACGTTCCGAACGTTAATTTTTTTCTAGTTTACAGCTGAGAGAGAAGAACAATTATTCACGAAAGAAGACCAAACCAGTGAGGCATTTCATCTACTATGCCGGGTACTCGTTACCATGACATTATATTTGACAAACGTGCGTTGTATTCGTGAATTTTATCGAGTTTACATAGTCATACGTGGACTGAATTCCGACATCAAATGATACCAGATCTATTAAAATTGTTTAAGAAAGAAAACTTTGCGTAGCGAAATCCGGATAATTTTTGAACAACCCTCATATAACGAACCGAAAACATACATTTTATGCAATAATAACGGTCCCATAATGAATAATACTAGCTCAATGCCCCTCTGCTGTTGTGAATGTTAAGTTTAAGTCATCAGTCTCTCGTGTACATATACGCTTTGGAGTGATTTATAACATTTGTTTAAGTTTCTCTACTATTTAGAGACAAATTCAGTCATTGGTTATTCTCACATGTACCTATTTGCTTTAGAGTAATGGATATTACGTTTTCCGGTGTCCCTTTACTGTTTGGGATCTCTTTATGTAATTTTGCTAGCATGTACCTTAAAGATTTGGAGTGATTTTTAACACTTGAATGTCATCCTTCAACTTTGATCTAAACCAGACATCATTCTCATTCCTACCTAACCGCTTTGGGGTTACTCATAAGTACTTGTTCATTGTCCCTCAACTATTTGGAGTCTAATTCAGTTATCATTCTCATCTGTACCTAAGCGCTTTTAAATGACTTATTATGCTAGTTCAATGACCCTCTACTAGTTTTGAGGTTTTCTAATTCATCGTTTGCACTTGTACATAATTTACGCTTGGACAATGTCCCGCTATTGTTTGGAGGTTAATTAAGTTATCATTCTGACTTGTACCTAAACGTTTTGAAGTGATTAATATACTCTTCAAAAAAAAAAAAAAAAAAAAAAAAAATATTTGATACTGATTAAACATTCGAATTTTCTGAATTAATGCAAAAACTTCGATAAAATCTTATTTGATTGTGAATAGTAATTGTAATTTAAGAATACTGCATGTATTGCGATGAACTACCCAATAGCGTTTCTGGATAGAGACGTCAACGTCAAAGTCACGCAAAACCCGACCGCTTCCAATTCAGCACATACGTAAATGGTCACAAAAGAAACATCCATGCCAAGTTTCACTGAAATCGGTCCCATGGATTGGGAGGAGAAGAATTCTAATGATTTTAAAGTAAAAAATGCCTCGTCCTTCAACGCCCATATTTGGGGGTCAATCAAAAATCTGCCGAAGATGCTTAAAGAAAAAGTTCACGCTTAGACGCACGGTCGCACGACGGACATTCCGCTGTCTAGATAGCCTTCTGCCCGAGTGGAGCTAAAAATCAGACCTCTCTCCATCAGCAAAATGCCGGGATGCAGACGCTCCCTTTATTAAGTAACCCTACTTTTCCCGTCAAAAATTTATTAAACCTATTTTTGTATTATTATGAAAATTCATACAAAATATCCCGGAACGATTTGTAGTAAATTTCCGTGAGCGTCCCTACACTCTCTGTATTTTCGTCCCAGGAACCACTCCTAACCGCTAACCACTTAGTGTGGGTTTACGGGTAAATCCGGTACATTTTCTACCGGAACTACTTTGTCCTAAAACGATTTGGGGTGATTTCGACGGTAACGCTTTGCATTTTTATTTTTACGGAGATGTGGTCAAGGTAAAAGGCTGTCATTCCGCAAATTCCTACGCATAGGCTACAACTACAGATGAAATATCGCTATGAATGATTTTCTTTCTTTATTATTTTTTTTTTTTGCGATGTATATTATACATTTAGTTTTATTATTAACATTTAGGGTGTTTTTTTGTCAATATTTTCACGAAACGAAATTTTGATTGTAATTCTTAAAATGTTTTAGTTTATTGTTTTTAGTCTGTAGAGAACACATGTGAAAGCACATAAGCTTCCTTCTTCAGTTGATGTCCATCGTAGCGTTGAAGAGTAGGCCTACTCCATTGAAGTTGAAGTTGAAGCTTATTGCTTATGCAGGTTCCTTTGAATGGTTTGTAATCATTTATTTCCACTCCTACCGAGAAAGGTTAAGAATCTTCTTAGACTCTAAAGCTGACCTAACTGAGGAATGAAATAGCCATATTTTTTACCATGTTAAATATAACAGCTAAAATGTCTATATATAAAAATTAAAACTTTGAACACAAGTTTATGTGTACATGTAGTTGCGTTATCTCAAGTTATGGGCACTGTTCTGTAGGTCATGGCTAGCGGCAGTTTAACCCCTTCAAAGCTTGTGCTGTTTGTGATATAGGTGACCGTTTTTTCCCCTTGCATGTTGTGTGTGGGTACACCCATCCTCGGTAACCCATTGTCTCTCCATTCCGTGAACTACATGTATCAACCATAGGACAACTTATTCGCATTTCCTCGTTCTCGTGAATCATAGAGACGTCGCGCAAGGTAATGCGGCACTTTTTTTAAAAAAAAAAAACGTCACCCTCTGTGTTTTAAAACTTACCTTTTCAAGACTCCTTACACTCACCATTCTTATATATATATATATATATATATATATATATATATATATATATATATATATATATATATATATATATATATATATATATATATATATATATATATATATATATATATATATATATATATATATATATATATATATATATATATAAACGCTTAAATCCCGGCCAATTTTTACATCAAACTTTTATTGCAAACTATATTGGTATAATTTCGTTTAAGGAATTTTTGAAACGCGTGTTACATGTAACATGAAAGCACCACCGAAAGATAAAGATCTTATATTTCATACAGGTAAATAATGTTTAAACTGCTTGAAAATACATCAAATTTAAAGTGGTATGACATCCAACAATTTTACCAACGGAGATCAAATTTTAATAACAAATAAGAAAAATATTGTCTTATGTTTAAGAAAAATTTAGGCGTAACACCATACGATAATTTATATTAAGTTAGAAACATTATTTTTCTCTTGATGATCATCTTAAAATTTCAAGGAAAAATTTTTACAAATAAAAGAGATGTTGATTTTTCAATCAAACATAATGTCGCTATACGAAAATGGGCGTTTCTGAAACTGTGTAGACATATGGTTTGGAACCGTGTAGAACAAACACGACGTTTGTAAATAATGACATTGCCGTCATGTTTGTAGCCGAATTTTTATTTCGATTTGTTACATAAGGGAATATTTTTCATTTCTTGGATATTAGATCTATTGAAATTTGCTAATTAATTCGCCATGCTGTCAGAATCAAAGACAATCATCATCAAAGCTTCGTGAGTAACGTCATATAGTTTCGGACCTGATTATTCAAAATTGAAGAAAATATGCCAAAGGTCAAGGTCATGAACAAGGGTTTAATTTTATCCCACAACCAAACAAAATTAATTTACAATCATTACTATTGACAAGACACAGTAAACACACCGTGCTTCAACATTTGAGAAAGTTGAAAAAAAAATCATCTACAAACCTGTGTTATTGTCAAGAAAAAGTCCTTGAATAGCAAACCATCTTTGGTATTGGATCAACGGTTCTTCACGATGCCAAAAGCGACGACAAGCAAATCTCAATCTTTACTGTTGAATTAAATCATACAAAAAATCATTCATCATCTCTGCTTAGGTTAAATTGAATTAGAGATTTCATATTTCACCCTTTCCAAGTGCTGCTTCCGAGTTCCAAAAAAATAAGAATTAAAAATGTGTTTATCATTTCCCTTATGGCACTATTCGAAATTATAATCCAGCTTCTTTCAAAACATGATGATAAAGTCATTCTGTCAACGTCTTGCTTTTTCTACACGGTTCCAAAACATGTGTATACACAGTTTCAAAAATAGTATCTAAACTGGTTCAAAATCTCATCAGAACTTTTGTATCTGCACTGTACCAATGAAAAATACGACCTGTTTCTACACTAGACCGTTGTCCATTTTTGAAAACTAAAATATCACTTCAAACATTACTTTTTCGAAGCTGTCAAAATGGGGGGCGGAGGGGCCAGCGAAAGGTCGTGGAACATTGGTGATTTTATTTGTAATGAATCCAATATTTTGGAATGAATCTTGAAATCACTGCTTCAATTTCGGTTTTTGCTTATCACCCAACCTATCGATTAAATCCAAGTAGTGTAGTTGGCATAACGAGAAAACAATTGGAAAATAAATCAAAGTGCTGTCAGCACTGTAAATCGGACATCATTGAGAGGCTGGGACAGTGCAATAGTTCGCCAATCAAAAGGGCTCAAATTTGGACAATAAAAGTTGGTAAAATATTTGCCCAATTTGTGAGTTTTTTGTCTTAACACTCCATCTTTTCGAGGACATCGCCAGCTCATCCAACCTCGTGGGTCCGATTTTGAAAGTTTGCTGATTTGATAGCCCTCTGCTAGTCTAAATTATTTCTTAGCAGATTTTTTTTTACGTTGTTATAATGAGCACACGCCAAGCTAACAGCTTGTCTGTTAATATTATTCCTCTCTCTAGAGTTTAAAAGCCTGTTTAGCAACAAAACATTTTTCATTAAACTATTTACAATTTTGATTACCAACATGTTTGTTTTTCAAGCATTGGGTTTTCCCAAATACTATAAATGCATTTTCCCTCAAGAAACACGTGAAATCGGCAACTATGCTATTTATATCTTTGGTTTCTGACCAATCGATTAAATCTAGCAGCACTCTATGATTATTCATGAGTTATTCTAAAAATAGATCGCTCTTACTGCTATCCTATATCAGTTTATCGTATGTTTTGTCGGTTTATTTGTTGTTGAATAATTTTTCTTCATACTCAAATTTGGATTTATTGAAAATAGGATTGGAGCGTGATCAGAGTGCTCATTGAAATCAAATATTTCAAAATTATTTCTATATTTGTTTACACATAGTCAACAGTACTCATTCCACCAGTAGACTTCCCACGCTCCCTGTCAGAGTGCAGACGACCATTGACCAATGACAAACAACTTTATTGACACATTTCGAGCAGACGATGTCCATTTGCATCTACCACGTGGTCTGAATTTACGCGTGGGTTTTGACCGAGTGATATTCATAACAGAATTTAATTGGTTGTCAGCCCTACAACTGGTAAATGACCGTTCGAGAAAAAAATCAGAGCAGTAATATTGTAAATGCTACAAATTTATTTTACAGTTAACCTATTGTACGTTTCAACTCCTTTACTCAACCGAAAATCTTGTTATAAACACTGAAAATACTAACTGGTAATTACTAAAAGCGAAAATTACATCAAATTTTGTATTAGCCTCTTCTCTATTTGTCGAAAAGTAAATAAGATAAAAGCAAAGTTTGTAGATTGTGACTGAAAAGGCCGTTTCTTCGGTGTTTGAAAACACATAATTTGGTTTGAACACATTGCTCAGAAGATAAAGGTAAAAATGTAGTGGGTCAAACAGACTGGATTTCTGGAAAACGGTATAAATCTCCGATTTAAAAATCGGTTATTTATGTTTATAACAATATCTATTATTAACATAGTCAGTGAAATAAAACTGTATTTTTGCGATAGAAAATTTACTTACACTATATTATTGTTTACGTCCACCATCATGCATGTTTCTTCACCGGCCATCTTTTTAATACACTGTACTAGGTATATGAATGTGATTATTCCCGAGATCTTTTACGAAGAATCGCAGAGGGTTCTCGATTGAACAATACCTTAAAAGCTCATAATCTGTGATTCTGGGGGGGGGGGGGGGGGGTCATCCGAGAACATCCGATAACGACAGATCCAAATATTACGTAGATTCATTTAAAACAGGAAGTGTGTTAGCGAGAACATCAGAAAGACCCTAGTGCGGCAAACGACGTTTAGAAAATCGTACTTTGGACATTTGATAAGCTGAGGCCCGTTTTACTAAACATCTTACGATAATTTTTTGCGTAAGTCAAAAAATAAAGATGCTTCTACAGTAGTAACTAAATATGGAATTCTGCCATGCAACATCTCATTGGAATCGTCTTCTAAAGACGATTTCAATGAGATATTGCAAGGCAGAACCCATCAATGAATGAAAACATCAGATACGATTCTTGATTTTGACTTACGATTTTTTTTCGTAAGATCGTTAGTGAAACGGGCCCCTGTACTTTACAGCTGCTAAAAATCATACGAAGTTTTTTCGTTACACCATGATATGTGGGGAAAATATGTCGATAAAGAAGATCTCACAAAGAACTGAAATCGGTAAGCAAAACCCTCTGGTGCACAATTTTAAGTTTCAGATTTTTGTGATTCATATATTTGACCCGTCACGCAAAAGGGACCATCTGGGCAGTGCGTAAAATGTCAACCATAGGCAGACTGCGCGGACTGCTTACTTATGAATCTAGAATGACCAAACTATTTACATGTGAAAGAATGTTTGAAATACGACCTCTTGTTGGCCTATTTTTTAACCAATCTCTTTTTCAAACATTTATTTTACAGAATTTCCTAATTGTCCCTTTTCGCGTGACGGGCCGCATATGTAAATTATGAAAAAAGTAGAACAAATTTTTTCTCATTATTTTTTTTTTTACATATATGGCATATTAAAGATGTCTGTCATGTAAAATTTCAACCCTTCGGCCCAATTAGCTCAATTGGTAGAGCACCGGACTTCAAAGCCGTTGGGGTTCGACCGCATGGGTTCGATTCCCGAGCTGACACACTAACAAACTAATTGTCTTTCGGATGAGACGTTAAACCGAGGTCCCGTGAGACGGTGCTTTACACCGAGCACGTTAATGAACCATGGCGGATCTCAGCAGTAGTTTCGTCATGTTTCCTTGCACTATCTTCCGTAACAACTAACCGTCTTCGGAGGGGGGGTCGCTCCTATGGGCATGTGCTACGGTAGCGACGATAAATAAACGGAAAAACACACAATTTCAACCTACTGTGTTTCGTTTTTGTTAATAAAATGTGCGAGTATGAACAAAGAAGGGTGTACCTGATTTTGGTGTGAGACTATTGGTATCTCATACCTATCTGATACACCATGCAACGAATAGGTGAAAGAAAGGGCATGCGGACGGTGAAAAATAGAAAATACTTCATTAAAGAGGGTTAGCAATATTATAATTACATTTTATAACATGAATTGTTTCTTGTAGAAGTAAAAAAGCAAGGGTTTATTTGCCATTATTACATCAATATGATTTTGTAAGTAGATGCCGTTCTATGCGGCCCTTCATGTGTTTCGTGTATATCATCATTGAATGATACAGTGCTATTTAAATCAAATACATTAACACTTTTTTCTTTTACAAAATATTAGACTTTTCACAGACAAACGCATGCGGCCATTGACAGAGGAAATTAATCCATTTATAGTTGCTGCCTTTAGTCATGATGACACACTTCTCGACAAATATATTGTTGGGTTCCCCGACTTTCCAGTTTGTATATATTGGCTCAGCACCATCGTCTGTCCATACCCATGTTTCCTCAGTTGTCATTGTCAGGCCGATGAAAATATTTGTTACTGTTGGTAGAGAAATAACGAAATTAAAGTGAATGAAAAAAAATCAAACAACTATTGAAATTGTAAATACAAAATATGTACCGTCTGGGTATGCGAAAAATGTCGATCCAAGGCTGCGCTAACTTACTATTGTCTTTAATTTCCGCCAGGCGATATTAGACCCCCCCCCCCCCCCCCCAACCCCCCCCCCCCCCCCCCAAAAAAAAAGAAAAAAAAAACAGAAAAAGAAAGAATGAAATGAAAAAATAGCGATATAAGTGTAAACAACACAATGAAAAAGCACAACGACAACAAACTATGAAATATTGAAACCTTTTTTATTACTCACTGTTTCATGACCCTAAATTTTAGTATGAGATGGTGAAGATTAAGAAAGAAATTGCTTGAAACGACCCGAATGTTTGGTTTGGACTCGAATGTCGTCGGAGAAAGGGTTAAAAAAACTGTATCTTCATTAATGATTGTTGTATTAAAGGCGGAATCCAAAAGAAATACAAAACAGGGATCACAAAGAAATTTAAAAATCAAAGCTACAAAGACAACGAGAGAATACCAAAATTAAACAGAAAGCGAGAAACAAGAGGACTTTTTTTTTTTGGTAAACAGGCCGCCGTCATAGCGCAGTTTGTAGTGCGTCGAACTGTCAATCAAGAGGCTCGGGTTCGATCCCTGACGGCGGAAATAATCCTTTCCAACTATTTGTCTCCAACCAATTGGTCGATTATCGCAGACCTATGTGGGAAAGCTTTTGGGGGCTAGGAAGGATGTAATGATTGTACTGGTAGGAGAAATACCAGAAATCTATTGTAAGGTGCTCCAATCACCGCGTTATAAGTGAAAGATTATTGAAAGGGGTGTAAAATCCCATTCCACACACTCTTTTGGTAAGCGATTCGAAGAGCATACTATAAAAAGAAAAAAAAAAATACAAAGAACACACACACATGCACACACAAACGTACATGGACACACACAAACGTACATGGACACACACATACGACTCGATACACGCCTGGACACACACAACGTGTGCTCGCATACACACACGCACGCACGCAGAGACACACATGCGAGCTCGCATGCACAGAGAGAGAATATAATAAAGGCCTTAATTCGCTGAAGATAAAATTCTTTCCACAATACACGGATCAAAAATTTACAGCTAATGCTCTTAAAGCCTTTGTACAGATCGTAATTCAGTTATTGCCACAACCATAACCTCACAAAAATTGTAGTTATAACAAACAACAACATTTATGATGTTTGCAATAACTAAGTAATAGATTAGTTAAAGATATTCAAAAGTTTACTCAAATTTCGGAGAACAAAAGAATAATTTTCAGACAACGAATCATTCCCTTCTACATGTTCAATAACATGGCAAATATTTTCATGGGCCCAGAAATATCTAAAAAGTTAAAAACCTGTAAACTGGATGCCTAAAATAAAATGTTAGGGGTTCAATAGGTAACTCCATTTATCTTATAACTATACAAATATCCGTGTGATAACATCCCGTATATTTTATGATATCACATAGTTATTTTTAGACCAATGATATAATGCGGTTATTTTCAGAAACTTGCATTTCAGTTAGAAACGTCGACGAAAAGAAGACAAATAAAGGTTATAAGATAAATATAATACGTACTTAGTGTATTGTATGAAAAAATATCTAACTTGGTTGTAAGAATTGATAATTGTCTCGGCAGAGCCTGGACAATTTTCAATTCTCCCAACCTCGTTAAAACATTTTTTTCAAATAATACACTAAGTACGTATTATATATATTGGCTGTTGTATCACATTCAGATATGAAGTGGTATATATCTCATTTAAGTACAATTTGCACTTTTTTCGAAAATTCTAAAGATAGTATAATCCTTATACCTTCATGCATTAGGAAAGATATATGAAATGAGAACTCCGATCTATCTCTTATTATAATTATCCCTTTTTGAAATATCAATTTTATGGAAACGCAAGTCGGCTCTTAATCCCTAGTAATTATAAATTTGGTAAATTATATCAACACCGTTAGCGTGCATATGCCTTTTTTTCATTTTGACAAGAAAACACACACTAGCGGTATATAACTTGATAACGACTTGGTTTTATAGTGGCTAAATCTTGAAAGTGAGTCCACATACCTGTTGACAATAAAATGATATCAGAAACAAAAGAGTTTTCATCTTCCGAGTTGATATGTACAAGATCGGAGAACAAACTTTTACAAACTGCCTGAAAATAAAATTTAAAAAATACAACTTTACTTCAGGTGAAAACTACCAAACAATGAGGAATATCGATCGTTTTCTCCCTTAGATACTCCCAAAGAGAGGAGGGGTCCTGATTAGAGATGACCTCGGGTTTTATCCTTATTTCCATTGCACTATAAGGTTTAAAGATAAGCTCTAAATCAAGTATCGCGCAATTTATGAGATACATCTATTAAATAGTAAATGTTTATCGTCTACATTACTACTGAAAACTTTATCGAATTTGCGAATTTTATAAATAAGAATTCTGTATCTTACAAAATCAAAATTCTCACTTTCCTCAAAGAAACCATGGACTAAATCCAAGGAAAGTTTCTAAAAGGATCGCTAACCAGGAGGACTTCTTAACCAACAGAACAAACAAGAGAGATAACAAAAGTCGCCTATTGTGTTTGATCAGTGATCATGTAAACTCGAGATAGCTTAATGCAGGAAAGCAAACATGCATTTAACGTGTAAGTATATTATACTGATAGAGATAAGTACATTATGGAAAAAATGGCCGACATTTCAACGATGTACCGACCATGACCAGGATCGTTGATTAACTAAAGTTATTGCTAAACTTTGTTTTTAGAATCAATCTAAGAATTTTAATGTTTTAATCCTTAGGTGAAAAAATAACTCAACATTAACCCAAAAGACAAGTTAAGTCGTATATAAACAAAGCCAAATTCATTTCACAAAAAGTATTATCATCCATTTCCTAAAAAGCATTAATACCGAAAAAAAAATAAACTGCAGATAAATCTCAAATAAAAATTAGAAAAAAGGTGTTATTCCTTTATATATATCTCTTTCAAAGTTAAAAACTTTTAAAAGGCCTAAAGTGTTTTCATTTTTGTCTATTCTCTTTTTTTTTTTTTTTTTTTTTTTTTTCTTTTCTAAATAAAAATATGGGAATGTTAATTGGATTTAGTTTTTTTTCTGTGTCGGATATCAAATAGATATTGTATACTGCCGAGTACTTGGAAGCAATAACACGTAATTTCTTACAATAGATTGAGAACGGTTTGTGCAAAGTTGTATAATTGGCCTTTGAAATAAGTATTTGCTCATTAGAATGAAATGTATTATCAAATGAAATTGAACTATATCTGCCTTTGAATGCATTGTTTACAAAAATTACCAGAGCGGGGTTTTGTTAAATGGACGAATTGCTATAGACACGCCTACTGCAATCTGAAGAGACAGCAAATAAAAAAAATATCATGCAATGACGCCTGCATTACCCTGATAACACCTGTCTGATAACATAACATGATATCAGTCAGTCTATTTTTAGAAACAATTTGCATACACTTTAACCTGAATTTCTTTCAATTATAAGGTTTTATTATTGAAAATGATTGCATGATAAATAGAATAACGCGTTAGTGTCTTAAAATATCAATATTATCTGGCCTCGGCTGCGAGAAATTATCATGACTCGACAGAGCCTCGTCCTGATAAATTCTCTCAATCTCGACCAGATAACATTGTTATTTTTAGACAGTAACATGTTATTCTCTATATACACGGCTAAGGCTTGCTACCCGAAACATCTCCGAGCATCACCTTTTTAATGACTTCATTCGTTAGTTCATATCTGAAAATAAGACGTCAAAATATCCAATACAATAATCAAGGTATGTCTTTTTTACAACAACTTTGTACCAGAAATCAGAGGAGTTGACAAAACGCTGGAGGGTAGCCTCGTTTGGAACCTGGAAGGGTCAACAATTCGTTTAAATGCCAATTTATTATCCGAAAGGCGGCTCTCATCCATTCCGACTATTTGTCTCCCACCAATGGGTATGTAATCTTAGACCATTGTGGGATAGAAGCAGGGGGCAAGGAAAGGTTGTTATGGTACATGTATTAATTAATGTTTAATAAATATCTCTTTCTTTAAGCTCGATTACCCTCCATGAAAGAAAGATTCCTTCGAGATCTTCTTCTGTGACCAAATGAATAAATGCGATTAATGAAAGACCTTATTTGAAATTGAACACCCTAATAATTTCTTACTTTTGCCCCTTCTATTGTTTTCTTCTCCGTAAACAGTTTGTATGCAGATTCAGTACCTATCACCCATCCATTGGCTTCATTGTAAGCGTACTCTGAAAACAAGAGGACAAAAATGGCCCTAAATCACTCACCTGAATTGTAATGGTCGAGTTAATTTAACCAAAGGAACATTCTTGTAAAGTTTCAACGAAAAAGGCTAAATACTTTAGGAGGAGATGTCTTTCAACGAATTGAAAGTGAAAAATCCCTGTCCTAACATGCCATTATTTAACTAATAATTATTAATAACAAAGAACAATTTTGGGAAAGGGTTACCCACGGAACATTTTGACAAAGTTTCGTTGAAATTGGTGTCATGAATTCAGAGGAGATGTCATTCAATGAATTCAAATTGAATAAATGCCAGGCCCTGTCACGCTATTATTTATAGGACAATCAAAATTTTACAAACAATTTTTTTGAGATGGTCAACTAAAAAACTTTCTGAAAAGGTTTCATTAAAACTCAATCTAGTGGTAAATGAGCAGATATCAGTCAAAGATTGCATAGCTAAAAATGCCACGCCCATTTTTATGGACTTATCAGAATTTCGCGAACAAATTCTAGAAGACAACAAGGAACAATCAGGCAAGTTTAATTGAAATCAGCCTAAGGGTTTAGGAGATGTCGTTCATAGATTTCATAGTGGAAAAACGTCAGGTCCTGCCATGCCCATTTATGGGCTAATCAGTATTTCGCGAACAATTCTCAAACAAGGTCCCAAAGGAACATTCTGACAAAGTTTCATTGAAATCGGCTCAGTGGACCAAGAGGACATATCGTTCAAAGAGTGCATACTAAAAAAATGCCATTCCCTTCCACGACCATATTTTTTAACCAATCAAAATATGACGAAAAGTTTTCAAAGTGGGTTACCCAAGGAACATTCTGCCAAAGTTTCATTTACATCGGCCAAGTGGTTTAGGAGAAGATGAAAATTTAAGATTGTTAACGACGGACGACGCAAGTTGTACGGCGGACGACGCGCGACAGACTTTTTGAAGTGTGATCCATAAAAAAAACCTTGAGCACGTTTTGCTCAGGTGAGCTCAACACAAACTAGCCTGTGTGTGACATTTCCAACAAACCTGTTGTGTAGCCTGGACAGCCAAACATTTAATTAAGAAAAACGTTTGTTTGTTTATAGAGTCAGTAGCTATCAACCGCCCTGCGTTTAGGATGAAAAACGCTTGTAAAGCGGGGTATAATTTGCAAACAGTTTTCGCCGTTTTGTCATCCTGAACGCAGAACAGGACGCGCGAGGAAGGCACTGATCAGACTGTGCGGATGCACAACAGAGGTGCAGATAACTCCAGTATAAAATTTGATTTTTTTTTCAATGAAAACCCAATGTTGTGGGTACATAGACAATTCCTTATGTACCCACAACACGGTGTCTTTGTACATTGCAGTCACCTTTGCATTTGCTAGAACTAGAGTTTGCTGAGCTGGGTCCGAACTCTAAACTTCAGTTTTGAGAGTAGCGGAATAAACTGCTCTAAAAAAATAAAATCATGCTATAAGTACGCGAAGTAGATTGATTTATGAATGTTACTAGGTTTTTCTTTTCATGCCTTAATGATAACAAGAAAATGTTTTTTCCCCATTCTCATAAACGAATGTCGCCAAGCTGAGTGCTCAAAATTCTTTCATTGAAGATTTTTTCGGCCAATCAGAATACACTACTTTTGATAGACGAAACTCAAATGAGATTATTTTAACTCGATAGACTTATTGTAGGCATATACCGGTGACGAAAAAAGAGCTTTAAAAAATACGCTCGAAAACTTACCGTTCAAGTAGACAGTTTTTGGTGGATTTATAAATTGATGTTACCATCATTATAACTCGGAATCGAGTATCCTACACAATATCTATACATATCTTTATTTATTCATTAATCTTGAATTTTTCTTAGCAGAAATATTTCAGCATGTGACACTTAAAAACACTTATTTACTTGAAATAAACATAAATTAATCAATTAATTAATTAATTCACTTAAATTCTCATCTATTCATATCAGTAGATTCAGGACTGAGGAGAAATTCAGCTGCCCAAGCAGCTCTAGTGTCAATTTATTTCGATGGGTAAGTGTAACACTATTTTAAGTGCCTATAGATATATAGGCACTTACAATAGCGTTGTACTAACCTCTTAATTTGTGATCCGTTAGGCGAAAAATGACTCACCGTACAAGAAGGCAGTTTCTGGTGTATTTATCAGTCGTTGAACACCATCATTATAACTTGGCGTCGAGCATCCTATACAATATCTAAGCACATCCATGTACAGCACTCCTGAGCATAACTTTTCATGTGAGCAGACTGAGCAGCACGATGATAGACTTTTCACGTACTGTGCGAAAACAGTATGGGTAGCTTTGCATGTAACTCCAGTAGATGTTGAATTTAAGATATATTTCTTCTCTGTTAGAGAACAGCAAATGTGAAGGCTAGCTAGTAGAAAGCCCACACAAGCGCGACTTTCAAGACTGAAAATACTCATTCCGAAAAAATAAATATTGCAAATTAAAGAAAAAAAATATGTTTGTATGTATGCCGATGGCCTACTCAACAGCAAATGCCGAGTAATTAATATTCTTTTATTTAATCAATTTAATCGGTACATTCTATTTATTTGGTCGAAAATCCCCGGAAAATATTGACACTTTAACTCTTATCCTGCTGATTTTGAATAATGTTCCAAACAAAAAACAAATTGTGGACTATTCCACCAGTCTGCTCCAATGTTTTATCGACACGTTTGGTGTACATATCAGACAGAGAGTGGACAAAGATCAGACTGCAAGTCTTTGCAGGCTGATCTCTGTCTAGACTGCCTTCCCAAGCTTAACTTGTAGATATCTGCATAAAAAGAGTTAATCAAAGTGCTAAAATCGACGAAGGCCTGGTTATAAAGAGGCAAGGTGACATGTAGGTATGCACTCTAATTTTTAAATCTTTTCAACTAGGCTTTTTGGGCGAAGGAAACCAATGGTTCCGAACTAACTTCAAAGGATAAATGTCGAACGGTATGCCCACTATAAAGCGCTGAGTCGGCAAAAAAACCAAATAAATCCCAATGTATAGATTACTACGCCAGATACCGCTTTGCAGACATGCGCATCTCGCGTTTTAATAATTTTAGTTGAGTTGCCTGGTTTGCTACTAGTCAGTCAATTTATCCATTCAATCATTCCGTCTAACAGTCGTAGTAATGCTGTTTTTCTAGGGGCACAAGCTCATCGGCTCTTTCTTTTACACTGAAATGAATTCAATCCAGAAGCTGTATTTTACTGTAGGAACACAAGAAATTTATAGGGTCAATTTCTCCTTTTCCAACAATATGGTCCACCCTTTACTCATACCCCATTATTTTTTTTAATTTCTACCCTAGATATATATCAAATTATACTCATGTTGATTTATTGTATGCAACCTGTTAAAAGTTGGCCCAGTCTAAATTTTTGTCGTCTGTTTAAGGGTTTAAGAATGGGACAAGGCTTTTAAATTTTTCATTTTTTGATTAATCCATTAGAATACATCAAATAGGTCCAAATTGTAAAGGGTTGCAGATTACATACGATTTGTGGGCAAGTTAGTAAAATTTGTAAGAGAAAGGGTAGATAATATTAGGGAGAAAGTGTTAGTTAGCAGCGTCTTCTTCTTTTCCCTATTAGCAAGGTCATCTGCCAAGATCAAATATAAAAACTTTGTATCTTTAACACAGCAGTGATTTGGCAGTAATAAGTAAGAAAATATCTGGTATTCATACTAAGGACAAGGCGAATGATCAAGGTTATACTGATATTCAAGAAAATTGACCTCGTGTGTGTTGTTTCGTATATTCAGTTCCCTCGCCTTTAGTACTATCAGTACTTTGATTTTATTACAGCGTAGTGATATGCAGACACTGCTTTGAACACACAAAGCACTTCGTGTCGCACAAAAGTTGATGACGTATATAAGACCTACTTTTTGCGCGCATGAGCACAAAAAAGCTACGTAGTACACATGCTGTTCGGTTTTTGATCCGATTATCTTTTTCCTATGCAATTTCCAGGATACAGGGTTGATTTCTATGGCCTGCTAAACCAGGCCAAAAATAAGGCCAGTCTATTTCCAACACACAGAGGGCTGGTCAAAATGTTTACAGAATTATTCATTAGAAAAGAAACTCCAGGGGCGTAGCTTCGTGAAAATTAAGGTAGTAGACCCGTAATACTTCAACAACATTTCGGAACTCATGATTTTAACAATGTTTGCCGAGGTTTCCTAATGAAAACATTAGGAAACCTCGGTTTACACTGTTAAAGTTCATTAGTTCCGAAACTTGTGGAACTATTTCAGGTCCACTACCTTAAAGTTTTCTCATGTAGATGCCAAATTTTCGCTGCGTTCAGGATAATGAGGCACACGGGAGCGCCCTATGTTTTAAACACGCATAAGAGCGTTTCTTTTCATAACGCAGGGTATTATTTATGGAACGCTCCTTTGTGCTTCATTTTCCTCAACACGGCACTGGATCTGCGAAAGAAGATAACATTTTCTTTTCAGAAATCGAAGCAACTCTTTGTATATCTGGAGCTCGATATGAACCACTCTATGTTATTTAACCCTTCCTGTTTTACAAAAGTATGGACCTGTCCAAATTCAAAGGTTTTGCAGACGAAAATTTAAAGTGGATTTAATTTGAAAAATAACCATTCTGTAGGGTAGAAAATTTTGTGGAAATAGAAGAAATTGTTTGTCACAATTTCCTCTTTTTCTACAATATTTTCTCAATTACAAAATCTTAGGGACGTAAAAACCAGGGATTGGACAGGAAAGGGTTAATCAAATTGAAAGTAGATAGCCTATTATCGTGGTAAAAATAATTAGATATTTAAGTGGATCACATGGCTGTATAGGTCAGGTTTGATTACAAAGTTAGTGTATAATACGTACATGTATATGGATATTTTAATTAAGGCGACACTCGTTTATATTTCATAGAAGTACCGAATAGAAATAAGTTATGTAAAATAATTGAAAATATTGTCACCGAGGGCCAGACTTCACATGACCAAAGAATATAACGAGATGACATGCCGTAAGTTTAGTAATTTTTTCTTTATCACTCAGTGCTCTTTAACTTACCGAATGTCACTGGTTCTATTATCATGACGTTGTTTTCGTCGTTCGTCCGTGTGTCCGTGAGTGATCCTCTTTCAAAGTTATTCAAGAAATATTGCTCGGATGAAAAACATGCCCTGCGTTCAGGATGAAAAACGTTAGCGAAGCGCTTTCGAAATGATACCTCGCTTTGCACGTATGTACACGTGCAAAGCGGGGTATCATCTCAAAGCGCTCGCGAAACGCTTTTACATCCTGAACACAGGGCAGGTTTCAATTGGCGTGACTATTTTCTATATGTGGCTGAAGGTGACTTTTCTCAAAACCTTATTGGTGTATATCAATTTTATTTCACTGGTACGATCCTTGGGTGACTCTTAATCAGAGTACTTAAACATTATCGTGAACGGATAAAAATTGTTTTTTATTGGCGGAGGGCATTTCCTTAAATGTCATATAGTGGAAACTTTGAAAATCATTTTTTTTCAGAACATAATTGATGGAAATCAACAAAGTTTCACTGGGTTGATCGTTTGATGATCCTTTATCAGACTACAAAAATATTGTGCTTGGATGAAAATTATGTCTTTCGTAAGCGGAGGTCATTTCCCTTTATGTTATATAATGTAGACTTTAAACATGATTTTCTCAGAGCCCAACAAAAGGGTATCAACAATATTTCAGTGGAATGGTCCTCTAGTGACCCTTTAACAGGCTACATAAAATATTGTGATTAGATGACAAATACGTCTTTTTAAGGACAGAGGTCATTTATCTTTACGCTATATACTGAAAACATCTCAGAACCTAAATGATGTATTAATATATATGATAAACGTGTATTATGGGCGGAGGTCAACTTTCTATATGTAATATTGTTGGAAATTTGAAAATCATTTTCACAGAACCCAAATCATAGACGTAACTTAGATTTTGAAATTTATACGTTCTCAGAAGGCGACCAACATAGAATATATAGGATAAAGGCGATATGTGGACAGTGACAAAAGATGAATGTCCTCCATCCGTTCCCCTTTTCTATGATTCCAGCGTTGGTGAATAATCAAACATCGTAACTACAGCTTGAATAAGCTTTAGTTTCTATGTTATGATCATTCATCAACGACTTTTTTCGAAAGAAGATTGATTTCGTTTGCGCATTTGTGTAATGGTAGTTACGCCCTTACAAATGATGGAAATGAATCAAACTTAAATCTATTTCAGATTTAGTGCAAGGTTATAGCTGATAAACGGTTTACACAGAAGGAAGAGTTCCTTAAAAATGGCGAAACAAAAATTTCGATCATTCGAACATATTCTGATAGAAGCAGGAGACTTCGGTCCTTTTCAACTGTTACTATATTTAGGAATTGACATCATCGTTTTGACCCCGGTCACATGGAGCATGGTACTGATGGAGTATTCAGGCGCCATCCCGGATTATCAGTGTGTTGTTTTTACATCAAATACGACCATAAACGCTACCTTGCCAAACGTGTGTGATGTCAACGGTACGTCATGTGACGTCAAAGTGTTTAACGAAGAAATGAAAACGGTTGTAAGTGAGGTGAGTATAAACCAATATATATTTTTCTCTAAGCATTTAACTTTGAGAGTCCAAAATAAGATCAGAGGTGCGTTTCTCAAATTAAGTTTCTTAAGAATGTTATTAAGATTTTTAAGGTGTAGCGGTTCTGATTCAGATTTTTAAGATGCTAAATAAGAGTCTTATGATATCTTATATAGTCAGACTGTGCGGATTGCACAGACTGGCTAGGGTCAAAACTTCTGCCAATGTGCTTATTTTCTGAATCTAGAATGTTCAATCAACGTTCCGATGAAAGAATTTTTGAAATGCGACCTCTAGTTGACCAATGCTGGACCCAATCTCTTCTTCAAATATTCATCTTACAGAATTCCCAGATGGTCCAATTTCTTTCGCTTGACGAGTCACATATTGACATACCTGCAATATATCCCAAACAGAATTGGGTCGTTGGTGTCAATATCTATCTTATTGTGAAGCTTCACGGAAAAAATGCCAAACATATTGTGTCCGTTTAAACAATTTACGGGATTGGAAACTTGAAGTCCTCATTTGATAAAGCTTTTTACTTCACACCAAAATTTGGAAATGGCAGATATTCTAAAATTTTCAATGAAAGGGCGGGTTGTTTTTCAAGAAAAAAAATGTATTCTGAAAAAACAATTATCCTACTCGTTTCACATACATGTTTTTTTCAAATATTCTATTTGACAGTGGGATCTGGTATGTGACAGGAAGTGGATAACCCAGTCCATAACAACAATACAGATGGCTGGTCTCCTGGTTGGTTCTATCGTGTTCGGTCACATGTCAGACACATACGGCCGGAAACCAACTTTATTTCTCAGTATACTCATAGTGGCAGCGCTAAATACAGTCGCCTACTTCTCCACAGGATGGATAATGCTCGCTGTTTTGTTGTTTTTCATCGGTATGGGATGTTCTGGTGCTATGCTGTCTATAATATCGTTCGAATATATACGTAATGATGTGAGGATATGGCTTAACGTTATCCCCGGATGGACAACCGGAAGTACTCTATTAGTGTTATTCTGCTGGAGAGTTCATGATTGGAGGTTAATACACGTGACCATTGCTGCAATGTGTCTCTTAAGCGCGCCGTTTTGGTTGTAAGTACCTTGTTTTAATAGTCTTTGGTGAGATGGCCTTCAAATGCGTATCGAAAGTATCGAGCGGGGCGTAGATCTTTTGATTTGATCTGGTTTAGAATGGGCGGTACCGTGAGCATTTGTAAAATAGTTTTCATTGAATGATAATCACCATGCCTATTCATTCCGAGGTTACAGTTTACAAAATCCAATATCATAATAAAAAAATCTAAGTTTTTATAGAAAGTTTGATTCCCTATTTATTGTTTTTATCTTGAACGTTTTTCCATGTACTGAGGAAATTTAATAAGATGTAACATGGGTAATATTTTGATTTTTGCAACATCTTTTCAGTTGCTTGGCACGAGCCTCTAAAATTATCGATGATATTAAACTATATGTATTGCATAAATATTTAACTCTAATGTAGTAATATTTGTTTCCAAAACTCTTATCAGAATTGGGAAAATGTTTTACAACTTTATCTTGAACGTTTTTCCATGTACTGAGGAAATTTAATAAGATGTAACATGGGTAATATTTTGATTTTTGCAACATCTTTTCAGTTGCTTGGCACGAGCCTCTAAAATTATCGATGATATTAAACTATATGTATTGCATAAATATTTAACTCTAATGTAGTAATATTTGTTTCCAAAACTCTTATCAGAATTGGGAAAATGTTTTACAACTTTTTCAGTATATTTCCTGAGAGTTTCAGATGGCTATTATCAACAGGAAGATTTGAAGAAGCGAAGAAAACCATCATAAAGGTAGCTAGGATAAATGGCCGGCCAATACCGGACATGGACCAATGGAAAGAGCTGACACAAAAAGCCAGCGTCAAACAAGAGCGATATTCATTGGTGGATTTGTTTTGCAGAAAACAATTACGAAAAATCACAATTTTATTTTCATTGATCTGGTATGAATGCAAATTTCTCGAAATAACTAGTTTTCGGATAAGAATTTAAATCTATTTTCTTTGAAGAACGGTGCTGCCCATTTGGAAGTAAAATAAATCCGTATTGTACTTGCGATGACAATTCATACAATTTGCAATCACTGATTCACCCAAGACATACCAAGTTTATTATTTTTACTATCTTTTTTTCTCGTTGAATTATTTTGCAAACAATAGCATCAGCATAGAAAAAGATTAATTCTGCATTGGCGTATTTTCAATGTATGGTCAACGGGGAGTTAGTCAGTAACCACTCTCAAATTGAAACGAAAGTGGGGTTTTTTTATTATTATTATTCTTAAACAGCCAAACGGACACATTTCTAGACGCACTTGTTCTCCCATAAAATGTGACCAGTCAAACGACAAGGAACTCACTTGAATATGATGTAATTGAGGCTGTGCGTGATATTTCTAAAAATTTCCCATGTGCACAAAGTAAAGATTCGGGTCAGCCTGTATTTAGGGAATTATAGTATTAAACAAAAATTACATATAACTAATTATATTTCAATTTTCGGCTATTACCTTCTTCAGTAAAAACAACCCGAGATTTTATTGAATTAAGTTACATCCATATCTTCGCATTCAAAATGGAGTATAAAAATTAACTTAGTTGTATGAAATCTTACTATTCTGAAGAAGGCCGAAAATTAAAATATAATGAGTTATATTGGAAATTGTAAAATCGAAATGTTTGGTCAATTGGACAAGGCTAGAAAATTTCGCAGTCGGTCGCTTGACGGGGACTACAGATGTTGATGAATCAATCAGAGCAAACTTCGCTATTCAAAAGTATTTATGATGCATCAATCAGAGCTAATCTTCGCTACTCAAAAGTAATCAAGATGCTTCAGTCAGAGCGAACTCGTTACTAAAAAGTAATCAAGATGCTTCAGTCTGAGCGAACTTCGTTATTCAAAAGTAATCAAGATGCTTCAGTCTGAGCGAACATCGTTATTCAAAAGTTATTAAGATGCTTCAGTCATAGCGAACCTCGTTACTAAAAAGTAATCAAGATGCTTCAGTCTGAGCGAATCTCGTTACTAAAAAGTAATCAAGATGCTTCAGTCTGAGCGAATCTCGTTACTTAAAAGTAATCAAGATGCTTCAGTCTGAGCGAACCTCGTTACTTAAAAGTAAACAAGATGCTTCAGTCATAGCGAACCTCGCTACTAAAAGGTAATCAAGATGCTTCAGTCAAAGCGAACTTCGCTACTCAAAAGTAATCAATATTCTTCCGTCAAAGCGAAAGCGAACTTCGCAACTCGAAAGTAATCTAGATTCTTCAGTCAGAGCAAACTTTGCTTCTAAAAAGTAACCAAGATTACCAATTCATGATGACCAACTATTCAATGTTCCTTGTTCATTTTTGCAGGCTATTTTCAGCTTTTACTTATTACGGTATTGCGTTTGGAGTACAAGAGTTGACTGGCAATTTCTACCTCAATCTGATATTGGTCACAGTCATGGACTTTCCGGGAAACGTTCTACTAGCTATCATTAATCCATGGTAAGTAAAAGCGAACGGATTGTATTTAATCTTAACTATAGATCTTTTTTTGATGCTTGACGCCAAAGTTTTAATAAGATAACATATTGCAACTCTCCAAAATTTAAACCAAGTTCAGTCGATAAAACAGCATCGCATGTTTACTAGCAATCGTATCTGTCTTTCTTGTGTGGGAAAAGGAATGAAGACCCGGGCAAATCAAGAGTTCAACTGGACAAATTTCTGAGAAGTATGCATACAATAAGGCCAGGTATAATATTTAAGTAGAAGATCGGTCAAACACGAAGGTTTCAATTATGAATAGTCAAAAGAAACTCGACAGTCTGATCAAGACAAATGGACAAATGCTTTTTATAAGTATTCATCATGCACAATAGCCAGTATTGACCTGGGGCGCGTTTTACTAAACGTCTTACGAAAAAAATGATCGTAAAAATTAATCCATAATCGTAACTGGTGTTTTCATTCATTGTTAGTTTCTGTCTTGCAATATCTCACTGGAATCGTCTTTAGAAGACGATTCCTATGACATGATGCATGACATAATTCCATTTAAGTTACTTCTGTAGAGGCAAGTTTGATTTTCGACTTACGTTAAAAATGATCGTAAAATCGGTAGTAAAACAGGCCCCTGGTTACAATTGCATAAAATATCAAATGCCATCAGGTCGTTAACGTCTAGAACTATAGTTCCATGAACGACTTTTCCGCGAATTTCTTAAATTGTAAAGGTTGAAAAATGTCTTTATTGTAATGGAAGAAAAGATCTCCATGCCTGAAAAATAATTGCGCGAATATTTTAGGATCTGGAGATACCAATGTCATCTGCATACTCTTGGCTGCAAGAAGTTACCGTGTCTCGACTAATCCTCGTCGTGATAAATTCTCACAACCTCGACCAAATAACCTTTGATTTTTTCAGACATTTACATGTTATTCTTAGATTTATCTCGGTGTTATTGTTTTATTTTCAGTCTGGGTAGAAAGTGGAGTTCGTTAAGCTTGTATCTTGGAGCAGGCGTGTTGGCCTTACTAGTTGGCATTGGAAAGACATTAAGTAGCTATATTTTACATGATACTCACGGATAAAAAGTCATTTTAGTCTGTAAACCCATCCATATTGTCTGATCAGTATTGACTATGCGCTCGGCAAATCGAGCCAAACTTCGCGATCGTTTAGAAAATCAGTGAATATTCTTCATTTGTAAAACCGCTAAATATTGTTTATTGAAATCAGTATCTAGGTTTTCATATATCAATTAATGGAAAAAACAAATTGCGTAAACTTCATATGAAGATAATTTAAAATCTATACTGTTTGTATTTATCAAATGTCTGAACTGCAGCCAAAGAGCAAAGAGTAAATTAGAAATGTTGGTGCATTGATAAACATGCAAACGTATATCAATGAAATCGATAACGCCTTAAGTATATTTTTGATTACTAGAGTTCATTATGATATATCATTAATAGTAATTTTGTGATGTAAATATATGCGAAATTTTGTTTTAGATATTCATAATGTAGGGACAACTCTGAACATACTGGCCCTATTATCTAAGTTGTCGGTGAGTGCAGCCTGGACCATGTCGACTATATGGACGAATGAGTCATTCCCTACAGTAGCCAGGTACGTGTTCGACAATGAATTGTAACATTAGCGTTCGCCAAACAAAAATTCCTCGCTTTGTTCATACTCAGAGCTGTAGAAAACTTACCAATCAATGGGCCAACTTATTTGACCATGGGCGGGAACTGTTGCCCGCAACATCAGAGTATCTCTCAGAAATCGGGCTACCAGCTCTAGACTGGTCCACATATCGGCTATCAGAATAGCCTAGAATAGGCTATTCTGATATTCGTCAGTGAGACCAGTCTACACCCGACCCGAAAGAGGGCCAGAAATAAGTTGGCCATGTGTATTACATCCAGATTTATTTAATGTTTTAGATGTATATAAATAGTAAACGTCACCCTTACACTACAAATGCGTCGTAAGGAAGTTTTTGGAATGGGGATACGTAGAAAAGGTACAAAAGAAGTTTCCTGATGTAGTTTTGTAGTTATTTTTCATGTCAACCTCATTTAATAACATTATTTAATGAAAATCACAAAACGAATGGGATGTATGTGTTCATATGCCTATTTTAAACCCTTTGTCTTTGTGTACCGTTTGGTTGAATCTTATACCAAAGATTCCAGACTTTTGCGATATTTTTATTTATTTCAGGTACATTGGTTCCGGCTTCATCAGCGCCTTCTCTCGAGTCGGGTCAATAGTGGCACCCCAGATTATAACTGCGGTATGTACCACTAGCACTCGGAAACCCTCGGCGATTCTACAGAATAGACCTCGGGAATAATAAGGGCGCAGCCATGAAAGCGCGCCATATCGCACGTGGGTTTAAATAACGTCACAAACATAGACCTAACTGAGGATGGTGTTACTAAAAGTAAAATCAACGTAAGGTCAAAATTGGGCAGTGTTTTACTGCGTTTTGCTTTCAAATTATAACACGCCTAAACGATCTCCACAGACGACCGAAATCATTATAGGAATATACTATTCTTCAAGCGTATTAACCAAAGTTCCACCAGGAGCCGAATTACCGAAAAATGAAAAAAAAATTACACTTACGTCCTAGGTACTTTCCAGTTTACGGAAAAGCGCGAGTGATATTCCGAATGTACTGAAGTTTTGAAAAATTGCGGTGAAAGATTCTGAGATATTCAAATGGTTTCAGAGCGTTTCTCAGTTGTTTGAATGAGTCTTTAGAACGAATGAATGAAGTGTTGAGTGGGCGATTTACATTGCTTCGAATTGGATCGGTGGCAATGTCATGATTATACACTTGTATAATTAATATGTTCTGCGCAAAGGAGGAATCGGTACAATTTCGGAATTTTCCTGCGCTAAGTAGGAATTCTCACTTTGTTGGACATATGAGAATTCTTACTTTGCGTAGTACGATTTCAGAATTGTACGTGCGCAAAGTAGGAATCTAGACAAAGTAAGAATATTTGTCATTGAAAGTATTGTTGAAATAGTGTATTAAAATTCGAATATGTTCTGTTGTTGTTGCTGTTGTTGTTGTTGTTGTTGTTGTTGTTAGTGCAGTGTATCTCACGGTTTTTATAGAGATTTTATTCATTTAAAAGCATCATTTTTCTGTATGTTTTAAGACAAAGCCATTCTTTCATTATGGTATTTTATGGCTAACTGCGGTTAATCGTAAATGTTAATGATCTAAAACTGGTTAAAAAATACAGAAAAAAACGAGTGAAAAAGACGTAATTTTCCCCTAGTAATATCTTGTCAGTCATTTTGAAATCTTTTAAACATTGCCCAAAAAAGGAAATATTCTTATTTTCTTTATAAAATTGCACGAGTAACTATTTCAGGCTTATTTTCACCGTATTGACCTGTAAATTTCCACTTTGTCCAATACTTTTCCTACTTTGCGCAAGGACTTCTTCATGGTGAAAAAATCGATGAAACCCAATTGCGCGATTCTAGAATTGTCCGGTACAATTATTGAATTGGCGGACAAAATAGGAATTTCTACTTTGCGCAGGACAATTCCGGAATTGTACCGATTCTTACTTTGCTCAAAACAAACAAATATGAATTATTGAAATGATTGAAATTGTAAATAGTTGTTAGTAACTTTTGAAATTGTTCTATAATACTTTTATGTTTGGCCCCTACCATTTGAGTATGCAGAGAAAAATTGAATAAGCATCTTCGTTCAATATATCGTATTGAGGTCTATGATATTTAGTTATGACAGTAGATATATATGATTTATTTTTCTCACATGTGCATCAATTAATTTCTTCTCAGTTCTAGATCATGTTTAATCTTGTAACAAAGAAAATCTTTTATCATGCAATGAAGCCTCTATTGGCCTGATATCACCTGTCTGATAACAAAACATGATATCAGGCAGTCTATTTTTAGAAAAAATTTGCATACTCTTTATCCCAAGTTTCTTTGATTTTTAAGGGTTTGTCATACTTAAGCACTGAAAAATGATTGCATGATAAATAGAATAACATGGTTGTGTCTTAAAATATCAATGTTATCAGGCATCGGCTGTGAGAAATTATCATGACTCAGCAAAGCCTCGTCATGATAAATTCTCCCAATCTCGACCAGATAACATTGTTATTTTAGACACTAACAATTGACAGATTCCAGACATTCCTCTTTAAATAAAATACATGATATTGGTGTTTTACCATCTTTCAGAGTCTGAACGCCCATGGACTGTTATATACAGTGTCAGGAATCGTGTGTATTCTATCATCAGTTTTATGTGTTTTCTTACAAGAGACTAAAGATAGGGAGCTGACTGACACTATCTCCACGGACAATGGCCAGCCTGAACAGCCGGATTTGACCAATGGTCAGCCAAAAAGCGAAGAGAGACAAAATCTGCAAGTTAACTCAGGCGTATCATACCGAACTTTTAACTGAGTTTCCATCTGTGATGTATGGATAATACTTTTTTTGTAACATGTTTACTTTTATATAGCTTCTCACTTATGGGCCAAGTGCAATAAATGTATTATTTTTCAAGTTAATCGAGATAATCGAGTTTTGTAAAAGTTGACCGACATCGTAATGCGGACTCTTATCTTTCTCGTAAAGCATAGAAAATCAAATTCTTTCTTTGAACGTTCAGGTCTTGAACTTAAGTTATTAAGTTTCGATTTGAATTCTTAAGTTAGAACAGAAATATTTTATCTTGTATTACAACTTTTTGTATTTCTATTTATTTGCTTTCTGAGTTCGTTGTAGGTAACATATTTATTTGCAAAATTTACACAATATCACAAATTTTGAGATCCACTTGAATGTTGATACAGAATGTTTGAAGTATAATTGCATTATTAAATTTCGCCTGCTTATTTTTTTGTACGAAACGGGTCAAGTCTATTCGTTTCTTAACTAATCATTTAGTAACGACTACTGTTTACACATCGCCGTTTTCACACTGCTTCGTCTGCTTATCGAGACCATCTAAATATGTCTTATCCAATGACTCTTTCTTTTGTGACATTTCACTTATCACATCAACTGTTGGTTGTTTGACCTTCTCTATTTGTACGTTATTTGAATGAGAGTCCACAGCGATTGTTTTGTCTTGATGAATCGTATCTGGAAGGTCGCGATTTTTAGTCTCTTCAAGCAGCACACACATACCAGCAGAAATTATACAGACAATACCAGATACCGTGTACAATAAACCAGGTATATCTTTACTCTGTGGATAAAAACAAGAGGGCCATTGGCCCTTAAGCGCTCACCTGATGCATGGCTTAACAAAAGTCAAAGATATCAAGAAGTTAACATTTCAGACAAATATGTTGCCTCTAAAGAACTAAAAAAAGTGTTTGACCCTTTATCAAACTTATGTAAGATTTCAAGACAAACATTCTGACAAAAATATATAATTTTCAATCAAAGAGTGCACACAAGGATTTTAAAAATTTGACCCCTTGACCTCATTTTGGACCCCACTTGACCCAATTTCAAACTTAACCTAGGATTCATTCAAACATTCTGACCAAGTTTCAAAATATTTCAGTAAACAATGTTTTTCTAAGAATTGGCCCCTTGACCGCATTTTTGACAACACTTGACACAATTTCGAACTTGACTGATTGTGACCTAGTTTCAAGACATTTGGGCCAAAAATGTGGCCTCCAGAGTGCACACAAGGTTTTTCTATGATTTGACCCCTTGACCCCATTTTTGATCCCAATTGACCCAATTTCAGACTTGACCGAGATTTGATAGAGACAAACATTCTGAACAAGTTTCAAGACATTTAGGCCAAAAATGTGGCATCAAGAGTACACACAAGGGTTTTCTTAGAATTGACCCCATTTTCGACCCCACTTGACCCCAATTCGAACTTGACCGAGATATGATGGAGACCAACATTCTGACCAAGTTTCAAGACATTTGGTCCAAAAATGTGGCCTCTAGAGTGCACACAAGGTTTTTCTGAGAATTGACCTTTTGACCCCATTTTTGACCCCACTTGACCCCATTTCAAAATTGACCGAGATTTGATGGAGACAAACATTGCGACCAAGTTGCAAGACTTTTGGGCCAAAAATGTGGCTTCTAGGGTGCACACAAGTTTTTTTTATGATTTTACCACATTTTTGAATCCACTTGACCCAAGCCGCCACCATAGCGCAGTTGGTTAGGCACAAGACTTCTAATCTGGAAGTCGTGGGTTCGATCCCCGGTGGCGGCAAATATCCTTTCCGACGTTTGTCTTTCACCAATGGGTAGATAATCGTAAACCTATGTGAAATAGCAGTCGGAGGCTAGGAAAGGATGTAATGGTAGTACTGGCGTGAGAAATACCAGGAATCCATTGTTAGGTGCTCCGGCCGCCGCGATATAACTGAAATAATGTTGAAAGCGGCGTAAAACCCCATTCAATCAATCAATCCACTTGACCCAATTTCGAACTTGATCGAGATTTGATGGAGACAGACATTGTGACTAAATTTCAAAGCAATTGGACAAAAAATTTGGCCTCTTGTGTGCACCAAAGGTTTTTCTAAGATCGAACCCCTTGACCCCATTCTTGACCCCATTTGACCCAATTTCGAACTTGAACGAGATTTGATGGAGACAAACATTGTGACCAAGTTTCAAGACATTTGGGCGAAATCTGTGGCCTCTAGAGTGCACTCAAGATGTTGACGGACTCCGGACACAGATCGATCACAATAGCTCACCTTGAGTACTTTGTGCTCGGGTGAGCTAATAACCAGAAAAACAGTGGTGGAGCCGGAGGGGCCGGGGGGGTTCAAACGACCCCTATCTGAATCCAAATTATTTCATTTTCATGCAGCATTTCAACCAATCTTTATGCTGTACACTACATATTCGTATACATATTGGCAGACAGTATATAGACGAAGACCAGCCTGTACAGTTGTGCAGTCTGGTCTCAGCCTACACTACCTGACTTATTCTTGATTTTTGCAATGAGAATTAGGGGCAATCTTTTGACAAAATATTTAATTGTTAAGACCAAATTGAAACTCAGCAGGATAAGGCCTAAAATTCCGTAAAACAAGGAAAACGAACCCCCTTCTTGTATGTTTGAACCTGGATCCGCCACTAAAATATACCGTCATATGGAGATAAAGACAATCGTCGCGATATCAAAATCTACATTGGGATCTAGGATTGATTTTTAGCGCTATATTGACGACATATAAAACATATGGAAACCGCTTTTTTCAGTTTGTCGTTGGTGAATAACCATTAGCCAAAAAGAATGGCAAACTGAGAATCTTTCATGATATTCGGTCGTTTATCGACAAAAAAACCTTAGATTATCATTTGATAAACTCACCACCTAATCTGTGAGATAATCAGGGTTTAAAACTCAACTTCCGTTTATTTCCCCCTATCTGGCATTATCTAAGCGTATCAGGGCTATTGCAAATTGATGCGCTTACAGAAAAATTGTCCTAAGATTATAATATTTATTTCATTATTTTTTTTCATTAAATAAATAGAACACTCGTTTGTTTTTTGAGTGGCTTCGCCTCTCGTGAAAATATAGCTTTTGTTTTTCACTCAATGAAATGCAAAACGAGCTTACACAAAAACAAACGGTTATCGTCCATGCAATCCCTTTTGATTGTGTAGGGTGATTGTGAAAGAACTCCGATATAATTGTAAAGTTAAGGCATAGGCGTTACTAGGATTTTGAAATTTATACGCAATCAGAGAGCGACCAACATAGAGTCGATACGTGGACTGTGACGGAAGAGTTATGTCCTCCGTCCGCTCCCGTTTTCTAAGATTTAAGAGTTGGTGAATAATCAAAACATCTTAAATAAAGCTTGAATAAATTGTAGTTTCGATGCTATGATTATTCATCAACGACATTTTTTTTAAAAGGGATTTTTTCTATCACGCACTTGCGTAATGTACGGCATGGTAGTCAAGCCATTGAAGGGATATGACTATACATGTAGTTAAAGACATGTAGTCACACCGGCTACATTTTTACCACGGCTCTTCGTATTTTCACGTTACAAACTAGTCAATAACAAATAGGGTTCAAAAGAGGTCCTTTGGCCCTGGTCCGCTCACCTGAGTCAAAGCACCTAAGGATAACTTGCATTACTTTTGATTCAAAGGAAAATCATCTTATGGTCAGACCAGTAAGATTCCACAGTCTCAGTTTTACTATTTCTGTTTGAAAATACAAGATCCAAAATGGAAGTGTTATCAGTCGTTGGTTTTTGTGCTCAGGTGAGCTTAAAAAAGTTCAAATGTTAAAAATGACCTGAAGTAATACCCTCTCCCCCTGTTGCTCCGCACCTGGTGGCCAAACAGTCATTTTAGCTGTTGAAATTAAGTTCTATAAGCTGATTATTCTATATCAAATGAAAAGGCTGTAGGAATTCCGGTTCAGTAGCATTTTTAATAATTGTTAAATTTACCACAAAGCACAACCCCCTCCCCTTGGGCCTCTGCCCCTGGTCACAAAACAATTATGACTATATCTATTTTGATTAACGTATATGAGCTGATGAGTCATGCCAAATTTAGGGCCTGTAAGGTTCCTCCTACTTCATCATCAGAAGAAGGTTAAAAATTCCAAAATTGACACGAAATACTACCCTCTCCCCCAGTGTTCACATGGTTGCCAAACATTCATGGTTATAGCTATGTAAAATAGGGTCTATGAGCTGATCATCCGTGTCAAATATTATGGTTGTAGGGATTCTGGTTCATCAGAAGAAGGTTATGCATTTAGAAAAAATTTAACTAAGTTCTACCCCTTCCCCCTGGTGGCTCCGCACCTGGTTGCCCAACAGTTATGATTTTAGCTATTCTAATTATGGTCCGTATGCTGACCATCTTTGCCATTTTTCAAGTCTGTAGGGCACATGGTTTATCAGAAGAAGAAGGTTAAAGATTTAAGAATTGCTCTGAAAAGCTACCCTCCCGCCCCCTGGTGCTCCGCATCTGGTGGCCAAACATTATGATTTTAGCTATTTCAGATAGGGAATATGAGCTGATCATTCATGTCAAATATAAAGGCTGTAGGGATTCTGGTTCATCAGAAGAAGACAAAGATTTCAAATTTTTCAACAAAGCACAACCCTCTCCCCCCAGATACTCTGCACCTGGTGGCCCAACAGTCATGATTTAAAGTATTTCAATTGAGGTTTATAAGCTGATCATCCATGCTAATATACAAGTCTGTAGGGCTCCTGGTTCCGAAGAAGAAGCAGCTTGAAGATTACAAAATTTACCCAAAGGACTACCCCCTCCCCCCTGGTGCTCCGCACCTGGTGGTCCAACAGATATGATTTTAGCTCTTTTAATTCAGGTCTATGAACTGATCATCAATGCGAATTTTAAGTCTGTAGGTCTCCTGGTTGAGAAGAAGAAGAATTTTTAAGATTTTCTTAAAATTTCACCTTTGGTTGCTATAGCAACCAGGTTTTTTCATAGCTTTCAATTCTTTTAGTTTTTTCAGAAGGGGACCACCTAAGCAACATTTCTGTAAAATTTGGTGTTAATTAATTTAGTAGTTTAGGAGGAGATGTCGTTTAAAGAAATTGTTGACGGACGACGACCGACGGACGGACGCCGGACGCAAGGTGATCACAATAGCTCACATGAGCACAATGTGCTCAGGTGAGCTAAAAACAAATCAAGAACAAATTTACTATGCATTACAAGCTAGTTCCCTTATCTGTTAATCATCAAAATTTAAGGAATCTTGCTAGAAGAATATTACCTGAAAATGCTTCTGAATGGTGACCACCGTCATGAGCACCATATTGAGGCAGGACATCATATTTCCACGGTAGTTTACAAAATCTATCTTGATATGATTAAAGTAAGGTCTAAAAATTGGATTTTCAAGTTTTTGTACATTCCTTGATGACTATGCGCCCTATAGTGGTCAAAATTGCATTGTGTTTACGTCTTTCAAACAGGAAAGTGGAGGTGATTTGGAAAGGGGTTGCTGAATGATGAAACATGATGCCGATTTTGAATGCGTTAATATTTTGATTAAATTCATGTCAAAAACTCAAGACATTGTTGAACATTTTTTGGTAGATACGTGTAGGGATTGTTCACAAAATCTACATCAATTCAAAGCTCAGAGGGAAAGCAGTTCGCTATAATTCGATTACCGCGAAAATATGACGTCCGCGAAAATACGGAGTTGGAGTATACATGTATTTAGACAACAGAATTATAACGCGTAATTCTGAAACCGTTCATCTGAGAATTCAATAAATGAATTTATTTTCGGTGTAAACACAGGGATGGTTTCAGCGGTAATTCGTACTAAATTACATGGTATTTATATTGTATACATGAATCTAACTTACCAGTGTTATTATCTGTGGAGCAACCATAGATCCTAGCCTAGATACGGAACTGATGAACCCACCGCCAATATTCCTGAAAAACATAAATAAACAAAAGATATACTACTTATGTTTGTAGGTAGTGGACCAATAATAGTTACGTAACGTTTCGGAACTCATGATCTTTCACTATTTTAACCGATGTTTCCTTATGAAATCATAAGGAAACCTCGGTTAACAATGTTAAAATCTATGACTTCCGAAACATTGCGGAACTATTACGGGTCCACTACCTTAAATAGAACGTTATGGAAAGTTTTCCCAATAGAGTCGAGTGAATGCGTTCGGTATAACGAAGGACAATCGAGTGCTCTATATTACCGATTTAATCATATCTGATTTGTATTTCAAACCTTGGGTGCCCCATCCTTTAGGGGCGTTAATCAATATATAGTCGATATTGTTAGAGCGACCACCTCCATTAAACAACATTTTTTTAAGCAACCATAACAAAACGTCCCTTTATCGTGTGCAAAATCTTAGAAAAGTGGACATTCTAAAAAAAATGTTTACTAATTATTAACTATTTTGATGTCGAGATCCATTTAAATCGTCTCGGTTGGACGAGTCTTATGGGTTCAACAATCAAAGTATTCATTCAGAATAATGAGAAAACATCTACATGCCGTAAAACTGACTAGTCTTGTATATACTGACAGACAAACATGCCCTCAAAGCGACCAAAACTTCTGTAAATTAGCATAAGAATATAAAACGCACCTGACAACAGTCGGAAAAGACTCGGCAGACCAAGTGGTGTTAATTTCCCAAGCAGCGCTAACCGTGAGCTTGGCTGCTAAAGCCAGTAGGAACATTCCAGAGAAATCTTTGTCTGAAAAAGAACCAGCCTTACCTTCTAGAGATTTTTGTATATCAAACACAAATTTAGAATATATATACACCACAGACAAAAAAATCAATTCGATGTTTGGAACCCGATATATCGTGAATAAACTTTGAAATGCAAGTGTCGTGACCAGGAAAATATTTTATGTCCCCGAATCGATAGATCGGGGGCATGTTGTTTTTGATATGTCTGTTTGTCACCCCTATAATCTCAAACATTGGCCATAGCTTCAGCAAAGGGTTAAATCCTTCATATTTAAGGCGATGGTTGCTTTGAACTAGACCTTTCTGTTTACCAAGTTCAAACTCATCAGACAAGGTCATGTCAATTTTTCGAGGTCAAATATATAGAAAATTTATACTGCACATTAAGTTAAGTATTGCCACGGATTTCATAATTGGATAAAGATTTGCTTAAAATTACCGCATTGTATCAAACTACTGTATGGCAGTGGCGGGGGCATGAGTGTTTCACACACATCTCGTTTAGAAAAAATCATTATAATCGGGTGTCAGTTCATAATACAATGTTTTGTCAATAAGTCCTTTGATTTGAAGAGTATTCTCTTTAATTAGTGCAACTACGAAGTTTTTTTTAATCAATTTGTGAAAATAAGCGTGAATTTACAATAATTATGATATACATCATGCTGGAAAAGCTAAAAATACAAGTTGTACTGTCATCATGATAAACAAATTATGTTCCTATACTAAACAAATCAACTCTCTTAGATTTTCTGTGATTGGAACACCACAGTTACTTAAAATTCGACTGGCAATTTAAACAATTTGAACGACATCCGATTACGTTTGCAGAAGAAAAAATATCGCCTTTCTAAATTCAATGAAATACTCGTATTTATCCCATCTAATAAGAACGAGTACTCATTTGACACAGTTCATCGTCAGCTCGTCAATCGAAAATTTATTTTATGACTTATTTCCTTCTTACCTAAATATTTCAGAACACCAAATGTGAGGGCAAACAATCCACCAAGTGCATAAAACCCAACACATGTCCAACGCCGGCCACCGCTGCGGAGATAATCGAAGATAAATATGAAAACAAAAGAGTCGAAACATTGTGCCAAGGGGTCAATCATTAATTTCGTATATGCGTCAGTTAAAAAAATCGAATCAATTTTATTATATTCTTTACGCTCCGCTCCGAAAGCAAGATTCTTTTCAACGAGGAATAAATCTTCATGGAGGTTATGACTTCCTCACAGAACATCACCATTCTCTTCTCGCCAATGCAAGATAAATAAGATTTCTATTCTAAATTCGGTTAAGATTTAAGCTTATCTGGAAAAAACTCGTGACAGAACCTCTATATCTTACTTTTAGTGTCGGCACTTTTCGTATATGTGAAACTTTGTGGCGATTTTATACACAAAAAAAATGTTATTTTGTACATTTGCTATTTGTATGTAAATCCTCAGCGTTTTTGAAATAGATTCAAACCATATTTTGCGATAAATCTGATCTGTCTGACTTCTTCTTTCACAAGAAAGATTGTTTCAGACTTGGATGATAATGTTTCTGTCACTACCGAATAAAACGACCAATGTCAAATATCAAAGTCTTGTTTCGTTAATGATTTGGCTGAGCGTAGTTGCATTGCATTCATATTTCAAACACGTATTTCGAGGGTTCAGTACAATACTGTAGTAAGTGTATATACATTGTATATACACTTACTACAGTCTTGCACTGAACCATCGATTTGTGTTTTTATGTGAGCAAAAGGTTAGCAAAAGGATGAGTCAAAACCTACCATGTGTTAAGGATGACAAGTAATATGTTCCCCGGAATGTCGACAAAACTCAATAGAAACATGTTGAGGTAATAGTTCCCCGAGAGTTCTTGTACACCAAACGCTATTCCATAGTAGCTATACGATGAAAATAACCTGGAATTGAAAAAAACTGCAACATGCATTTAGGAACTAGATAAATAACCTATTGTTGGCACACCACTTTTAGCCTATTTTATAAAGTTGGGATTTTCGGTGAACTTTTTTTATACTCGGAACTGATATGTGGGTTTCAATAATTATGCGATAGCATATGAATGCAAGATATTACATTGACTTTATAATGGTCATCGCAAAACCTTATATATTTTATCATATATTGTAAATGAATTCGAGAATGCTTTAAATGCAGTTTTTAAAACCTATAGCTTGTCATAATTAAGCTTTGTGATTTAGTTTATTCCATGAAAATTCTAGAGAAACCAACTGTGCAGGCCTTATAATGTCGAACTGGAAAATTAGTCAATTTTTAATCAGTGCAGATTGCTGCCATTAGTCAAATTTTAAACATCAAACAAGAACAGACATCTACGCGTGTGGCCCGATTTATAAAGAAGAATGTGACGGGAACTGATTAAACTTTTTTTTTAAATCTAATTCTATCGTGACTTTAGAGTAAACAGTAAATAGAATAATAAAAAAAAACACGAGGATAAGGTATGTCGTGCAAATCTTTAATTGTGTTTTAGAAACTTTTTCATTTAATTCTATTTCTTACCATACAAAGGAGAAGATAATTGTTGTTTTTCGGACTTTGCTGGTTCTAAATAAGTCTATTACAGTGTATACACGACCAGTTCGCCTCTGTGATGTCAGATCTTCTTCGGCTTTCATGATATCTTTCAGTCGGCTTAGATCTGGTACCGGGCGTCCGTTAAACTTGGCCAGAAATGTGATCGTTTTCTCTGCTTCTTTAAGCTTACCATTGGCCATTTGCCAGCGAAAACTCTCGGGAATTATACTGAAAGAAGAATAAGATTTCTACAAGTAGAGTCTCCATCCAAAATGCATCACTACTACTTTTATTCAAGCTGTAACTAAATCTAATAATTGCAATGACATTTCTGTGCATCAGATAAATTGCTTTTGAAATGGTGTAAATATATCGATGTATAATAGATATTAGTTCAGTAAAGATCGCCATTTGTCTTATGTAATACAATGTAAATTAATTCTACATTTCGTATCGAGGTCTCTCATTGGACGAGAATAACTGTGTTGTGGATTTCTTGCCAGGAATACAGTGGTATTTTGGTTAATGCGAGCCCGGGTCCCGAAGCAAAAGAAATTTTCCAAATGGTTTATTTTGGGAGTTTTTGATACAGGATTAGTAACTTACTATCTTGTATACTTGTAGTACATTGATCAATGATGTTGTACTTTTATAAAAATCACTTTTACTGTTCAGTTTGATTTCCATTGTGTGCATTTCTAAGGTAACTAAGTTTTTTCATACTTACAACCACAGTGGAAGACTTGAGAACGACACTGCAGCAATCACGACATGTATATATCTCCAGTCATGTATACGCCAACAGAATGCCGCCATAACCGCCGCCCAGAACGCCCAGCTTGGTATCAGATACAAATAAATCCGCCATTTATTGCGTATGAATTCGAATCCGATATTTGACGCCATGAAACATGTGCAGCCCATTCCAATCAAAAACCTCATAGCTGCGAACATTTCCCAATTTATTGAAAAGATTGACACGAGATTGCAGGTACCGAGCATGAGTAAGCTAAAAAAGAACGTGGGTTTTCTCCCAAAGTAGTCCGATACATGACCGAAGAACAAGCCCCCAATAAGTAGTCCCGACATTTGTATCGTTGTCATTGTCTGAGATATCCATTTCTTATCACAAACAAGCTCCCACTGAAATTGAAATAATGCAAAAATACAATTAAAGCATGTCAAATTCTCGCTGCTGATATTTTTTAATCACAATTATCAATGAATTATATTCGTGCACGTAAGTGCTTTTGAAAGCTCTTCCAGTTACATATTTTTTGTATTATCACCATTTACCGTCGTTCACGTTAATTTTAACTATGATTACGGTGAAAAAATATTAAAGTTTGATTGTAAATTATCACAAAGTAGAGCATTTATAATACCTCACTGACGGCTGTGCGCATGTTGCTATTGAACTGTATTACATCACAAGACGTGTCATTCGCCTTACAGACATTCATGTCGGTAACGTTGACGTATCCATGATCTGACGGCACCGAGACGGTACAGTCAAAATCAGGCACGGCGCCTGTATACGCCATCGTCATCATGCTCCAGTTCAGGGACAGTAAAACTACAGCAAACACCAGGGTAATAACGACTTGGAATCGTCCAAAATCACCAGTCTCCTTAATCAGCTGGCCGAGCTGCATGTCTGTTGATTGTGACGCCATGGCAGTTGTATGCTTGTAAAGAGACATACATGAAAAAAGCTAATTTTTTTCTAAAGCCAGTTTGAACAATGTCCTTGAACTATGTACTCCTTGTCATAAAATGATTGGGAACTTTCGTAGGCAATGTGCAATATGGTATTAAGTTTTAAAGCTTGGGTAAAATAGCACAGATAAATCATGAAGCATACTAAAGTTGTTGTATGTTTAATTTACGTGTCTCGTAGGTGAAGTACTGTGACAAATGGTTTCTAGGTGCATCACATTATATGTTGTTGGTGCAAAATTTTACTTTCACAGCGATTCAAATGAATAACAGTAACCAAGACATGTATAGAATTGTGGACAGAAGCAGGTTTATATTTAAGACATTTATAAAGCAATTTTGTTTTTAACTAGCAACACTGTATGAATACTCGAATCGGATGCATGCGTACATTGTGTTTGTTTATTTGTTTTATTGTTTTGAGCTTGTTGTTTTATTTATTGTTTTTGTTTGTTTGTCTGATTAAATATTTTTGTTTTGTTTTGTGTTCTTCGTCTCTTATAATTCAATGAGAACAATCGATAATCAAAGTACTGAAAGTACTGATAAGTTGGAATGCGTTCAAAAGACGGTGACCTCAAGCCACTAACGAAGCTGACGCCCCCCCCCCCCCCCGCCCACCACAGGTGATCACATAATACGTCTCGTCTTTTGACGGGCGTATATAAATCAATGTATTTCAACAACGAGAGGCGCTTAAAACCCTTGGGTTAAAATATGGGTAAAATATCGTAACTACATTCTTAGTTTGTATTTGTGGCGTTTCACCCCTAATTATAGATGTTCTATATAAGGATGAAAGTTGTTATTTATTTCGTGGAGTCATAAACTTTATTTATTTGATAGAGATATACGGAGAGATTCTGGAATATAGTCCATTACAGGAAATTTTCTCCCTGTCCCTCCTTATTTCACTGTTGCAGGTAATTAAGGCATAAAGGCCTTCTCTCTCTCTCTCTCTCTCTCTCTCTCTCTCTCTCTCTCTCTCTCTCTCTCTCTCTCTCTCTCTCTCTCTCTCTCTCTCTCTCTCTCTCTCTCTCTCTCCCCCCTCTCTCTCTCTCTACAAAATGATTGTACTTTCTTGTAGGAATTATTTCCCTAGGAATTACAGGAAAAGGGGGCCAAATGTATCATTTTGTCCACATTTATTTTTTTGATTTTCTTGTAACTTTCATTTGATAAATCTATGGTTGTAAGGAAGGTTCTGTGTCGAAATTAAATTTAAACATAGGAAAGGGAGCAATAAACATTATGGACTGGCATACGAACAATCAGATGGATAGATAAAGGACATTGATCTATGGCAATAGCTCATCCGAACACTTCATATAATGCCAAGCAAAAATGAATATAAAAACAAAATACAAATATATTTAGTCTTTAACTAAAATCATTGCTTGACTGATAAAATTATGAAGTTTAAATTTAAATGTTTCTCTTCCCTTTAAAACACATAGAAATGTGAATTGGAAAACTTCAGAGGTTTTATTTTCACCATCTATTGCCATCATACTTTCTCTATTTTTCAATTAATACATGTAGTGGATCATTAAATGAATTTTTATAACATGAGAGCCGCCGTCATAGCGCAGTTGGTAGCGCGTCGGATTGTCAATCCAGAGCTCGATCCCGGACGGCGGCACTCATTCTTCCAGACTATTTATCTCTCACCAATGGGTTGATAATCGTAGACCTATGTGAGATAGCAGCTGGGGGCTAGGAAAGGATGTGGTGGTTGTACTGGTAAGAGAAATACCAGGAATCCATTGTTAGGTGCTCCAGCCGCCGCGATATAACTGAAAAAAATAATGAATGCGGCGTAAAACTCCTTTCAATCAATAAATTTTCATAACATGATAATTCTATCTTTCTGTCCAGTTATGTTGTTATCAATTAGCTCATATCCTTATCACCATTTTCAATAATCAATTAATGCAAGCTTAATTACAACAAAGGGTAATTAAAAAAAAACCCGTCCATGTGGCATTTTTGGTTGTGACCAAAAAAAATAATTTCAAAACTAAAGTATTTTCTCCCTTATAAATTCAGGGTTACAGCTATTCAGTAAAGCATGCGCTTATTTGGTCTAAATCACTTGTACATCGTGGACAAAATATTCAGGTGGAAAATAGTGGTGATTTGCCATTGCTACCATTGTGTTTTCTATTTGAAATTTCCACGCATCACTGCTTTTTGCGGCCATGGGTGGAAAATTGCGTTGATCACAGTGATTCACCGTGTTCGGATGGAAATACCAGGCAAATCCAATATTTCCTGCCCGCACAACGTCGTAGTCAAGTGGGCAATTGATTCCTACAGATTTTCGGTGGAAAAATGTGGCCTTTGGGTTTTCCATCCAAATCCACACAAACTACAATTACGGCGATGTGTGGAGATATGCAAAAAACGCGCAAGCTGTTCTGTACAGTGCCATAATTAAAGAACTTTTTAAGGATGTTACCCCATTTTTCAAGCACATTTCTTTGTATGTGAGTCACTTTACATGATACCTAAAATGACTAGTATGTGTTCAGTATATTCAATAATGTAGTGTACCTTCTTGGTACTTGGTACTTGGTATAGTAGAAACTGTGAGCTCCTTAAGCTCGTCTTCTACGTCTCTTCTTTAATTCATACAATTAATAATACTTGATCATGATCTTTCAATTTCATGCATGTTTTTTGCTTTCTGCTTCTGATACAAGCTCAACTTCTCCAATATTTCCAATGTCAATAGTTTTATAAAACATGTGTGACATTTACCCTTCTGTTTATTGTCATGATAATTTATTTATTGCTTTGCAACAGAGGTGTTACTGCTGAGAGTTCAGCAGTTTTTTTCCAAGTTGCGCTAGACTGTTTTAAGAAAAGTGACGACACACGACGGACGACAGAGTCAGGGTGATCCTAAAGCTCCCCTTGAGCACGTTGTGGTAAGGTGAGCTAAAAAGGAAGAAAATGATACGGACCATACAGCCGACTAATGGACGCACAGGCGACCTTATACACTCAAAACAGTTTTTATATTATTTTTCAATAAACTTCTGCTCCATTTGAGTCATCAAGTACATTTTAATCAGAAGTGTCGTAAAGTGGACCCCAACAAGTGATTTTTCCATGGTGAAAAGCTGTTTTCGCAGGGAAGTCTTTTACTTCGTGATTTAGAATCTCAAGACAATTTTTGGACGAAGTTAGATTGTGATTTCGACCTTTGTGACTCCAATATTGGGCACTTTCTCGGGTCATTGACAAAATTTGTGTCAAGTTTTATGATTTGGGTCAATTGGTTGTTCAGTTAGAGTGGAAACTGTTACCTGTTAAAATTTACTGATGCCCGTGACATGTATGACCCCGAAATAATAGCGCATTTCTTTGGGTCATGGGCAATATTTGATTAAAGTTTCGTTATTGTAGGTCAATTGCTTCTCCGTTTATCAAGCGGAAAGCAAAAGGCTAATTGAATGAGAGACAGGCATGGTGAAATCAATATAATTATGCTCCTCTTCTTCTGAGTTGGGGGTTAATAACATCGGGAAATTGATAAGGTGAACGATTTTGAAATGATTTAAGCATGATGTTGAATGAGTAAGTGGAGCGAGTTTTGAGTGAAATTTAAGGGAGGAAATCCAATGTCTCTTATTTTGTTCAGGATGAACAAAATTAGCGATATAACCCATATAAAATATGTATAAAAGGTCAATCAATAGCTTTCTATTTCGCCAAGAACCAATTAGACGCTTTAAATTTCATTTATGTCAGTGAAATCGCGATTTGGTTCTTGCTTAATTCATTTTGAATGTACATGTTAATCTTTTTTTTTAATGACTTAGAGTGTTTTTGAATGGTTTGAGTGAGTGTTTGGAATGAATGAATGGAGTGCTGAGTGAGCGATTAAGGATCTTTTTTTAATGAGATGAATGTCAATTTCACGATGTAACTAACTGTATGGTGGTGCTCTTAAACGTGTTGATGTATAAGAATGTGAAAACAAGTCGAACTAGTCGGTTTGTTTCAAATGGCAAATTGTCTTGGTGTTGGAATGCAATTGGGCAAAGATATTCATAATTCAATTAAACATGTGGGGACAAGGGTTTTATTGGATGAGTATTGGGTTTTTACAATAAAACATTCATGTAGATAACTGCAATATTACGGAAAACAAACATATGTTGCAAAAATATTTATTAACTTTAAACGTGTATCATCACTTTAAGAAAAGGTATTTATTTCGTAGCTTAGACAGAAATTTACAATATAACACCTTGTCAAAAGTTAAATGTCTAATAAGGTCGTTCAGAAAGAGAAACTATACCTTTAAAAGAAGCTATAACATAATTCTACGAAAAACAGGTCGCGACCTTACCAAATAAGCAGATCACGTGATTGACTAGTCCTAATTGTCAATTGCTGACCTTATTAGACTTGACTTACCACATGATTTCCAAATATAGTAATGCAAACATGTGATACTAATATATTCGTACGCAACTTCCAATACATATCGATTAAAACATAAATTAGCGTGTTAATAATATACACGAAGTGATAGTTGTGTAATTGTACAGCATTATTACTTTTCGATGAAATAAACTGTATGTCTGTCAAGTTGAGATGTACAAAATAGGCCGAAGTGTATTCACATCCTGTTCACGTGATGTGTGTTCTCAAAAAACCCGAAATGAAATTATCTTGTGTTCATTTTGCGGTTTTGTTAAATCTAAGTTGGAATTGCTCCGCATTCCAACTTAAAAACAGGGTACTTGTTTTGAGATATTTTAGGTACTTTTTGCGTAAGCGTGTGAGATATTTGAGCCAGTGCGTGACATTTTCAACAATATGAAATTTTCGTGAGGCAAAAAATTGATAAGTGTAGAGAGCCACATACTATAAATATACTTAGGGACAAAAGTTCTGTCCGTTTTTTTTTTGTTCGACAAAGCTTTTAATTTGAAAGATAATATTTTGAAAATGTGGTTTGGCAATATCGGCCCTATCTTCAAAACATTGGGACTGTTTTCACCGGCATCTGATCACAAATGACGTTTATTAAGTCCTTACGAAATTAATGATATTTTAACTTTTTTACGCTGCATACGACAAAGAATAGAAATGTTTTGCATCAGAGCCTTTTTGTAAAGAATGAGTGAAAATTAATGGAAGAATTTATTCTTCGATTAATGGAACGAATGATTAAGTCCACAACTTTGCAGTATTTAGCAGCATATAGCCGCGATTTGATCGCCGTGAAAACGGTTCAACAAAAGTTTCTATTTATTTAATAAACGGTTAGAAGAGATTTTTATCTCTGTTTTCATATGGTCCTTATATCTGGGAAAAATCTAAATATTACGGAATATCAGTTTTTACCGACAAAATTCCCAGAGCAATGATTCAAATGATTCAAATGATTCAAATTCTTTATTGAAGAAAACTCACAAAGAGCATAAATGAAACAATATCAATGCATAAAATACACAAATATTGCGAAAGGACTGTAGTTGAGAAAAATATCAACAAAAAAGTGCACTCGAACCACCATTGGTGAGAGATGACCAAGGCATTCCGATTGCTTAAGGGAGACAACCTGTATCATTTTTATGAATAGTTATGTACTCGTTATTGCCCTTAGAATTACATATCAAATGTAGATAATTGGCAATTCAAAAACACAACCACAGCCAGATAAGCTGTGGCTGCTAAATTTCGACTGCCTATCAAAGATAGATATACTTAAGCAGCTCCAAACATCCTGTCAACCCATTACAGCCAGTGACTTTATTTCAATTTAATGAAGCAACATCTTTTCCTAAAGTATTCAAGTCTTATTGCATTTAACACATAATTCCTAACGGCCATCATTATAAGTAATAATGTTGATCATCAGAAACCGTGCAGCAAATAATAATAATAATAATAATTATTATTATTTTACCATCATTACCATCATTTTACTATTATTTCAAGTTATAGCAAGATGGAACAGCTAATGATACATGTAATAATACTTTTAATTTAATTAGATGAGGATGATCCTACAATTCATTGCCAAATCACAAAAATCCAACATGTACCCATACAAATTATAGACACATATTAGACCCGACAACCAGGCAATGATCTGTAATTTGTTATGGACTAGTCTAAATCATTATTACCTAAGTTTGCAGAGAAAGAGTTAACACAAAGTTCAGACCTGCTTAGTAACAGAAAATATAATGATTATAATAATCATATTAATTAGTTTTTGAAAACACTGAGACTCAGATATCGAGCTATTTTTCTGCTAATATTTGCATCTTCATTACTCATTAGCCAAATAAATTTAGTCTTCATACATGCTGATTTTGAGATATTTTTATTGAGACAATTGCTAATGTATGACTGCCTTAGGTGTTCATAATTTTCACAGCATAATAACACATGAATTTCATCTTCAATGTCTCCAGAGGAACATTTCTTACATTTTCTGTCACTTATTGCAGTTTTAGGTACTGTATATCTTCCTAATTCAATTTGTAACCTGTGGTTGCTGGTTCTATATCTACTCATATTAATTCTATCATTAAAATTGTGGATATCTATCAGATAGCCCTCAAATTCAAAAATATATTTGAAAGTTCTATATGTTCTAAGTTTCTCACTATTTTGCAGTTGTTGGGTCCAGTTATTTTCAAACTCTTTTCTAATGGATTTCGATACATGTCTTATCTTTGTTTTACTCATAGGTGTGGAAGATTAATGAGCCTATGGAAAATTCGGTAAAATTCCATGACGTATGACGTCATAACAACCGTTCCGCCATGTTTTGGACCCGCCATGTTTTTATTTTCTCGACTCGAATTAAAATTGTTAATTGGATGAAATTTCATATTCTGAAAGGTAATTGATCTATTCTTTTTGAGAAGGAGAAACTTAGTGTCCTTGTTTCTACGAGAAGAAAGACAGTTGATATGGGTCGAGAAATCTGAAGACGGCTTTCTTCTCGTAAAAACAGTCTTATAGAATAGGGTTTATAATCATGAGGGGGTTATAGAAGACGATGATGTCTTGCGACCCTGAACTACAGATGTAAGATGTAAGTCTGACATAGATCTACGCTTCTGGTGCATCGTAAAACTGTAGTTATTTGCTTATTTTTTTTAGTATTTAAGAATTTCATGTCACCAGGCAGGCTTATTAACAGGCAACCATTAGTGGCATTTTTGTAATCACACGTCCACAAAAGAAAAGCAGTTTGGCAACAAAAATTTACCCGGGGGTACCCAGAGACACATTCATACACAATATACGGGATTTTAATGGACGTCAGTTCCTGCTTCTGCATAGAATAGTGGCAACAGATTTGCTAAACTTGCAGATCTGCGTCCAATTTCTGAAACATTCTCAAGATTACTGTATAATAATGTTGAAGTATATTGAAAGCAGGGGTTTGGGTATGAGGCAGCGCCACCTGACCAATGGGGAAAAGTGTCTAGATCTACTTCTCAATCATAGAAAAAAAAGATTAAATGTCAATCTGCCCATCACTAATTAATCTTCATTATAAATAGAAAATAATTATGTTCCCAACTGGTTTAGCATGCAAAAATGAATTGATTACCTTGCTCACCAAACTTGACAGATATCAGCTTTGAAAATTTAAGTGTACGGTAACTCAACTATGAGACGCTCCCTCCCTTACAAACGCACCCCATAGACCAAAGACATTCAGTGACCCTGAGCTACCTCCTGACATGTTGTGCTTTCACTTCCACAAGTTTCGTTTCCAGCACCGGGTGCGTTTATACATCACAAATTTTTAGGATTAAAAACAGGATTATTTATTTCATTAATGAAAAGGTAATGATTACTTAGACCGCTTTTTCCATTGGAAGCAGATAGTGATGGGACGATGATCGATTATAATCGAAAATCAGTTGGTTTGGCCTTCCGATTACGATTATCGACTAAGAAATTTCACAATCGATTGTAGTCGGCCCGGAACGTGTTTTTTACCTGACATTTGGTCCGGGAATATAACAGCCATAATGCAATTAGCATTTTATTTAATCCCTGCTAGAAACAAAATAGCGGATGCAAACAATAATATTCCCGAGGATCAAGAGATATTACCTTACCCCCATCATGGCGAAGGACCGTCGGACATGTCGAACAAAAATTCCCTTGGTCCAATAAATTTTACCATATCGTTGGTCTGAATGTCAAACACTATTTTGTGGACAAAAAATAATTTAACAGTAAATCCTGCCTTTCACTTAAGAAAACACTATTCTGGACATCTTTCTCACAAAACAAACATTTTTCTTAAACTTAACATAGGTCTAGATTCCGTCAGTAAACAGTTCCTCTACGACTTTCGGCACCCCTAGAAAGCGAAAATTCTATTCTATAAAATGTATCAATTAAGAGGAAGAAGAGATGATTTTAGGATCCAATTTAGAAAGAATTATTGGTAGATATACTTATTTTACCTAAATTTTTTGTATTTTTCCAGTATTAAAAGCACACAGACTAAAATAATTTTCTGCTTATTCGTACCCAAGAATGTTCGACCCATCAAATTATGTCTTGTTATATTTAATGAAAACCACAAGTGACTGTAGCCTTTTGACTTGAAAAGAGTTCAAAAAACATTTTTTTGATAACTCTGTTAATCTCTGAATCTCAGCTTTTAAATCAAAGCACTGAAAACACTGGGAGGACCTTTGACAACCTCGTTAGGCCTATAATATTACTGCTAGTTAATCTTAAAGAGGAAAGAAAACAGTTATAATATAATTTGACCCCTAAAATGTTCGATCTGATAGGTCTTGCTTCAGTCTGTCAGTTTATTAAGGTTTGTTAGACCGACTCTCTGACAGTTTTTTTTTACCCTTGCCATGTCTGTTACCTGGGGTGGTTGGAAGTCGTCAAAAGTTTGCTGATGTTTTTTGGCTTCTACAAAAAAAATTGTTATCCATAATCTTTTTTGTATTTTAATAAAAATATTAAATGAAAACTGGGAAACACTTGGTGAAAGCAAGAAATAGAGTAATGATTGACAAGTGATGATCCTCTTTCTATGACCATAATCAAGAAGATATGGGTATACTGGTTTCAGCTTTCTATCTAAGTATCCAATCAACTATATATACCCATCTGACCAATCTCTGACAATCTGTCTATGGTACTGATTTCAAATTGTTTGGATAACATTGTGGAAAGGGAAACAAGCATTTCTTCTTTTCTAAAGATATATACTACCCTATTTGGCACTTATGTTTCACATTTTATACAAATACACATGTAACTGCAACTTCTTGTTCAGAGAGGGATTGAGAGATGTAAAATATGGTAAAACTAAAAATATGCAAAAACAATAAACATTTTTCTATTGTCTTTATACAACATAAACAGTTTCAATAACAAATTCTTAAGCCTTAAATCATATCAATTAAGTAATGATGCATAGATATTGCAATTGAGGATAAATTCAAATGTAGTCTTGCCAAAGGATACAAACATATGATGCAGTACTGTTTTGATATCAATGAAACGATTATATAATCGATCATTAGTTGATTAATTCTTCTGACTAAAAACCGATAATCGATTATGATTTCAAACCGATTGCCCAACACTAGAAGCAGAGCATCAAATTTGATATTTGTCTGGAACGTTCATCAGGTAACACTTTTTTTTCATTAATTTCATAGCGCTGATAGCCAAAACAAAAAGCCCTGGCGCGTCTTAAAGGAGAAATACTATAAGTCTTCCAGTCTATTTTCAGTAGAGAACAACAACACCTTCCAAACTCAGAAGCTACTTTGGGTCTTAGATCAACTTTCTTAGACAACAAGTTCATTTTGATTGATATAGCCCTGGACTCCTGGAGCTTGGGTATGCAAGATATGATTTAAACTTTTTGGCATTAATTATTTCCATTAAATTCAGAAACTTCTCCATTAAAACTATTGGGAGATGTCTTCAAATCCGAATATGACTGGAATATGCTGCTCATAAATAAAAAACCTGTGGCAGACAGTTAAGACTAAGATCAGCCTGCAGTCAGAGGTACAAATAAGAGGGGGTTAAGCCTGTCTAAAATCTTTAATCTTCAATGAAACCCTATATTGTGGGTACTCATTTGAATTGTCTTGACAAGACTATTCCAATGAGTACTAACAGCAAAGGGTTTGTGCTATAATTATTTATACTTTGATCTGATATCCAAAATACCCTCTCTCTGTAGCTCTTGTGCAGTGCACAAATATGCAGTCTGATCTGAATCTAGGCCGCTATTTCCAAATCACTTTTGCCCTTATTCATGTTTGCCCTCTGAACTTCCCAATGCACTGGGTCCGTTATCTCCATTGTTTATCATACATATATTTATTGCCTAGAAATGCTTGGTTTTAAAACTAATTGATTTTTTTAGACAAGCAAAGGGATCATGAAGTGTTTTTTTGCTGTTTTGCCCATTTTGGAGACAAGAAAAGGGATCATGAAGTGGGGTTTTTTGCTGTTTTACCCATTACTTGATGACAATATTACTGAATATATTGATTAAGTTAAAGCCAACAATAGGAGCCAGTTTTGCATTAATGTTTTAATAATTAGACAGGGGTTCTGATTGTGAAATATTTTGAAAGTTAACTTGTCCACAGATAATTGACAATCACAATTTGGCTTGTCCATATCAAAAACCTTCTTGTCTGTTCTTTATAATAGTCATGTTTTTTTCTCCAAATGAATAGTCTTATTTTTTCTGACATTGAAGTTACTTTGATATAAAACTATTACTAAAAGAAGCATGATCAAGCATCCATAAAATAGTTTCACTTTATTGTTGACATTAGATTTCTGGCATTTATCTTTAGAAAACAGCTAACTTCTACTATAAGAAAATTTTATAGATTTTTTCTTGAGATTTCTCACTTGTCCACGGACAACTGAGCAAGAAAAATCTGCTTGTACATGCAGCTTAATGGACCACTCTTGACAACTCAGGTAGCTTATTTCAGAACCACTGTTAGAAAGATCTATTGAATTATGAGTTGAAGCTGGACATGCCTTTCTTTGTGCTGTTTTTTGGGTAGAATTTCAGCCCCATTCCCATCAGAAAAAACCTTTTCCCCATATTACTGTAACTGTAAAAGTACTGCTAAGAGCTATTTGGGTGCACAATTTGACATGCTGTTACTGAAATACTGTTGAAAGTGGCCATAAGACCAATTTGAGCAATAATGTTTTTATATGGAAGAGGGAATACAGATAGAGCTAAACGTGAACAGTCCAAATTTAGATGTCTTTATTTTATTTCAGACATAGTTGACAAATATGGCACCATTCTTTGTCAGCACCAGATACCCCAAATCCATGACAAGAAATGTCTTCTGTCAAAATGCTGATCAGCCTGCATTTGTTTCTGTGTCTGAGGCCTTAAAGCAGAAAATGGTGTATGTGTAAAAAGGTTGGTATTTTATAATTATTACTGACACTGTTATATCAAAATAAGACATTTTCTCATTTGCAGGTGCAAAACTTCATAATCAGAAATTATTGTTGTCCTGAGCATATTTTCCCTGCCTACTATGATTTTTTGCTCATTTCTCTCCCCTTGAATTTGTAATTATCACCTACAATATTGCACATAGTGGTTTCCAAATAATCTCCCTTGAACTTGTAATTTTACTCAATTTTCATACGCTGCCAGAAGGGGTCGTATATTGGCGTCATCTTATCTGTCTGTCCGTCCATCAATCTGTCTGTCAGTCTACAAACGTATTTCCACTTTTTGTGTGAGTACATCTCCTCCCAAGTTTCTGGTTGAATCTTTTTGAAATTTGGTCAATGTGATCACCTTTATTAGAAGATGTGCATGAAGTAAGAATTTTATGGCTCATTGATTTTTATACCCCCACCTACAAAGTAAGGGGGTGTATATTGGTTTCACCATGTCTGTCTGTCTGTCTATCCGTAGACCTTTTCGTTTCTGGATTCTAAATCAAGAACCAAGTGACCTACAATCATGGAGCTTTATACAAATGTTGCTTATGACCCAAGGAATTGTCCTATTGTTTTTGGGTCACATAGGTCTAAGATCAATGTCACAGTCAATTTTTGTTTAATTTTTGTTTCGAGCTCAAACACCAAGCAACCTAGAATCATGAAACTTTATGCAAATGATGCTAATGACTCAAGGAAGTGCCCTATTGCTTCTGGGTCACATATGTTAAAGGTCAAGGTAACAGTCAATTTTTGTTCATTTTTTTTTCCGGACTCAAACTCAAAAATCAAGCAACCTAGAATCATGAAACTTTATGCAAATGTTGCTTATGACTCATGGAAGTGCACTTGTTTTTGGGTCACATAGGTCAAATTAATTACAAAATCCTTATATAGATTGTCATAGACACTTATACTTTTTGGAATTTTCATTGTGTGTTGTCTTATTTCCAAATTAGGGTCTTAATGCCTCATATTAAACAAAATCATGTATGAAGGTTCGATTCCTTCCCCAGACTGTATAAATTGCTGGTGCACAAAGGGACAAATTGTCTGGAGGTCCCACATGATTTTGATATGAAAACATAATTTTATGATTCTAGAAGAGAACAAATAAAGCTGTGTTAAATCAAAGCACTAAAAGCAGTTGGATGTTTTTGGTGGCATGGCGTTGGTAAAAACAGGATAATAGTTATCTGAATATCATATTGATAATTGCAAAACGTTTAGATACAATTCCAGCAAAGTATCAGCCTAAATGCATTTTTATGCTCCCCGAAGGGATAACATAAAGCCGCCGCTTCGTCTGTCCGTCCATCCATAATACTGTCCATCTGTCCGTCCGCACCTATTTCTCCATAACTCTTCGGACCAAATCAAATGAAACTGACCAGGTGAACTTCCTATGATATAGTGTTGATGCATCTGTGACGGTTTTTGGATTTGAGGCCGTGTCACGGAAAAAGAAGACTTAGGGTAAAAAACAGTTTTTCCCAATTTTTCCTAGTCTAATGGTCAGAATTTAGTGAAATTTCATATTTCAGTAGCAAATCAGATGCCCTTTACTATAAACAATTTGAAATTAACGTAAAAAAAATATATCATGGAAAAAGGGGGCTAAATGTTTGTTACCTTTACGTTAGCTTGTAAAAAAACAGTTATTCTTTCATTTTTCCTAATCTTTTGCTCAGAATTTGATGCAATTTCACATTTGAGTGGCAAATCAGATGCCCTTTACCATAAACTATGGCAATTTCTGTCTTAAAATATGTCATGCAAAATGGGTGTTTAACGTTTGTTACCTTTATGTTAGCTGTATAAGATAACACCTTATTTGAGTCCTTGCAATCTGACCACAGAGCATATCTCCTAAAGTATACGAGGGATGATCCAGAAGTTCGTAAAATGTGCTTATAACTTTCGCATTTCTGGCTTGTTCAGTATATAATTTGGTGAATGTGCAGTTTAGTAACTGCGGAGTTCATTAATAGTATTATTTTTCCAGAATTATCGTTAGCGGCCTACGGATACGTTACCATAGTAACACATGTATGCTAAGGCGGGGGAGCGTGAAAAAATATTGAAAATCTGTTAAATAAACCTAGTTTTCTGTAGGTTTTCTGAAACTGTAGTTGAAAATCCTTGGCTTAATTAAATAAAATGCTAATAGAAAATTATTTGTTATATTTTAAAGCTTGTTGGGAGACTTTTACGGACACAGAATATTTGAAAAAACACAGACTATTCGATTAAAAATGACAAGACGTCAAAACCGAAATATGAATGCCGTTTATTTTTCCATTTTCTTTTTCGTGATCTATGTTTACACCAACCAAAACATTTCAGACATTTTAGAATAATGATAAAAATGTACAGAAGAGAATTTTTCGTAAGGCTATTCTGGATATTAAAAGAGGGCCAGGTTTCGAAGAAGGATTTAGAATGGTGTAAGTGAGTTTGACCGAACGAGCTTATCCCAATGATTCTCATTATTTTCCAAAATAATAGGCCCTGTATCTGGATCTCAGCTTTACTAGAAATGCCATGCATATAGAAATTGTAAACTAATTTGGTTCTAAATGTTATGAGGATAATTTCTGTAAGTTGGTGTATCAGGCACAGAAAGGAATAAGAGTTAGCAGAGGCTATGTAGAAGAGAGTTAATCATGACGTCGCATTTGACGTTCTTGCTCCCCCGCCTACATGCCGGGTCTCTGTCTTAATCTATACCCTTTTCGGCCGCTTCTGAGTGTAAGCATATAAATTTTTTCTTGTTTATCACACAGATGATGTATTAAAAGACTGTATAATTTTTATTTTGAAAGTAAAATTTTCTGTGGATTTATAACCTCATTATACGAACTTTTGGATCAACCCTCGTAATAGCTATCAACTTGAAACTTTATGGGTGGATACATCTCATGGAGGAGAAGTGCAGTGCACAAGAACTACAACTCTTGCTTGCATAATTTTGGAGTTATTGCCTTTTGTTATTTTTGATACTTAGATTATGTCAGTTGTCTGGAGCATATCTCCTAAAGAATAATAGCTATCAACTTGAAAATTTATTGGTGGATAGATCTCATGGAGGAGAAGTGCTATGGGTAAGAACTACACCTCTTGCTTGCATAATTTTGGAGTTATTGCCCTTTGTTATTTTTGATACTGAGATATTGTTCTGAGCACATCTTCTAGAGTATAATAGCTGTCAACTTGAAACTGTATGTATGGGTAGATCTCATGGAGGAGAAGTGCAGTGCACAAGAACTACAACTCTTACTTGTTTCATTTCAAGTTTGTTCAGAAATATACCATTACAGGTTGAACAGAATGGACGGATACTTTACTGGAGTTAAACTTAACTAAATACTTGAACTTTGATCTTTAGTCCAGTGCTGCCTGTAATAAGCAGCAGTTTGGGGGAGCTATGTTGTCCACAGGCATCTCTTGTAAACTTTCAACCGAGACAAGATCCGTCAAACTCGCAAAGGAAATTTCAAAAATGGAATATGTTGTATTAAGAACACGTCTTGTTTATTATATGCTACCTAATGTCAACGTATTTTGGTATCATCTCGTGCTGTCTGTCGATATATCATCTCCCAACCTCAATCTATCAACTTTGAATCGTCTTTAAAGAAAACGTTTACGATTTTCATTTCACTCATTCTTTCCCGCGAAACCCTTGAGGTGTCGCAATTCTTGTATTAATGGTCCAATAGGAAAACATTAAAAGTCGTTGGTAGAAGATCGGTTGCCTTGCAGAAACGTCATTTTCATTTTAGCATACGTTTTAATTATTTACGGATTTGTTTATGGATCATAAAATGATGGCACTTTCTGCCTTTTTTTGGAATAACGAAACATGCATAAATTTAAGTAGGCGTTGTTTATAAAGCATGCCATCTTTTTGTGAATTTTACGATTCATCAGGACGCGTTTTTAACGACGTTTGTCAGAACAGTTGTCACAACGTTATGTTGACCCCTTTTATTTTTTAAAGAAAAAAATGCGCGATGTCATTCAGTTGGATACTGTGTACAATTATACATAATTTTTGTTAATTAAATTTTGCCCTCGATTAGATTAGACCGAGTCGTAATTACATAAAGTAACGTGCTAATAATTACGTCGTTTAATTTCTAGACCGTATAGCAAAGATTTACAAAACCACTATAGATAGGAAGGTTTAACTGTCTTCTTTACAACAATGCTACATTATTCGTGATCTATTTCTAATAAAAAAGATTTTGCCTTATTTCATAATGGACAAGACTGTTGTCCATTAGAATATCAAGTTATTCCTTGGCTAATTTTGCCTGGGACTCTATTTGTTTTCCGTGAGTGACATACGGAATATGTACAGAGTCTCAGGCGAAATTAGCCAAATAATACCTGATGACATAAAATGACTCAGTGGAATCACAGAAACTTGTATTGTTTTAAACGAGATGAAGAGAATATTTCTTGAAATTCTTGAATGTGTGAGGATTAAAATCTTATTAAACTATTTGAAACTGTGCAGCGAATTCATTCAGTGAATTAAGCCATTACTTTCATACATCAATGAATTAAAAGATACTTTCTTAATGACACGTCTAAAAATTCAAAATCATTAATCAAAAATGTAGGCTTATTCGAAATATGAAAGGTTTATTATGGAACTACGTTCTTCGTAAGCTTATAAAAAATCGTGCTCAAGATTGTTTTCGTTATGGAAATTGGTTTAAACCTATTTATTTTACATCGATAAGGAAACAAGTTCTTACAACTCAAATTAATCCCTCTCGATTCTGTTTCCTGAAAAATTTACCAGTACTCGCGCCGAATTTGTGGGCTAATGAAAAAAAAAAAAACAAGATCGATAGCCCCTCCCGTGAATCAAACTAAGGACCTTTGGGTCAAGAGGCCGACACCCTTCCTCTAGACCACGGACACCACACAATGGAAATTAGACCTAACCATGCATTCAGGCTATCATAACGAAGCTAAACGTTTGCAAATTATGGCCCGCTTTGCACGCCAGTTCGCGTGCAAAGCTGGTTATAATTTGCAAACAGTTTGCCACGTTTTGTTTTCCTGAACGCGGGGCAGTTTTTCAGCCTATCAGAATGCATAAAACTTGATAGACACAACCAAAATTAAATTACTACTTACCGAAAGAAGTCCTGATAGAACTGCAACTACTCGCTTCAACAATTGATCTACTTTAATGTTCTAAATAAAGGAGTTTACTACGTAGGTATGCAATGCAAACTTGGTGATTTAAATATTAATTTATATAAAGCATTTAATTGCAGTAATACTTACCGAAAGAAGGCTAATGAGAACTGCCCTGCGTTCAGGATGGCAAAACGGTGCAAACTTTTTGAAAACTATAGTCCTGCTTTACACGTGCACTTTTTCAACTCGACACATGGGTGAGATAATTTGTTTTTTTTAAATGAACAAAGTGTGGGATAGACCGAATAGTTTTTAAGTTGGAATGCGGAGCAATTCCAACTTAGATTTAACAAAACCGCAAAATGAACACAAGATAATTTCATTTCGGGTTTTTTGATAACACATATCACGTGAACGGGATGTGAATACACTTCGGCCTATTTGTATATCTCAACTTGACAAAGACATACGATTTATTTAATCAAAAAGTAATAATGCTATACAATTACACAACTATCAATTCATGTATATTACTAACACACTAATTTATGTTTTAAACGATATTTATTGAAAGTTGCGTACGAATATATTAGTATCACATGTTTGCATTACTATATTTGGAAATCATGTGATAAGTCAAGTCCAATAAGGTCAGCGTCAGCAAGAGACAATAGCACTAGCCAATCACGTGATCTACTTATTTAGTAATGTCGCGATCTGTTTTCTCAGTACTGTGGCAATAGCACAGACCAATCACGTGATCTACTTATTTGGTAAGGTCGCCACCTGTTTTTCGTAGAATTGTGTTATAGCTTCTTTTAAAGGTATAGTTTCTCCTTCTGAACGACCTTATTACACATTTAACTTTTGACGAGGTGTTATATTGTAATTTCTGCAGTTATCTACATGATGGTTTCATTGTGAAAACCAAATACTCATCCACATAAACCCTTGCCACCATACCTTTAATTGAATTATGAATATCTTTGCCCAATTGCATTAATCACCAAGACAATTCGCCATTTGAAACTAACCAACTAGTTCGACTTGTTTTCTCACATTCTCACACATCAACACGTTTAAGAGCACCGTCATACAGTTACATGTAGTTACATCGTGAAATTGACATTAATCTCAATAAAAAAAATTCTCAATCGCTCACTCAGCGCTCCATTGATTCATTCCAAACACTCACTAAAACCATTCAAAAACGCTCAAAGTTATTAAAAAAATAAGATCAACATGTACATTCAAAATGAATGAAGCAAGAACCAATTCGCGATTTCACTGACATAATTGAATTTAAAGCGTCTGATTGGTTCTTGACGAAAAAGAAAGCTATTGATTGAACTTTTATGCATATTTTATATAGGTTTTATATATCGTTAATTTTGTTCATCCTGAACAAAATAAGCGACATTGGATTCCCTCCCTTAAATTTCACTCAAAACTCGCACGCTCACTTATTCAATCTCATGCTTAAATAATTCTAAAATCGTTCACCTTATCAATTTCACGATGTTACTAACTGTACCCCCAACTCAGAAGTAGAGGAGCATATATTGATTTCATCAAGTCTGTCTCTCAGTCCATTGACATTTGGCTTTCCGCTAGATAAACGGAGAAGCAATTGACGTGCAATAACGAAACTTTACACAAATATTGCCCATGACCCAAAGAAATGCCCAATTGTTTCGGGGTCATACATGTCTCGGTCATCAGTAAATTTTAACAGTAAACATTTTCCAATTTAACTGAACAACCAAATGACCCAAATCATAGAACTTGACACAAATGTTGTCAATGACCCAAGAAATTACCCAATTTTTGAGTCAAAAAGGTCGAAATCACAATTGAACTTCGTCCAAAAATTGTCTTGAGATTCCAACTCATTAAGTAAAAGACTTCCCTGCTTTTCATCATGGACAAATCACTTTGCGACACTTATAATTAAAAATGTAATTGATAACTCAAATGGAGCAGAAGCCATTTGAAAAATAATATATAAACTGTTTTGATTGTATAAGTGTTCGCCTGTGCGTCCATTAGTCGGCTGTATAGTCCGTATCATTTTTTCTTTTTTAGCTCACCTGACACGTGCTCAATGGGAGCTTTGATGATCACCCTGACTCCGTCGTCCGTCGTCAATTTTCTGAAAACTTCTTCTTCTCCTAAACCGCTGGGCCAATTTCAATGAAATTTTGCCAGAATGTTCCCCTGGGTGACCCTCTTCAAAATTGTCGCTACATTCTAATTGAAGGGCGTGGCTTATTTTGAGCCCGAAATCTTTGAACGACATCTCCTCCTGAACCACTGGGCAGATTTCAATCAAACTTTACAAGAATGTTCCTTCGATGACCCTCTTCAAATATTGTTGGCAAAATTTTCATTAGCCCATAAATATGGGCGTGGCGGGGTAGGGCTAATGTTTAGTCTCCTCTGTAATGAATGGGTTGGCAGGGTCTATTATGACTGCTTATAATTCGAATAATGTCACCTCTTCAACAATTAGGCAAATTTGAATGACTCTTTCCCAGAAAGTTTCTTGGATAAGATTCAAGACCAATCGAATTCAGACGAACGGCTTAGGGTCATTCTGGCCCCCTTATTATCATTTTTCTTTCATCAGATTCAGGCCTGTATAGCGATTCAGAGGTTTAAGCGTCTATCGATGTTGAAATACATTGATTTATATACGCCCGTCAAAAGAAGAGCCGTATTATGTGATCACCTGTGGTGGGCGGGAGGCGTCAGCTTCGTTAGTAGTTTGAGGTCACCGTCTCTCGAACGCATTCCAACTTATCAGTGCTTTCAGTACTTTGATTTAGTGTTGGATCGATCCATCTTTCATTGAGTGTCCAACAAAATCAGTATTTTCACGAGTGAAGAATCCATGACCGAAAACACTTTTTTTTCATTATTCACGAAATGAAAGATTTATCGATCTTGCACGAGGAGCAAAATGTGTTCTATTTCACAACTTTAATGCAAAAATGAAACGAAAAAAAATGAAATTTTTTGAAAACGCTTTATTTGACAGGTAATTAATATGTACCTTAATGTCATACTTTCTATTGGGTTCCGCTTAGACGTCGTCAAATAGGGAAAATTGGACGAAAACAACAACAACACAGTATGATTTCGTGACAATTTTACTTATTTGGTGGCGAGATTTTTACGTGATAATCTAACGCTATTTTTCTACAATTCATCGAGAAGTGTAATACCCAATTTTCCCCTGGCAGGGCGGAGCCTAAGTATCGGGTCTTTGCACTTTAGGTTAAGGTAAATGAGCTTTTATTCAAAATTACTGACTACGACATAAATATATTTAAACCTTAAATCATAGGCTGGTAAGCAAACCAAGCTGAAGTTACGAGGCTTTGGTAACATAACCTGAATCCGTTTGTTTTTTTTTTGATATAGTTATTTTCACGCTTTAACGATAATTGCCGACTTACACTTAAAAGAACCCCAAATAGTGAAAAGAAAACTCGCTAAATTACGTCACGGCTAAGCCAGTCGCCCTGCCAGTTGAAAAACTACACAGAATATTGAAGAAATATCTTTAGTGTACGTTTCAACAGTCTTCATTGAGTTGTAGTTACAACAATTTGGTTGCCTAGTGACAATACTTTCCTGGCTTCCCAGATTGACGTTTTTAGAATGACAGGTCATATCTCAGTGGTAGTTACTATAAACATAGATTACTTACTAATAGTGCAATAGATTATGATATGTAAATAAACCTTAAATCATACAAAAGTGTCCGCAATGGCTACTCTGGAATTCGCGTGTCATTGGCAGCTTGACAAAGAAGTGAGATTTGTGAAATAAACGTAGGAAATTTGAAACATTCAATTTGGGCGGTGTTGAAGTTGAAGGATTTTTAATCCCATTCGCCATTTGTTTAACAAAAGGTACATTCCATCTTGCTCGAGGTACCACGTCTAAAAAAAGACCACTTTTATTATGAGACCGTTTTCAAAATCTCCTTCCTTAAATCACAATATCCTTAAAAAATATTACTCTGAAAATCATTTAACAATAAACTTCATGTGACTTATTAAGGTTGCAGTGTCGCTATAAAACAATATAAAATACACAACGGAATAATATTTGAAAATTCAAAGCAATATTCCTTGGTATATGGAAGGATGAACACCGTATATTTATAAAATCAAGGTTTTATTGATGGTCATGTGACAAGAGAATCAATTTTGTAAATCACAAAAATGAAGGAAAATGTTTATGTGATGGTTGAACATCGGTTCCTGAAGTTAATTAACATGCATCATGTTGATTCAATATCGTGTTTGATAATCGTTTGAGTTGAAGGCCTATAATTGTTTTGCTGGTACCGTTACTAGGGCACATTTATTAAGGCCCCAGTCTGCGTTTAGAGTAAAAAAAATCGCTCTTTCGTGAAAATTCTTGAAAATAATCATATTTTACTTGATTTTGTCTTATGAAAGACGAGTTACATAAAAATATAATTCAATCGACAAACGGCGGCTTTTTCGTGCAACGCGTGATCTGTAGTATAAAGTAAAAATATGTAAATGAGATTTTGGTCACGTGAAATTCGCACACGTGCAGAGGCGGCATGGAAGCGGCGTCTAAATTGGAGTCCGAAATGTTGCGGGTTATAAATATTCACCAAGTTAGGCCTATATTTAGATCATCGCGTCATGATCATTTGCATCACCGAATATTGGATTGACAAATTAAAGCTTATCTTTGAAAATAAAAGTCTAGTTTTTGTGTACAAAGTCGTCTAAGATCATTATCATGCAATTCCGAAATGTTCACGAACACTGACAGGGGCTTTCATGGGAAACCGCAACGTTTACAACACTTCTTCATGACATCACAAGAGGCCAAGCTCATCTCGATTGACTTCTCCAGTGGTTGTGAAACGATTTTTGGTGAACGAACGTCGTTCACCAGTGTTATATACCATGTCAGGAAAATCCTGTTGGATGTTAATACATTTGAAATAAAGTAGCGCCTCTTAAAATTCAATTTAGAATCTTTCAACATTTTTCTCCGCAAAATCACTTTTTATTTCTTTAATGGCGTGTTTCTAGTTTTCTTTATCAAGTGAAGATAATGAAAATTCGCCTTGAAAAACACAATATGATCTTGCAATGTTTATCAAGGGAATTTTTGATCGGCGTAAGTTTGTCGAGAGTTTAAAGCAAAAACAAAGTTTGTGTCTAAACACCGAAGAGTCAGATACTATGTTTTTGACCCAAGCCTTCGCTGGTGCAACTTGTAGTAATTAGCCGGAAATACGTGTTTATCTAGGTCGTGTCCTCTTGAACTTCCATTCGGCAATACTCGGGCGAACTCCGACGGCTCCGAGTTAAATGTAGGTTACAGGAATCGGCCGAGTTGAGACGAATGACACATCAAGACACCTTGTGTCATTAGAACGCGGTTTTACATAACTTTTCAACTAGCGACAGTCAGTCTCGAGACGGGTTTTAAGAATGATTCGACATGTGTTTTACATGTACAACCTTTCTTGTAACTTTTATTTGAATAGGGATGAACGCCGCTATTAAGATTTTTCTGTAAAATTGCGTTGGCTGAAGTAGGGCTTATTCCTAGCGAAAACCTTTCGTATTCGTCTATCTCAGAAGCGAATATTGCCGAATACCAAATGCGACAGGCACGGGAGATATTTCATTGGGGCCATTCTACTTTGCATTTTTATGCCCCCGTATCGAGAGATCGGGGGCATATTGTTTTACTCATGTCCGTCTGTCTGTCTATCCGTCCGTCTGTCTGTCCGTCCGTCCGTCTGTCCGTCCGTCTGTCCGAAAACTTAACCCGAAAACTTAACTTTTGCCTTTTCTCCAAAAGTATTTGACATACAAAGCTGTACACCAAAGTCAAGGTCATGTGACAAGGTCAAGGTCATCTGTCAAGGTCAAACTTTAAAAAATGCTGTTCCGGGGGCATTCGTGTTTCATTTCAATCTGTAAGACCATATCAATTCAAAATTCTATTTGAAAATTAAATAAATGATAGCTAAATATTCAACCCTAGATACCACTCCAATTGACGAGTATATATTGCCGTGGTCAAGGGGGGACCAGATCCGTCATGCACTTGTTTACAATTCGACAGGCGGGTTTAGTTGTTAAATTATTCGGAAAAGTCATTGCGTTTTTTACAGAAATCATAAAAATCTTAATCGATGGATAAAAACTGGTTCCATCCTTTCCAAAATACGTTTAGAATTGGTTAACTACAGTTTAAGAAAAAACTAGCTCCTAGAAGAAAAGTCTAATATCAGCCGCAATACTGTAATAAGATATCTATAGTGAGTGATTTTACAAGCATCCAAACTCTTAAATGTAAACAATAGGTTCTCGTGCAAAAAATAAACCGACAATTGTAAGGATTCTCAATTCTTATTGGAAGGAAAGTCGGGAGGAAAAAAAACAGGGTATTATACTTAAACTATTTGTTCATGCAATTATTACCTCCCTTTAAAAAAATAAACTTCTTAAATAAGATTCTTATTCGCTTTTGAAGTAGAAATTACGTTACCAAAATAATATTTATGAAGACTGTAAGTATGCAATTTACTATGAAGCAATTATTTAATATAAAAAGTTATACTTTAATTTCTAAACCTTAAACAGAAATTATCTATGAATTATACTAATAAGGCACTAGACCTCCTTTAACCTATGCTCGAATCCCAACCCAGGCAGGAATTTTAAACTAGAAGTGAACTGGTAAGAAACCCAGAGGTAGCTTCGCGAGTATCAGTGCTTTACACTGGGCACAATAAAGAACCAAGGAGGTCTTTTCGTAGAAGAGCTAGGGGCGTATGAACCCGGATCTCCTCGTATCCGCTTCTTTCTCTCTCATGGTCCTTACCATATATGCCTAGAGCACGGAGGGACCTAAATCCTACAAACACACACTTTAACCTATACGACCAGCACAATTAGCTCAGTTGGTAGAGCACCGGACTTCAAAACCATTGAAGTTCGACCGCGTGGGTTCGGTTCCCGGGCTGGTACACTAACAAAAACTACTTGTCTTTCGGATGAGACGTTAAACCGAGGCCCCGTGAGACGGTGCTTTACACCGAGCACGTTAATGAACCATGGCGGATCTCAGCAGTAGATTCGTCATGTATCCTTGCACTATCCCCCGTAACAACTAACCGTCTTCTGGGGGCGTCGCTCATATGGGCATATGCTACGGTAGAGACGATAAATAAACGGAAATACACACTTTAACCTATACCTAAATATTTCTCATCCTGCAGTGTTATAAAATTGAATAACGACATAAGTGTCAACCACGGAAGTGGTTTTGGCTTCAGATATGATCAAAATCAATCTCTCAGGTTATGGTTCAAAATACTATTAATAAGTTAACAAATCATAACTTTAAACAATGAGTACAGTTCAGGACTGACTGATATTCATAGGTGTTTCTTTTGTTGGTACTCAAAGACATTTTCATCCTCTGAGAAGAAACAAAGATAGATAAAAAAAAGTTAAAACAAATATAACAAATTTACTTGAAATAAGCTTAAACATGATAACAATTACTTTTGTAAAAACAAACACCATTGGATATAGGTTGAAGACAGTTTTAGATAGGATTAAATCGTTCTCTCCATTTATGTTTAATTAATAAATGTACCTATTTTTTTAAAACTACGCTTTCATTAGTTTTCCAGTTGTGTTTCAATTGCTGTTTTACCTAACCATAGTTTCATGTCGTTTCTGACATTGTATCCGGGTCACTAGCTACTCTCCCCCCTAAGGACTATCACGCGCTCATTGGTGGGAGATGAATGACTCGAGTCACTACAGTTGATTGGCATTCATCTCAATCAAAACCATAGGCGTAGCTAGGATTCCGAATTTTTTACGCATTTCGAAGACGACCACCAAATAATAAGTAGGATAAAGGCGTAATGTGGACTGTGACTAAAGACCAAAACCCTCCATCCAAGCGTTTGAGTGTTGGTGAATAATCAAACATCGTAACTACAGCTTGAATTAGCTGTAGTTTCGATGTTATGATCATTCATCAACGAGATTTTTTCGAAAGAGAATTTATTTGTTTTACGCAATAGCGTAATGTGCGTAATGGGAGCTACGCCCTTGAAAACCACTCTAAACAACTCCCTCATCGCTCCATTCATTCACTCCAAACAATCACGCAAACCATTCAAAAACGCTCAAAAAGTTACCTCCCTTTAAACCGTTACATTACTCTCCCCTCCGAGAAGACTCGCCCCGAGTCTTTGCCTGGGAGACCCGTGGGTTAGGCAACTCCGGTCAGACATTTGTCATTATCCTACCGCTGCCACCAATTGTAACTTATGGGGCGCATAGACAGACGTGATCCTTTCAGAGGAAAGGATCCTCAACCCTAAATGGATCTACTCTGTTTATATAGGCTTCATTTAGCCATTTTACCAAGGGCAGGTCTCTCTCATTTGCAAATCCAATACAAGTTACCTCCCTTTAGACCGTTACAGTTAATTTTATTTTTCGCAATGTCATTCTCAGTTCTGTTTTTGACGATATATATAATTCCACGTGCAATATGACACGCTTTCATGGCTGCGCCCTTATTATTACTTAGGTCTATTCCGTAGAATCGCCGAGGTTTCCCGAGTAGAAATCTCTTTTGGATGCACTATGGAGCTAGCACAACATCAAACTAAAAGATGGTACATTAAAGAGACATCATGTAGCATTAGCCGAAGTCACTGCCACACAATGAAAACGACCTATTGTTGTTCTTCAATCAAACATGGTACAATTTGTGGTTACATATCATCCCAATTTGCCAAAAATCGCTCAATTATAAGCAACTTTTGGTCCAAAATTAAGGCTTCGAGCAAACTCAACAAAATCTTCCCTGAGAAACAGCCTTCATAGATGGGCTACCGAAGGCCAAAATCCCTAAGAGACATCCTTTTAATAAAAAAAAAAGACCATTTGACACCAAACACTTCGCCTACACATTCTGGGCCTCTATGGCAACTCATGCAAGATATGCAGAACTTTTGGTTGAGACATTAAACCGATGCCCCGTTTCTTGACATCCAGCACATTAAATAACTATGGCTGATCTGAGTAGTAGTTTCGTCATGTATCCTAGCGCAACCCCCCCTAAAAACTACTAGTAGTCGTCTTCTGTGGGCGTCGCTCATACGGGCTTATGCTATGGTAGATACGACAAGTAAATTAAGAAATACACATTGTAAATGTTCAAATCCGCGTCATCCGCGCGATAAGAGTGAGACAAATAGGAGCAGACAATGCATTTTCGATACTCTCTAAAAATTTTCACCGTTAAATCAAATAATATCTTCGCGAGATGCCAAACGTAAACGTTGAGGGAGTTCGACAAGTAGTTGGAAAAAAAACGACAGTTAATCTAAAAGCTAAATTTTTCTTTGGTTAAATTCATAATTAGATTGGAACTTCAATTCATTTCTTTCATTCCTGGACGACTTCAATCACAGCTGATCATTTCGTTACTGCAGTGAAGTGAAATTTTTAAAGACCAAAGTGCTTTTAAAGAACTAAATAGAAAGAATAGCTAACTTGAAATGTTCACGACTATATACACTTTTTTGACAATTATATATACTATGGTAGCAATGATCAATACCAACCACTCAGTCAGTCAATTACCTCCAGTTAAGCATGCATTTCATTCAGATCCCATAACAACACACCCAGTTTTGATGAGCCGAGTTTTTTTTTTATTGATTGCATAATACCAGATCCGACACAAGACTGTGCTGTCATTTTAAGTTGAAATTACCTTTCAGAGAGCCTCACATAATTTTTTTATATTGCTTCTGTTGGGAGATAACATCTCGCCCAACCCGGGTGATAAGACGTAAGACAGGAAATGTAGCAAACCCGTGGCAAAGTCCCATCGTTCTGTTCTCTGCGAATAATGTCTAGAATGGTGGCACATAAAATGTACTGACATTACCTCTTCAGAATATATGGACATCATGGATTCAACAGAACCATGGATCTATAACACTTGTGATGCGTTTCAATTTACAGACTCTTTTTTTTTTAACTATACATCCATTCCTGAAATATCAGACCGATAATTGCTATCAATAAGTATCGATTAAAAATATGTTTTCCAAAAGATTAGAAATATTAGACTTGGTCACCCAAAGCAATTCATTGTAGCACATTTGAATATTTTTAAAACAGTTTAAATACAAAATTTGCTGAGATTCATGATTTTTTGTCATATGATATTGTTGATTTACTGTTTGTTTCTGAAGCAAAATAATACGATTCTTTTATTGATCACATTTTCAATGTTGCAGGTTACAAATTTGAATAGAAATATGATGAGACATTTCTTTGTGCAGACGTAAAGATATTGAAATCAAATTCATGAGGTAACTCTTTCAAATATGATATGGGTCTTTCTTTGTTTGTATTGACCTCCAAGTAAGAAAGACTCAACTTTTTCAGTTCTTTTTACTACTCTTATGGGTAAATGTATAACAATTGAAGATCATTACATGGTCATAGGCGACTTGAACTGTAACTTAAAAACACAACATGGGAACCCGTTAAAAGACCTCTCTGAGTTGTTTGACCTTGAGAATATCATAAGTGATTCGACATGTTTTGTAAAAATTGTAATCCGGCTTTGCTTGTGGTCATCTGAACCTATTCCAAAAGTAACTGCATTAAAACATTAGATATCAGCACAGAAATTTAAAGTGACTGTCAGAATCTGGTATCTACAATTATTTACAATGAAGCGCATAAGAATCAAAAGCAAAATAGCTGTAAATTATTAAATAATGTACAGGGATGTAGAATTTCCCATGCCCGACTTGTCCGACACGGGTTTTTCTACCTGGGGACAAGTACCTTTTCTATGCCACTTGTCCGTTGACAAGTGAATACCATTACAAATATCAGAATGGTACTGAACAGACCTTAGAGATCATAATGTTAATATAAAAGGGTAGAAAACATTGTTTTTGATAAAAAAAAAATTGCAAGAGTTTTCTTCTTTCAAAATAATGTTTTCTCGAAATTGATTGATTTCTCTTTTTTGATGACATGTTATTTTTCGTGTGGGGCAAGTAGAAAAAAACATATTTTACTTGTCCAAGGACAAGTGGAGAAATTCTAATATAGCAATCTTGAGCAAAACTGGTGCAGTCTGTTCTGTCATCTCATGAAGATTCAGAAAATGACAGCAGGTACACGAGTTTTGAAAAACGTTTGGATATTTTTGACAAGCATGCTCCGGTGAAGAAAGATACATCAAACATAATCAACTACTATACATGAATAGAAAACTGAAGAAGGATATTCATAACAAAAAAAAATGCACTACCATGATTATTTGTCAATTAAAATATAGGACAAGTCGAAATGTTGTCAGTAGTCTAAACGAAAATCAATAAATAACTACTTTCAAGAGAGATGTATTGGTGATTGTGATCAACCGATTTTTGGAACACTATCAAGCCTTATTTATCTAAAAATTCCAACTCTTATGCTGTCTGAAAATAATAAACATACATAAATGTAGAAGAGGAAATCGGTAAAGACTATGATTTTGATCCCCATGCGTGCACAAGTCCTAGCATACAAATGATTTCTTGGGAGGATTTCAGTGGTCCATCTACCTTTCAATTTAGAATACCTAACAGAATAGAAGTCCTAAAAAACGATTGATTGAATGATTGGATGTAAATAAAGCCATTGGTAATGATAGCATACCTACTTAACTTATTACTGATGACAGAATTATCCAAAGTGAGCACGCCAAGCGATGTTCCGAACGGGGTACATGCTCTCATTTCAAGAATCGGGAAATCCTGCAATTTCTAAAAAGTATTGTTCAAGAAGATTGAGTTTCAAGAAATTATACGATATAGATAGTAAAACACGTCATGGATATGATTGTTTTGTATGCGATTTTTATGTTGGTTTCTAAGTTATAATGCCTATCAATTTTGGAGTAGTATAGCTTTGACGTCATCTACTTATTTGTTCAAAATACCCGCAATCTTATTATTCAAGTATGTCGAGGCTGTAACCTCTTCGTATTTTCCCGATCCATCCAGACATTTTATTACGACGTCATCATCTGGAGTCATGAAGAAGGCAACAGACTGACGTGGAGCACGCATTTTGAATACGTCATCAGGGAAGTTGACTCTGTGCCTAGTAGCGAGGTTTGTCCGCCGACCATCTTTGCATCAGGTCTCCGATATTTACAACTGCTGTTCCTGGTATTGGGGTTGCGGGTACGAAACCTTGTCCTGGAATCTCTACCTCCAGACCGCCTTGATTATCCTGGAACAGTATGGTTAGACTACCAAAGTCGGAGTGCTCGCCGATACGTATTTGGTTTGGTTGGATCGACGATTCTTCCAGGATTGGAGGATAGTATAACGATTTCAAACATGTATAACTATTACCGTCTTGGCCAGCTTTTGCATGAGCTCCTAGTAATATGCCCGATTTAATGTGTAAACCGGCAGATAAAGCTGTCAAAACTCGCCGTGCCAATTCCGTACACTGATGGACCAACAGTTTACTGCTCTCGATCAAATCGTGAACTGCTGGGCCCCAGTTGCCATGATCTTTAGATGGAAAATAGTTAAACGATTCTCTCAAACCTGCTGGTCTGTCTTTTACCACCCGTTCGGTCTCTGGTTCAATCCATCCTATAAAAGAACCTGGAGCCGCAGGAGAAAACAGAATCTTTTCCTCTTTGGGTTTATCAAAGAAAAGCCAGCAAAGGTTTAAATGTTTTTCTAGGAGAGGACTGTCTATCCCGTGGTTAACTATATAACAGAATCCAGAAGTTTCAAACGCATTCTTCAATTCTATTCCAAGTTTCATTAATGTTTCTCCTCGCTTAGATGTGTCAATAAAATCGTGTGACTGGTAATCCTCAAAATCTATCACAGGTATATTCGACATGATGAAAAACAACAGAATGAGAAAAACAGGGTTGTATGTTGATTTCGAAATATAGATATGCCCTTCACACACAAAATCAATTTCTGTCAATTTTTATTCGAACCAGAATTCGTTTTTAACACAAGTAGGGTTGATTTTTAGCATTGATGCTTTGAAAAGCATCAGAAGGAAAAGAAAAAACTAATTTGTAATCGTTATTCCTTAAGGTTTCCCGTAAATGTTATTCGAAAGGAACTGCGCATTAGAGGAAGAATTGATTACGGGAGACAGAATATTGATATCATTTGTTTATTACATAAAATGCATGCATGAAGTGTGTGAATTTACGCGGCGTATTTAAGATTGTCGGTAAAAAGATATTGAATGTGATTTTATCTTATAAATATATTATATATTACTTTCCGTGTGATAACATCCTGTATGATATTTTTTTATGATATCACATAGTTAATTTTAGAGCAATGATAAAATGCGGTTATTTTTTTTAGAAACTTGCGTTTCCGTTAGAAACATCGACGAAAAGAAGACAAAAGAGGTAATGAGATAAATATAATACGTACTTAGTGTATTGTATGAAAAAATATCTAACTCGCATGTGAGAATTGATAATTGTCTCGGCTGAGTCTCGACAATTTTCAATTCTCCCAACCTTGTTAGATATTTTTTTTTCATACACTACACTATGTACGTATTATGTATATGTATGTCAGTATGTTTCGTTATAATATTTCAATATATAATACGATGCGAGGGAGAAATAACCCCATTGAATATTTTTGATTTTACACGAGTTTAATTATACTTGTGTTTAAAGTATTCAAATGAGCTTAAATCATATAGCAACTTCATTTTTTTATTGTAAAAATGACGTCATAGTGATGACATCATTTTGCAAAACACACAGTATTATGTGCCACGCTGATATCTGAAAGCTAGGCGACACCCGCTCAGATTTTCAGAGACATAACCAACGGTTCTTTTTGAGAACCTGGGACCCGTTTTACTAAACATCTTACAATCATTTTTTGCGTAAGTCAAAAGTTAAAGTTGCTTCTACAGCAGTAAGTAAATATGGAATTCTGCCATGCAACATCTCATTGGAATCATCTTCTAAAGACGATTTCAATGAGATATTGCAAGGCAGAATCTATCAATGAATGAATTCACCAGGTACGATTTAAGATTTTGTCTTACCATCATTTTTTTCGAAAGATGTTTAGTAAAACGGGCCCCTGGTTCTTTTTGAGAACCAAGTGAAACCATTTTCGTTTCAACTTTTAGTAGCATTATACAGGTCAGTGATTGATCTATTCACAGACAAGCGAGTTCTAGTCAAATGAGCAGGTTGCTATGCATGTTTTGAGCTTAGTTACTAACTTTTAGCCATAGTACCTGACAATGTCTATTTTACCTGTCTATTTATTGGGTTTATGTTAAAGTCTACATGCATACCAAATTAAGGGATAAATTATTATTAAATGTCCATGTAAAGTGAAAATATTGCTGCTTCTTTGGGTTTGGATAGGGTAATATATAATAACTCGGCACCTCCCCAGTTTTCAGCGATTGAAATCGACACCAGAGCTTAAAGAAAAGTGTGATCTAACGCGACACCCACATTGAAATCATTCATATTTCTTTTTCCTGTACGCTGATGCGCTGATCGTATACGGGGAAATTTCTTTATACTTGAACTCACAGAGGCTCAATGAGGCTCTCGAGCTAGTTTTATTGTATATAATCAAATAGATTATAGCCGACTTATTGTTTCAACTATGCATAATTATATAAATTCAAAACAAATATTGAAGCCCGAAAATGTTGGTGGTATATCCCTACACGTATAGATGATGCAATTTTTAGACTGCTTTCAAAACTGTCTGATTAAATGAGTGGGTAGCGTCAAAATTGCCCTTTTTGTGTTTGGAGCTAAAGGGGCGTAACTCGCGTAACTCGCATTATGGCTATTGGCGACATATGCCTTTTAAGCCCGAATCTTTGAAAAATAGTAGAAACAATTGGAAAAATTGTAAAATTGTTCACTGAATAGATATGAAAATAAGAAACTCTGCCATTATGTCCCCGTCAGGCGTTAAACCTGAGATTCGAGCCGATACCCAACTGACGCGCAAAAACGTTTATACGTTGTAGCACCTTTGTTATTAACACCCAATTCGCTCTAGTACAGTGTAACGATCTTTTGGGTGTATTGCACCCCGGGGTAACCTGATGCTGGGATCTCGGGGGAATACCAGAATTTGGAGGTAAACAAAGAAAGGCAGATGTCACACAGGTCTGTATTTTCTAATTGATTATTCATGATCGGATGTATTTACTTCTCTAGACAGTTGCCCTCTGTAACCAGTATGTGATCATTTTCTAGTCGTTCTTGAGCGATCAAAGTTTAAATTCCGTATTTCTAGCATTTTCCTGTTACATATGTACAATTCTTCCACGCCATAGAAATCAACATATCAATACGCAACAAAAGTCCACAAGAACAAACACGTGCGTTTATTCTACTATAAAAAGTTATTTTTGGTAACAGAAAATTTAGAAAGGATTATTTAACATATTTGCATATCCGTAAATGCGAAATATCCTTCGTATGAGTTTTGGCGTCTACACTAAAGCTATGGTCACATCAACGGCAATTGTCGTAATCAGTCGTACTACATCTTAAACGTGTCACTAATACAATAAGTTAAATTGAAGTAAGTCAACGTTACATTAACTAAGGCACTTTCGAGAAGATTCCGTAGACAGAAGTACATGCAAAAAAGAACTACGAAGAACTACGTAAAAATAGTAGCTTAATTAGAGTAATGATCATATATAGTTAACGGACAATAGCAAGTCATGTGTTACCCAATCCCTGCTATCTCTTGTTTGTCACTCTTTAGAGAAGATACACCATCTTTAAAACTAACATTAAGTTTCTAACCGAGTATTTCTATCAACCATCTTCAGGTATCATAATCACTATGTATAACCGTACAGTTGCCTTAACCGGAAGTTCAGTGAGTTATCCTCGCTTAAAAGATAAAAGGAAAATTTCAAATCAAAATATCTTAAAATCGGTACAACATCTTGAGATCCGAATTTTGCACATGTAAAGGGGAACTAATGGTTATTTCTCTGCATAATTGCCAAAGATAAGGCTTGTCTACTTCTATCTTAAATATGCATTTTAATACGCGGATCATCCGACTGAGCTGAATTTTTCTACAAGACGCGGACGATTTTCTATTTTAAAACATGATTCGACACAATTAAGATGGAATTTCAATTATTAAAAAGACTCTTTATCTAATTTTCTTTAAATTATTGAAATCCCTTTGCCAAAAGAAGCTATAATCTTTGAATAATCGCGTTCAGAAAACACCCACCCTCTCAAACTAACTGTACGGGATAGTGCCTTATGTTGATTTTTTCAATGTACGAATAGTTCATTATAATGATTCACTTGGAGAATTTTATTTACAAACCTCTTAAATCAAATCATTATCTGTTGAAATTTCTAATTTACCACCAATACGGAATTCTTCTTTTGCATTAATCTGTTAACTCAACTTAAAAGAAAAATGAGTCCGCGGTGTAGATGTTTGAGTGGGTGTTCTGGTGCGGAATACTTATATCCTGTCCATAAATTGGTTTCTCCTAAAGACCTTGAAAATTGGCATGATTGTTCAGTGTCACAAAAGAAGCAAGATTGATACATATTTGTGTGTTTTGCATGTGCATTACGTGCAACGTAAATTTTTTCTCAAAATTTGTATTCTTTCTGCTGCGACTTCCCTATACCAAAGATCTACAAAAAAGACATGAGTAGATGATATTACAATTAACTCGGTGAGCAATATGGAACCTAATAAATCAAAAACTTCAGAAAAAAATATTAAGCCGATTAACATTCCAATAAACCTCGAACTTAATCACTTGGTTGAACTTATGTAAGCAATACAATATATTGGAAAAATCATGGCATCGTTCGACGAGAAGTTACTTGTCTAGCAGCAGCACAACGTGCTGACGTTGACGCACAAGTTAAGCCCGCTTCGTCTTTCTGCTGCAACGGCTACAACGTTACTTAATCTTCTATTCAAATATCTAATAAAATCTATCTAATCTTAGTATACAACTAGGTACCGGATTATTCAGCGTAAAAAGGTCATAGGAGCATCGATCGGACTTTTTCGTTGACTGGAAAATAAGAAAAATGGCCATGGGTTTTCGATTTAGAAAAGGTATGCCAGTCATGTATGTGGTTGTTTTAATTACGGATGTTTAAGAAAGGTTTGCGACGCCAACGTTTTGTTATAGGATATTTTCACAGTTGTTGTAAGACATTTTTTGACGAATTTTTGCGAACTAGTTTTATACAGATGTTCACGAAAGCTTTAAAATGTAAACGAATTTCACATTTTTCCTATTTCACCTTTGGGTATTACTGAATAAAAACTGTTGGTCATTGGGTAAGGTGCCAAATTATTGACATATTATGAGTGTTGGATTAAAAGATCTGATAAAAATAATTTTGGTCATTCAGGACGGCTCACTATCTGAAAAGAATAAAGACTCTTCTTGAACGGGGCAAAGTCAGCTAGTGACCGTTTACAATCGCTTTACAGGTTACGTACATATACTTTATTACAATATTACGTGGAAAACATGATTCACTTTACATAAACCCTATTACACTCATCTGTCAATATGGAAAGTCGATCTAAAGAATCGTAAAAGCGATATACATGTAGATGAAATAATGTTGTAGACTAGCCCTTCTTTCATTACAGTAAAATGATCGCGAGCGCCCCCGATCTAGATGCGCGCATACTTACAAGATAATTATCTCTGATGATGCAGAAAACAAAATTTCATTGATGCTCATGGGTGCTTTTCTGCTAAAAAAAGTCATCTGGTCTAGACTAAAAAAACAACCGTTTCAAAATGAGCCGTTGCTTTTTATTAATGTGCAAATACAAAGCACGGTACAACTGCTTTAACGGTTCGCTTATATACTACTCAAAGTTTGCTGAGCACCAAACCTTTTCGCTGTCCTACAGGAGCTGATTTAAGAAAAATCGTGTTCGTGTTTAAAATTGTACAAAAATGTTTTGACAAGATATCTAATATATACATTACCAAATTTTGACACGCAATTTTCTCGCGAGACCCGTGCAAAATAAGGAACCCTCGTTTCTAACCTGCCCTTTCTCATTTTCTACATTGACCTGTTTCATGTAGATGCTTAGTTTCTGTTTTTCAGTACTTTATTGACTTTTAAGTCGTTACTCATGGCTAATCCTAATGACAGACGACATTTATCTGTCGAATGATTGTAGCGTGCTGTATGTAAGGTGGAGCAAGGGGCTTCTCACCGTGATGTTGGCATGGTACTGGGGGTACACCATACTGATGTATCTAGAGCTTGGGCACGATACCAACAGTATAGTACACCTGCAAGAAGACATGATGGAGGTAGGAGTAGCGCTACCTCCGTCGCAGGAGAACGTGTTTTGGTAAATTAAGCCCGAAGGAACAGGCTCGCTACAGCAACGCAGCTACGTTCCGACCTTCAAAACGCCTCGGGAGTGCGAGTTTCGACCCAAACCATACGAACACGGCTGTATGTGCATAACCTGGGGTCAAGAAGACCATATATTCGTATTCCGCTGTCCCGAGTTCATTGTCAGCGTCGGTTAACATGGGTATTAGACTACGTTGGCTGATGCATAAGACGCCGGCGCCCCTTGCTATTCACGGATGAGTCCAGGTTTTGCCGGGACTACACTGATCGGCGGGCTAGGGTGTGGAGAAAGCCGGGGGAAAGGTTTCATGCAGCAAACATTGCTGAGCGCGATCGTTATGGGGATGGGTCCATCATGGTTTGGGGTAGCATCAGCTGGGATGGGCAGACTGATCTTCTTATTTTAGAAAGAGGTACTCTGACGGCTCGTAGGTACATTGATTAAATCCTCAATACCCACGTAAGATTTTACGCTATATTCATTTTAAATTTATGCATGATAATACCCGTCCACACAGAGCCCGTATGGTCCAAGAGTATCGCCAAGAAGAGGGCATTCCACGTCTGGATTGGCCGGCTCGCTCACCGGACTTAAATCCGATAGAGCATATATGCGGAATGAGCTATAGGTTCGAGGTTCGGAACGCCAGGTCCAGCCAAAGACACGCCAGGAGCTCGGTCAGATCCTTAGAGAAGAATGATCTGTTTGTTATACAAATTGCATTTTTTAGTGGCCAATGAATATTAAAAAATGTTGCGAACAGGAAACGTGTATTCGTATAGGTCTATCGACCTCGGGGTGGTCGACCTCGTAACTGAACTAGTACTATTTAGAAACGAAAGAAAGCAATACTACAGTTCAATAATGTTCTAATGAAAAGGCACATATGTAATTATGCAAATGCGAATATGGGAAGCGAACTATTCGTACATTAATTTTACTTGTGTTGGTAACTATTGATACCGTACGATTGTAACTATCACGTACAGTCAAAAGAAGAGGGTCTTCACTTCAAAGACCAATTCTAGGACAATTCAGTGTTCAATTGAAATTATTTGATACAGGTTATCAAGAATATAGCTTTGCTAACCTTCCGAAAGTAATTATGAAAAAATAATGTTTTTCATTGATGCATTACAATGTTGGTTAAGTCAATTCTGCGAATAGGATCGGTCTCAACTCAATGATTAGCGTGAAAATTAAGGGGGAAGTATCCATTGCATGGTCAAACAAAACGCATATACGAAAAAAAGTTCGAACAGCCTTTACGATGCTGTAAAACACTTTTGAATAAAGAACTTGGATTTTTAGTTATTGCTTTAAATTACCGATTTGCTTCAATATTTGAGGTGTCACCCCTGATAATTTATGAAGATAGTAGATATCACTTCCGGTTTACTCTCCTGTACGGTTATACACTGTGATAATTGATCTGTTGTAAAAACACACGAGCTTCAAACCATTGATTTCACGTGCATTTCATGACGAGATTTTATTAATCTATTCGAACCCCGGCGGCGGCACTCATTCTTTCCGACTATTTGTCTCTCACCAATGGCTTGATAATCGTAGACCTATGTTAGATAGCAGCTGGAGGCTAGGAAAAGATGTGGTGGTTGTACTGGTGAGAGAAATACCAGGAAACCATTGTTAGGTGCTCAATCCGCCGTGATATAACTGAAAAAAAAATGTACTGAGCGGCGTTAAACTCCATTCAATCAATAAATCGAATTCCGAACCTATTCCAACCCTACTGTTTCCTTGTCTGGTCGTACTATCAACTTGGACAGATGTTTTTGTAAATGGTATGTACGACAGACAAACTAGTGTAAACAATATGCTTTAATTAGGAAAGAGTGAGATTTCACAATATCTAACCACGCTGAACTACATTCTTACTGCGACAGCAAGTTGTTTTTCGTCATAGGAATTTTGAACATACACAAGATTTGTGTGGCGACTACGATAGAATAATACGGTAGAAGAACGTTCACACCACGGATGAGTAGGTATAATTACGTAGTTTACGGTAGGGTACGTTGTAGTACGGTAATCTATCACTACGTTGAAATAAAGTTTACAACGTCACATGTGACCGCGATTTTATTACAAGGTATTTTTGCAAAAGTAGTGAATCGTTAGTTCAACCTTGGTTAACCGTAGTATCGGAGACACACGTTTACGATATTATAGCGTGTTACTACGGTTAATTAAGAACCGATTTACGGATCTACAGGAGTAAACTACTGTGAGAATACGGTCAATTTAGGGACAAAATAATGTACCAAACCGTGAATAGACGTTTGAACATTTTTTGCTAAACCAAATGCACTACGGTCAAACTCACGAGTTCGCACTACGTTATTCACCACGTATTCGTATTAACTACGCAGTATACGCTCAGCTACGTAAATTTACCAAATACTTTCATTTATGGCATTTTCTATTTCATCCACAGAAGAACTTTGTACAATTATGCCGATGACAAGACATTGTCAAACTTTCATGACTTAAGCCTCGTTTACATTTGGCATACGGAGCCCGTACGGCGCCCGTATCTTGTCGTAGCCATAAAATCGTGCGGTGCCCGTGCGGTAACCTACGGTGCCCGTATGATCATCGCGCGGTCTTACGGGCACCGCAGACACCTGCGGTCTCGTTTAAAAAAATGTTATACACATCTTTAAAAAATCGCAAGCCCGTAGCATTGTGCGGACACCGCACGGTCGCCGCACGGACATCGCACGGAACCCTTGCGATGATCGCGCGGATATCGCACGATATCTTGCCTATCAAACATCGAAAATAAAAACCCGTAGAATCGTGCGGTGACCGTGCGGTATCCTCTCGATGTCCGTACGGAACCCGTACGATCTCCGCACGGGAATCTCAAGATTACCTTGCGATGTCGCACGGGACCCGTACGGTGTCATTAAGGTTTGTTCCCCCACAAATATTCTTAAAATCGCACGGTCGCCGTGCGGCATTGTAAACACATACGCCGCAGACCGTAGCTGTCTGCGATGTCTAAAAAATCGTAAGAAAAATCGCAGGCTGCGATATCGTACGGCGACCGTGGCAAATGTAAACTAGGCTTTAATAACGACTTTGGAAAATGAAAGCAAAACTCTTATAGACTGGTTCAGATTTAACAGGATGCATGCAAATCCTGAGAAATTTCAAGCACTCGCTGTAGGTACCCCTCCCCCCCCCCCAACTAGGTCTCCGGTTTTCGGTGTTGGCTATGCAAATAAATGCGATGATGTTATAAAATTATTAGGGATTGACATTGACTTTCGGCTCCTTTTTGTAAATTAATCAACACATTTCAAATCTATGTAAAAAGGCAGCGCGTCAATTAAATATTCTAAGGAGAATAGTGATTAGGCTAGACAGAATATAAGCTCACTATCTTTAATTCTTTTATAACGTCAAATTTTAATTTTT
>OX411546.1:8192257-8387257 GCA_948146395.1 Fragum whitleyi
TCTAGGCTGTGACCTCCTGTACCTTTTTATTTCGTACATATCGTAAACGAAGTCAGCGTTAGAAACGGTAACCCATCTAGTGACATCTGTGGTTTATGCAGTCGGGTTTTACATAACTTGTCAACATGCGACAGTCAGTCTCGAGACGGGTTTCAAGAAAAAAAACCCTTGAATATTCAGCAAATAATATCAAATTGCGTTTGTATTATGAATCGAATGTTGATTAGAACAACAAAAACAAAACCCAAACAAAATTCCACTATGTTTCCTGTTAAGTAGTCTTCCTTTTTTTCTTTTACGTTGTAATATTTGGGAACAAATTCGACATGCAAAACAAATTTGAATTTACAGTGAGAATCGCCGAAATTTTGTCGAGACACTTTCCCTTAATTATTTTTTACATATATAAATTTTCTTTTCTCAACGAATCAAATATACACTCTAGAATGCCATCAGAATCGTTCACCATTAGCACTTTCAGTGCTTTGATTTTCATATACGATGCTAGTTACTATCATTAAACAAAATGCGAAATTCAAAGCCTATAAGGTGATGATAAGTGGTAACATGCTTTTGGAGTAAACTGATTACATACTGCTAACTTTATACTTATACTGCCCAAATGATGAAGATGAGGATGATGATTATGGTGATGATGACGTCAGAGGTATTTCTTTCTGAGAGAAAGGAATCATTGAAAATGCAGTTGAAAACCCAATTGGAATCACCTGTTTTAAATGACATTACATTTTAAGGTAGTGTTTGATAAAAACAAAATGCATTCTGTGGTGTTCGAGGTCGAAAGGTCCCGGGTTCGATCCCCGACGGTGGCACTCATCCAATGCGACTATTTATCTTTCACCAATGGGTTGATAATCGTAGACCTATTTGAGATAGTAGCTGGAGTCTAGGAAAAGATGAAATGGTAGTACTTGGGAGAAAAATACAAGGAATCTATAGTTACGTGCTCCAGCCACCACGCTATAACAGAGATTGTTCAAAGCGGCGTAAAACCCAATTTAAACAAACAAAACAAATTTATAAAACACACCTGCGTCTTTTCCGATTTTATTGATAAAATAAAAACCGTCAAATAGGACTTTGTTTAATTAGTGAATATTTTCAAAAAACACCTACTTCTCACCTGTTTCTGGGCTCGTGTATTGTGAAACATTATTGACCTGTCGCTCATTTAACATTCGTGTTGACCTTCATTGATATTTCGAACCCATTTCCTTTTATAGTTTGAAAATAGGCGAACAGTACATTCAAATAACAAAATAAACCCAGTTGTGATAAATGACCAGACACAGCTATAGGTGTAAGGTCAGGAACTTGCAATGAAGAGGTCTGAAAATGGAATTTCTACTTATACTTTTTTTCTTTTTTGTTAATACGACGTGACTTTAAATAGCTGTAATTCAAATCTTCGCTAATAAAAAAACACGACACAGTTTTCTCGACAACAGGCGTGTTGTGATTTCACAGCGAAACAAAGTTGTCTCGGGTAGTACGAACCCACTTTTAACAATTGCAGTACTTTATTTGATCTTGAAATAAAATTCTTTTGATAACCCCGCGAATATTAACGAAAGTTCACTAAAAATAATGAGTGACAGGTCAATATAGTTTTACAATAAGAATGTCTTACATGACAGCCCCATCAATCAAAAAACAACAACAAAAAAAAAAAAAACTACGAATAAAGAGACGTGTAATATAGCCATGAAAATTACTAATGGGAGACACTTCGAGATGGACGCTCTCAGAAGAAATACGCTTATTAGTAGATCTCTGTTTATGGAAAAATCTTTACAGTGGAATGGGCGTATATCTAACGGCTATTACATCTTGGATGGCGAAGCTTTGCATTTTCTGCAAAGAGAATTAGGCGGAATAGATTGTGAAAAAGACGTGAAGCATTTCTTAATTTTACTTGGAAACCCATTCGTAAACATTCGAAAAATTACGAGCCGAAATTTGAATTCTAGCACTGGCTTTCTATATGTGTGATGGACTAATGAGAGATTTGTGTCATTTTATCAAATTTAAACTCAATCGTGATAAATGGTTTGCACATCTGTTTATAGACGAAATAATCAATTTCAAGAATCTTTTATCGAAAGAGTTTTATTTGACAATAGACAGAAATGGTGAAGTCTGTGTCCCACAGGATTTCTTTCGTTGTAACGGTTGGTGACAAACCCTACAGTTTCGCGGTAAGTTTACTTTCTTTTTCATGCTTTAGGAAATTAATAGATTTATTCATTAGATAACGAACAAGTTTTTGTGAAGTCCAGTTACCTCAACCCGTTAAAAGATGGTCATCAATCGTTCCACTAGGGTCGAGAGGTCAACCACAGCCGCTTTTTGCTTGAAAAAATTATCAAGGGCGTAACTACCATTATGCAGTTTACGCAAGTGCGTAGAAGAAATAATCATATTTTGAAAAATATTGTTGATGAATGATCAGAACATCGAAACTAGATGTTTTGATTATTCACCAACACTAAAATCATGAAAGGAGCGGACGGAGGACATTCATCTTTTGTCAGTCCACATATTGCCTTTATCCTATATATTCTTTGGTTGTCGCCTTCTGAGTGCGTATAAATTTCAAAGACCTAGATACGCCTATGCCAAGGAGTATCCTTTTAATTCATAGATATCCGGTGTAAGCAGCTAGAGACACAGATGGTGTGATTGGGTTTTACTGGTCTAATAGAAAAAACAATAACTAGGTGCGTCTGCCGTTGTAATATGATTGCAAAAATTATGAAAGTAGATTAAAGTTATATTTTCTGCGAACAACAACCTTTTGTAGAATAGACCTAATCACCATCCCAGAATCAAACAAACAAAAAAAAAGTTCTTAACAAATGGTCACATCTTTGCATACGTACTCAAATGCAAAAGAACGGTTAGAATATTTTAATCATTCGCAAACGGGTTATTTTTTTATCCTGAATACAGTACTGGTTCATTAATTCCATGCGTTAACTAATCTTCTCACATATGACGTTGTATTACTGACATACTGCTTAGTATGTAGCTTCATATCAGGATTGATAGGAATTTAAGACAACTACATCTTCAAATGAATTTGTGACCCACATAGTAGACATGTGATAGTAATACATGAAATATCTACGGTAAAACTTGTGTGAAGCGACCACTAAAGGGACCACCAAAAAGAGGTCGTTTATGGAAATGGTCTCTTAATACGAAATACCATGATAAATGTGACAGTTTATTTTGATAACATTTATTGATTGTCGGCAAAGTCGAAGTGAATCCTATGATGTTCGAACCCATTAGAATCGTCTTATGGAGACGATTCTAATGGGTTCCAACAACATAAGATTCAACAATAACCAATTTTTCGTTAAGAATGTCCTCTTTTTCAGGGAATTTGCTTACGGTATTAATACGAAATACCATGATAAATGTGACAGTTTATTTTGATAACATTTATTGATTGTCGGCAAAGTCGAAGTGAATCCTATGATGTTCGAACCCATTAGAATCGTCTTATGGAGACGATTCTAATGGGTTCCAACAACATAAGATTCAACAATAACCAATTTTTCGTTAAGAATGTCCTCTTTTTCAGGGAATTTGCTTACGGTGTGGGGACTTTTAATGGTGGTCGCTTAATGAAATTAGTCGCTTAATAGACGTGGTCGCTCGAGCAAAATCTACTGTATATATTTTCAGCTTGAAGAATCTTTTATGACATTATCAACAACAACAACTACAGAAACAACAGTAACTACAACACCAGAATAATTTGTCTGCATGTTAATCAATAGCAGTTTGCTTGAAACAAGCCTTTCTGTTCTCCCGATCACATTTTTAAATTAAGGTAAAAAAGAAAGGACGACAGAGTTGAAACACCTAAAATCTCAATTCCTTTTCTAAAATGAATTCTTTGGATCTGTTCAACGACAAATACTTTGAACCTTTTTAACGACATTTTAATTTAGTAATTCTGAAAAATTCCCGTTTTTAAGAAAAAAGTGCAATCAAATGTTCTGTAGATGATCGAGATTCAAGGTTCAAATACGACAAGTCACGTGAAAGGTTGCCACCGAAGGGGCAAACAGAGTAGATTTGCGAAAAAAGGAAACTTTAGACATCTATATCAAATGTAAGCACTTGGTAATTGATACATTTAGGCAAAATAATTGTAGAACAATTTACAGTGCGCCTACTTATATGATTCTAATATTTGCAAAAACAAAGCGATCCGAAGTATGTTAGACCTTTGAAAGCTGACCAATATCGAAAGCGTGTGATGGGGAATCAAAACTTTGTAACTACAGCTTTTCAATGCGTTATTTATGTTGCTTTTTGCAAACGTTATATTATTGACCATGAATATGCGGTGGTTTGTTCGATGGGGTTCAACGCCGCATTCAACAATCTTTCAGTTATATCGCAGCGGCTTGGGCACCTAGCAATGAATTCCTGGTATTTCCAACTCAATTACAACCAATACTCTCTTTTTCCTAGCCCCTAGCTGCTATCCCACATCTACGGTTATCGACCCATCGCTTGGAGAAAAATAGTCGCAAAGGATGAGTGCCGCAATCGTGGAATCGAATCCAGGACCTTTTGAATGAAAGTCCGCCGTGCTACCAAATGCGCGTCTGAATATGATATTTAAAAGAGGCAATGATGTCCGCGAAAAGCTTACTAAATATAATACAAAATCCATTTGTTGCAACCACGAGGTTTTGGTCATCGAACGTTCTCAACTGATTTTGTCTCGCCAAATGATAAATTATTTTCAGAAATCCAATGGTGATTTAATTCGCTCCTCCCACTTTTTCTTTACCTCGATTTGTTTGAAGAATGTATGACACAACAAAAATGAATGACATCATTGATTGACACGCAACTCATTTGACCTAGCATTATTTGACGAAAAAATAAGTCGATCGGTAAAACAATTATAGTTCACTTCTGACAATTTACGCGTATAACCTTGCGCTCCGCTAACACTCCGCTTAGGTTATATCGCGTAAATTTTCAGAAATGAACTATAACTATTACTTATCTTGCATCGATTGGGATACAATTTCTTACAACTTAAATTCATGCTTCTCAATTCTGCTACCTGTAAATAAACCAGTACTCGCGACGAATGTGTGAATCAAGGAAAGAACTTAGATCGACAGCCATTTTTGGGAATCAAACCTGTGACTTGTTGGCCAAGAAGCCGACACTCTTCATCTCGACCATGAACATAGCATAATGCATTTTGAGTTAAACAAACTTATCCTGTCAAGGTTATGTCAAAGTCATGTCATTCAAAATAGGTATTTCCTAAAAGCAGTTTGTGTTTAACAAAAACATCGTTACTGGGTTTTCAACTGCATTATTCTATGATTCTTTTCTTTCAGAAAGAAATACTTCTGACGTCATCATTACCATAATCACCATCATCATTATCATCACCATTATCATCATTTGGGCAGGATGGGTATAAAGTTAGCAGTATGTATTCAGTTTACTCCAAAAGCTTGTTTCGCATTTCGTTTGGTGATAGTACCTATTATCCTAAATATGCAAATTTAAAAAGGATTTAAAAGAAAAAAAAAAGATCCACCTTGCACCAGATATACATTGCATTTATTCTTCCTTGACAAGTGATCATTACCTTAAGGTAGTGGACACGTAGTAGTTCCGCAACGTTTCGCAAGTAATAAACTTAAACAGTGTTAACGGAGGTTTCCTTATGATTTTCATTATGAAACCTCGATCAATATTGTGAAGGTTCATGTGTTCAGAAACGTTGCGGAACAATTACGGTTCCACTACCTTAATCCACAACCTAGACAGCCAGTTTATGTAACTCAGTCTTTCGATATGAAATAATTTGATTTAAGATAGAAGACCCGTAATAGTTCGGAAACATTTTGGAAATAATGAACTTAAACAGTGGTGACTCAGGTTTCCTAACGATTTTCATTAGGAAACCTCGGTCAACATTGTGAAAGATCATGAGTTCCGAAATGTTGTTGATCTATTACGGTTCCACTACCTTAAATGTTTTATAAGGAGACACGCCTCTATCCTTTTCATGCTGAACCCTGAATATTGATGCTTTAGACAAAGATAATTTTGTTCATGTGTGCAGTCTGATCTGAGTCTACAGCGCCTGTCTGTTCCTATTTTACCAGATGTGTATTCTAATTCAGTTTCTAGATGAAATATTGATCAAATTCTTGTACTTCCTGTGCTTTTAGCCCTTAAAAATGCACACAACTTGAAGTGACCAAGAAGTTATACCAAGCATTGTCTTTTCTTATCTTTCCATGATGATTTTTCTTAATTCATATTTCTTTCCTTTTCGGCAATATCCCTAATAATCATTGTTGATGGATGTTTGGTCCAGATAGTGGTCTGTTTCATACGCATCATTTCAAAATCATTAAACTGAGGCGCGTTAAATTGGGAAATTTGAGCAAACAGACAACAATCAGAGCCAACCATAACGCTGCCAGCAATTGCGAACGAATCCAGCAATTTTGACCCCACCCGAGGACGTAACTCCCATTACGCAATTTACACAAGTGCGTAAAAGCAAATAGTTATCTGTTGAAAAATGTGGTTGATAAATGATCATAACATCGAAACTACAGCTTATTCAAGAAATACATTCTAACATAAAAACAGCAACAACAACAAATAAGGTTACAGCCCTGCGTTCAGGATCACCAAACGGTTAAAACAGTTTTCCAATTATACCCCGCTTTGCACGCAAGTGCACGTGCAAAGCGGGGTACAATCGGAAAACTGTTTTCATCGTTTTGTGATCCTGAACGCAGGGCAGGTTAATGCGTTCCGACAAAAACTACTCATGGGAAATGACGCTCTCTAAAACAATGTCTCGTGAGTTTTTGGCGTTAAGAAAAACATGGGAGCAGGGTAAAATTATTCTGATTTTGGCGTCGCTACATAAACACGGTTCAAACACATCTTCTACACCAATTTGCTCTATCTTGCAAGCGATTCAATATATTTTCAGTGGCGGTTAAGCCCCATCGCCCATAGAACTCCGCCACCAAAAGCCTATATTACAAGTGATATCAAAGGATATGGAGTATGCAAAGTTTGGATTTACTCAAAGTAAGGAGAGGCCAGACCCACGGATAGATAGGGTTGACGACGTATTTCGCAAAATGCGGTTGATGGAGGACTCTCCTAGAGTTACCTTTTAACTAATTTATGGTACGTTTGGGGAAACCAAAGCAACGGACAAATTTCTCCACAATTGAACATTGAAAGAAAAACATTTTTTTTTAATAGTGATCAATGTATAATTTGAATGTGATAAACAGTATACTCAAACCGCAAATGTTTCATTACTTCTTCAATTTTTATTATTTGTTCATCATTTCTACGTCACAATTAAAACTATGTAAGTAATTTCATTTATGTATATCGATTTATTAAACCCTCATGTAGGTCGCACAAATTTAGACCGTTTAAGGTCTAAGATCCTCGATCAAGGTATTAAACCCTCGATTAAAGTCTAAGACCCTCGATTAGGACGGAGATTCAAAAAACCTCGATAAAGACTAATCGAAATTACGCATCTCACCCTATTGGGAGGGGGGATAAGACCGATTAAGACTAGTTGAAATTACGTATCTTGCTCGGGGCGGCGGGGGGGGGGGGGGGCTTAGAACGATTAAGACTGGCCGTAATGCTGAGGATTGTACGCCTATTAAGGGAGAAAAGGGTAAGACCGATTAACCCTTAGCTGTTCAATCCCTCCTTTTTACGTGCCTGTGATTTTATGATTGAGAAAACATTGTGAAAAAAGAAGAAATTGCTTCTGACAAGCAATTTTTTTCTTTTTCCACACTTTTTTAACCCTACTGAATGATTATTTTTCAAATTAAATCCACTTTAAATTCTCGTCTGCAAAACCTTTGTATTTGGACAGGTCCAAAATTTTATAAAATAGGAAAGTGTTAAACTAGTCTTAAGGATTGTGCACCTATCATGGGGGCGGGGGTGGGGGGTGGGAAGGAAGACTTGTCGTAATGCTAAGGATTATACACCTATTAAGGGTGATAAGACCGATTTAGACTTGTCGTAATTACGTAACTCGCCCTATAAAGGGAGAATTAGACTGATTAAGACTGATTTGGGGGGGGGGGGAGGGGTAAGACCGATAAAGACTGGTCTTAATGCTAAGGATTGTACACATATTTTAAACTGCTTAGATAATTCTTATCTTTACCTACGTTCAGGTTATAGGAACACGAGGGTTTGAAAAGGGTACCCATCTTTGCACACGAAATCACATGCAAAGTGTCATTTCTGAAACGTTCGCGAACTATTTCATCTAACACAGGACTGGATCCACCACAGGGGGATGACAAATCCGAAATCATTCATCTCGACCAAACAAGTATTTTCTTAAGTGCTTTCCGGCGGTTTATCGAGAAACAAAAGCAGTGAAATGATCAAAAACTTATACCCTGCTTTTGTGCATTTCATCTTATCTGACGTCATCTATGCAGGGCGAAATAGGGGACGTCACAATGAACATTGCATCGTTATCTTCCGATAGGTGGCATTTTTCGAATACTGAAATATCTTCGGAGAATATGATATGCGCAGACAACGACGTTGCATAGTAATCACGTGCAAAATGACGCGCTTTACGAAAATATGTCCAAGAAAATTCACATTTTGTCTCATTTTTACAAAAAAGAAATAGAATAATCGTTTGTTTTACGAGTAAGATCGATTAATATTTCATTATGTGAACAACAAAAGCTATATTTTCACTCGTGGCTCCACCACTCGTGAAAATAAAGCTTTTGTTGTTTACTCAATGAATATAAAACGGTCTTACACTGAACCAAACGATCATCCTCTATGTTTTTTGCCAATTGCACAGGATGTATATTTAGAGCGAAACCCTTTGCTCTTGGCATCTTTTTTTATTCTAAATTGAAAGACAAATCTAATCGATACATATAATTAGTTTATTTATTTTTTTACATCTGTACATCTGTTTGATCTTTATTACAATCTCATCACCGACTCTGTATAGAGGTTATATGGTTTACATTTTCTCCATATATACTCTTTAAAAAGTTCTTTGACTCCTACTAAAAATCGGGTTTTTTTTATCTGAGATATGACAAAAAATCAATTACAATTAGTTCTTTTGTGAACAGTAATTGTGAGCCACGAAATTTAAACGTATTGCGGGGATTTATTTGAAAGCGTTTCTGCATATCAACGTCAAATTTCTCAAATCTGCAATTCTCAAATAGCACGTGCATATTCAGATTCATTGGATGGTCGCGAGAGTTCTTCATTTTGTTGTGAATGAAATACCATTCCATGGTTAGTTTTGCCATTAGACGTCATTGCAGAGAATGAAATGAAAAATGGTTGAACATTTGGAGGAACAAAGTCATAAATCTATAGGTTGCCAGAGGCAGACTTCATAAGGCAAGCCATTGTTGCCGTTGTTTCGGGAAAGACCCTCTGCAATATCTGACACCTTCGTAACGCGACTCCCTTCTTCATGTATAAAGCCAGATTAGACTGCCACGTAAAATCAACGTTCGTGAAGCATGACGAATGTCGTAACGATATTTGAGTTATTTTAGTCTCAATGTAAATTAAAAGGACAATTTTAATCTTTAGACGGCTTAAAAACACCAGACAGAAAGTGTGGAACCAGATTCGAGGGGCCAGACTTGCGACAGCAAGGCACTTGCGATGTAACAGTCTTAATTGACGTCACCATTTCAAATCTTAGACTGAAAATCAGTTGTTCTGTTTCAATTCAGCGAAAACATGCATGGACTGCACCTTTCTTGATTTACTTAACATATGTATAGATACTTTGTCGTAGTTAAAATACGTTTTAGTGTAAAATAACTTATTCTGAAGAGTATAATCAAATGAGCATATTCTAAAGGTAGCGGACTCGTAATAGCTCCGCAACGTTGTGGAAGTCATAAACTTTTAACATTGTTTACCGAGGTTTCCTAATGATTCATTAGGAAACTTCGGTTAACATTGTGATAGGTTATCAGTTTCGAAATTTTGCGGAACTATTACGGATCCACTATCTTATCAGGTTCTACTTTTTGCAATACAGTAAAATGGTTTTGGTTTCGCAAGAAACTTGAAATCAAATGCCCCTTCCCTAGGATCAAACGATCCGCATTTTCCTGGGGCCGGTAAAAAAGTCCATCTTTGGAGCATAAACGCAAGGTAGAGAAATAATCTTGTCGATGCTAGAGTCATCCCTGGGCATTTTCTTCGACCGGTTCCGAATGGCAGCCATCTGAAACAGAGTGAACCAGTCCAGTTTCGTCTTCGCAAGGCAACGCATCTCATCCATTTTGTTCCTTGTAAATAGGCTTCCAAGTGGCGTTTAAACCCTTTGGTTGCCAACATTGTAAAGTTTAAACTATCATATATTTCAACATTGATTGAAGATTCTAGGTGCAAAAAATGTTTTGAAGAAAATAAAAAGAGAGAGAAAAACACAAAACAAAACTATGCACATTGTAAATGTAGTTATAACATGACCTCGGTCGCGGGAGTGAAATAGATTTTTGATATTTCATCGGTGTTATAACACTGGTGGAATAACTATGCAAATGAGCTCAGAGTGAATAGCAACGTTATTTTGTAAGCGCGAAAATTATGTCAAAATCTATATGTGACCTGTCACGCAAAAGAGGGATCATCTGGGGAGTGCGTAAAGAGTCGATCCAAATCAGACTGCGTGGATTGCGCAGACTGACTTGGATCGAAACCGTTTTCACACTTTATTTTATTTCTGAATCTATAATGAACAATCTACCTTCCAGTGAAAGAATTTATGAAAGCGATCTCTGGTTGTCCCGTTTAAGCTTCCGTCTCTTTTTCGATTATTTATTTCACAGAGTTTAAAGATGGTCCCTTTTCGCGTGACGGGTCACATATATTGTGACGTAAGTTTTAAACGGCGTTTTAATTTACGCGGAAAATTGACATGTTGAATTTTAAGAATTTTGACGAGTTTTGGCAAAGAAATCGGGTCATATTTAAAACAGATTATGAATATTTTGCTAAAAATTAAAGAATTTATTAAACGAGTCATCTAAAACAGATAAAAACTCGGCACAGCCTAGTTTTATCTGATAATAGATGACTCGTTTAATAAACTCGTCATTCAATGACCGCTATTTCAATATCCTCTCGGTCCTAAAGATTGGTTTAATCAAAACTTGACATTTTAACCCTTTTCTGTATAGCCCCCAATGATTTTATTTTTGAGAAAATTTAATGGAAAATATATTTGTCGAATGCAATTTCTCTTGTTTTTCCTCGTATAAATTCTGTCGTGTTGGAAAGTTTGTTTTCAAATAACGCCCAATTTTAATTGTCGTATGCAACCTCTATCATTTTGGATCAGGATATATTCTTTTTCTATTAGATTAATATCATGGGTTTATGATATAATCCCTAAATAAAGGTTTTCTATCTTTTTGAGGACACTATCAAGGGGATATCACAAAACTTATATTTAAAAAAACACACATAAAAACAACAACATTTCGCAGGCGCTATTTTGAACATGCCACGGACTCCGCACGACAACACAGCCTTTGATATTTCGTATTTATTTTTCTTAACATTGTATAATTCTATTTTCTACGTCGTATGTGTTTAACAATTGTACAGTATAGACTATACCGGCACAATTTTTCATAAACCAGTCATGAGAATCCTTGAATTCTGAAGTGCTAATGCGGCGATCGTAAAAGTATCTAAGATCTACTGCATACCCTACTTTCACCGTACTGTGCCCGTAGGGCGATGCAGTAAAGATTTAAAAAGAAAGCATTCCTCAATGTCCCATACAACAAGCATTTGGACTACTTTGCGCGGCTGTTTTTTCTCTTAAATATGGATAACAAATTTTGTTACAAAAATCGCAAGGTCTACGGTGCCCATAAATCGATCGTCACATGGACACCATTGGACGCTGTACGGGCACCGCACGATTTCATTAATACGGCTAGTTAACGAGCGAGGGAATACGACGCGAAAATGCACAACGTACCCATGTTTGCGACGCCATGATACCGCTGCAACGTCAAACAATGAAAAAATATCAGATATAGATCATTAATATCCCCTTTTTTATTGATACCAAATTGAACGCTGAAAGTTGTATAGTACATAGAGTTTTTCCTTTAAGGTAAGGTTTTGATATCTTACCCTTTCATAATTGCATCTGAACTCGGTTTCAGTTTTCCCTCGCTGTCTAAGAATCTTTCTGGTCGAAATGTCCAGGGTTCGCCCCAGATATTTTCATCGTGCTGGATGTGCCATATATTACCTAGAATCTATACAAAAAATTATTCGCTCCCATTAGTTTCTAAATCCCGAACGCTACTTTAGTAGTATTTCTCATTTTTTATCACTTCTGAATCTGCTAAACCTTGTATTCTACATAAAAAGGTTAAACTTTGTATTTTCTAAATAATAATTTCAATTTGGTATTCTAACTTAAAACGTTAGACTTGGTATTCTAACTGATAAGACTAAACTTAGTATTCTAAATGATAAGATTAAACTTGGTATTCTAAATGATTAGATTGGTTTGGTTTCCTAACTTGTAACGTTAGACTTGGTATTCTCCGTTATTTTTTACATTGCGAGTAGTAGCTTTATCATACACCAAAAATATCATAGAGCAGTTGGTAGCGCGTCGGACTGTCAATCTAGAGGTCCCGGGTTCGATCCCCGACGGCGGCACCCATTCTTTCCGACTACTTGTCTCTCACATGGGTTGATAATCGTAGACCTTTAGCAGCTGGAGGTTAGGAAAGGATGGGGTGGTTGTAAAAGTGAGAGAAATACCAGGAAACCATTATTAGGTGCTGCAGCTGCCGCTATATAACCAAAAAAAATGTTGAAAGCGCCGTTAAACTCCATTCAATCAACCAATCAATACACTCAAAATAGCTACGTATTAAAAATATCTTCATAAAGAAATTCCAATTTTCAGCCAGTCAGAATGAAGAATTCTTGAAGGACAATCATTTAGAAGCGAATGGTCAAAATGTCTGTTTTTCGCCAACCAAATGAAATTGACAGTTACAAAGGCTTAGACATGTAAACTAACCTGTGTGCCTTTTGCCACGAAATATCCCTCAAACACCGTATCTTTAGCTACCGAATGAGGCCCTCCAAATGGTGCAGGTGGCACAAGTCGGAGTATTTCCATGATAGTGGCTTGTAGGAAATGACAGTTATTTCTGTCGCTGATAGAAGGCTCTCTAGTTCGACCTATGGCATTGTCCAATTCTGCCTGAATTTTTTCTTGGTAGTTTTTGTGGTGGATCAAACATAGAATGGCGGATAGCAAAACGGATGATGTTGTAAACACGCCTGAAATGAAAATGGGACGTAAGTTAATACGTTAAATATTTGACCGAGAGCTGATTTTCATTTCTCGTACAATCTCCACACGCACCAAATCTGTCTCTAACAGTTACAGTTAAAAACATCGTGAAATTGACACTCATTCTATCAACATCATTATAAATAACTCACTCTGGCATTCATTCATTCATCCAATTATTTAAAATCATTAGAAAACATTTCGAAATCGTTCAAGACGAAAATATTTATGATCAAATCGACCGAATTATTCTATCATTTTATTGGCTGGTTTTAGATTTAAAAGTGTCTGATTGGTCCACGAAGACACACAAACAGAAAAAAAACGTATAATTTACGAAAAGGAGGTACTAAACATCGCTTATTTTTTCATCTTGAACAAAATTATCGATATTTGAGAAAAAATATCTAACGAGGTTGGGAGAATTGAAAATCGTCGAGGCTCTGCCGAGACAATTACCAATTCTCGCAACCGAGTTAAATAATTTTTTTTTTCATACAAAACACTAAGTACGTATTTTATTTATCTTATAACCTCTATTTGTCTTCTTTTCGTCGATGTTACCAACTGAAATGCATTTTCTAAAAATAACCGCATTATATCATTGTTCTAAAAATAAATATGTGATATCATAAAAAAATACCATATGGGATGTTATCACACGAATATGTGTATAGTCATAAGATAAAATAAATAATCATTTTATGAGTTCACAGCTGTCCTATGAACTTTTTCACATCTGCAGTCAGAAATCTATAATGCTACAATCATTGTATTAAACAACAGCTTCTCCCTGATACGTTATGTATCTAATTATCAGATCCGCAAAAAGTATGTCTCTGATGGGACATTAATCATCAGTAAACAATCGCTCTCTGTTTTTTTGAGGATCTAATTGTCATTCCTGCAGAAAATATGTCTTTGGTGGCTATCGGGTTTTATTGACCCGAATCTGATCTCTGCTAAATAGATGGATAAAAACTAGGAATGAATAGCAAACGGTATCGAATGAAATTTTACATTTTCTTAATTGATAAAATATATCGGTAATTGTTATTTGAGCATTTTTCCACAGAGGTCGAATTCGGGTCAAATAAGCCAAGGCATACAATAATACATCTAGTCATAGTATTAGTTATCAACCCCTCTCTGTTACGTTACGGATCTGATTTTCATACCAGGAGAAATAATGTTTATGTTAGTAAATTTAATCACCAGTAAAAAAAGCTCTCTATTTCGTACTCATTTCCTGCAGAAAGTATGTCTTTGATGTTATATCTAATCAAAATTTCAGTTATGAACCTCTCTCTGTTACGTTACGAATCTGATTTTCATACCAGCAGAAAGAATGTTTGATGGTGCATTTAATCATCGGTAAAAAATGCTCTCTGTTTCGTAACGGTTCTAATTGTCATTCTTCTAAAAACATGTCTTTGATGGTGTATCTTGTCATGGTTTCATTTATGAACCTCTCTTTGTTACGTTACGGATCTAATTGTCATACCTGCAGCTATTATGTCTATGATGGTACATTTAATCATTCTATCAGTCAGCAACTGCTCCTTGCCTTCGTCTATTTCCTTTCGTTGTTCTTCTAGGTACCAATCAACTATTCCACGGATCTTCCCAGGGGACCATGTTTTCTAGCCGTTATATCAGATAATAATAGAGTATTTTTTACCCATAGAGGCATGAAAGTAAAAAGATAATCAATGTTGGAATGCGGAGCAATTCCAACTTAGATTTAACAAAACCGCAAAATGAACACAAGATAATTTCATTTCGGATGTTTTGATAACACATATCACGTGAACAGGATGTGAATACACTTCGGCCTATTTTGTATATCTCAACTTGAAATAGACATACATTTTATTTCATCAAGAAGTAATAATGTTGTACAATTACACAACAACTTTATGTAAATTATTAATACGCTAATTTAGGTTTTAAACGATATTTATTGAAAGCCGCGTACGAATTTACTAGTATCACATGTTTGCATTACTATATTTGGAAATCATGTGATAAGTTAAGTCCAATGAAGTCAGTCAGCATTTGACAAAAGCACTAGCCAATCACGTGATCTGCTTATTTGGTAATGACGCGACCTGTTTTTCGTAGAATTGTGGCATAGGCACAAGCCAATCACGTGATCTGCTTATTTGTTATAATGTCGCGACCTGTTCTTCGTAGAATTATGACATAGCTTCTTTTAGATGCCTAGTTTCTCTTTCTGAACGACCTTATTACACACTTCAACCCAATAGTTCAAATTTAAACCATCATTAGAAACGCGCGACATGATGTACAGATTATTTATCTGTATTAAAAACCCGATCCAGTAAATACTCTCTTTTTCTTACTTCTCTATAAAAACAGAACCTCAATTCCAAATCACGCGACAATTCCACTTGGTGGTGGACGCAGCAAGGATCGATAAAGGTATAGATCCACAACTTTAAGTGCGTGATCAAGGATCAATTTTGTCTATATACCTGTAAAGACAAAATTTACCTTTGATCACTCTAAATTGCGGGTCTTTAGGCAGACATTTATCTTCTCTTTCTGCTTTTGTCCATTTTTTTTTAAACTTGCTTAGACATAAATTCATTTTTGCAAACATACGCACGTGCACAAGCCTTTAAACATCATTGAAGATTACCACAAGTTAACTACAGCCTTTATTTTTATCAAATATCTGAACAAGTTTACCAACCTCACGTGTTTTGCTTTCAGGGGCCACTCTCAAGAAAGGTACTTCGTCCGAAATTTGATCGTATCGCAATCGTACGATAAAATTGGCCTTTAAGAAACAGTTTTGGCTTTCAAGAAACATGTCGTATCGTGTAAGTTACAAATCAAATTTGCGACACCTTAAAGCTAGTCGTAAATTTTGCGATTTTGACTGTGCAAGCAGAATATTTTGTCGAATTTCATTTTTATACGCCGCTAAAGGCGGTCGAATATTGGCGTGTTCATCTCCGTCTGTCCGTCCATCCGTCCGTCTGTACGTACGCACGTACGTCCACTCTTCATATGAGCACAACTCCACCAAAGTTTCTGGTTGGATTTGGATGAAACAGAATGTTCCTAGTCACGGTTTGGTGAATTTCAGCCGTGTCATGGAAAAAGGGGCCTTCATGTCAAAAAAGTTGTGGACGCAACTCCTCCCTCATTGACGGACCGATTTTGATGAAAATTTCACAGTATGCTCTTAGTTTATTCTTCATCTTGTTTTCGTCATTATAAAATGCAGTTTAAGTTGAAATCCGCATCCAATCAATCTATCATAACGAACAGTTTGAACTTGACAATTTAAATATGTAGTCTGCAATTGTTTTGAATTTGGTTCTGTCAAAATAAGTAGTGTCTACAAGTATTTTTGTGAAACAGCAGCAGAGTGGCGGCGTATATTGTGATTATGGGACTCTTGTTACTCTAGCAGAGGATTTTCCGATTATTAAGCTTTAAACAAGCCAATTTTCCAAGTAAAATATAGTGAAAAAATATACTGGAAAGAATGGATGCACAATCATTTTGTAGTTTGATTTAGCTTTAGCTTTAGTATTAAATTGTTATGTCTATCGTAGGAACTAACCCTTCTTTGATCATGGCTAAAAACGATTGCTTAACTTTACTTGTTTTAGGGAGACAAAAAATAAAGATTATCTAGAAATGTTTCATTATACGTTTCTAAATAAAAGAAGTTGGCTCAGTAAAGACTCCGTTGTTCCATTCTTCAGGCGAAACTTATTTGAAAATTCCAGTATTTTCGGTCAACACAATATCATTTACAATCATCTAAAAAGCTTCAAAATCGCAAACAATAAAATGGGAGTATTTCCTGTTAGGTACACGCAAAGTGTGAACCTTTTTTTCAAACAGTGAATACGTCTTTAGTAAAGAAACGAAACTTCAATATATCGAAGTTTTATATTAAGTAACACTGCTACGACAACGACAACTTACGCATGAAAGATTGATTATAAATACTTTTATCTGCAAGCGTTAGAATGGGATAACCGAATTTTAATACAATACGTCCCATTCATACGCAAAGCTTCACAGATAAAAGTAATTATGAACCAATATTGAAAACAAGAAAAAAGTAATAGTCATTGAGAAACAAAATTAGGGTCTCTGTTGTTGCTTCTATCCTTTTTTAGAATTCAGCATGAGAATAAAAGTTAACATTTTTACACAAACCACAATGATAATTGAATATAATGATAATGATAAAAAGATTAAAAGGTAAGACCTCGAAACATTCACCCGGAACATGGTAAATGTGATCATGCTCATTTTACCAGGAGGTGTCAGGTTCAGTTAGTCTTGTAATCCGGCGCGACATATTTATTATTTGTAAAATAATGTAAAAATTGTATTTTGTCACCGGTGATCGCTTACCAGTGCAATCAAGTAGAAAAGGAACCGATTGTTACTAATTGGGCAGGAAAAGTTAAACAGTTGCTCCAAAACTTGGGGTTTTTTGACGTCTGGCCTTTTCCCGCTTCGGTTAACATAAATATTTTTATAAACCTCTATTAAAAAGTAGACTGAGAGATACGTACATTACAGAATGGTTCTCAGACATAAATAAAAGATCATCTTTGGCTTTCTTCAAATGTTTAAAGCCTAAATTTGAGATTTCCGAGTATTTAACTAAAATCACTGATATGAAAAAGAGAAAAAGTTTGGCAAAACTCCGACCCTCTTCCCAACAACTTAGTATTGAAACTGGTCGACATAGAAAGATCGAACGAAATAATAGAATATGTCCTGTATGCGACTCTGGTGAGGTGGAGGATGAGTACCATTTTATTATGGTGTGCACATCCTTTACAACACACAGAGAAAAATATATCGAGCGATATTTTACGCAAAGACCGAGCATGTATAAGTTCATTTCCCTTTTAACAAGTGATAACACAAAAGTACTAAACATACTTGCATCTTATTGTTTTGAAGCTTTCGAACTTAAAAAAACACTCCTAGATAATTAATTTTACAAATATCATCATAATTTTGTGTTTTAACATCAATATCCTATATCTTCCGCATTTATATCCTTTTATTGTTATTTTGCACATGTATATGTAAATTTTGTATGACGGTGATGGACTTTTTAGTTCAAACCAATATTGAAATAAAATCTATTACATGTATTTGTATCTGGGCATACAACTAACGTGTAAGTTTATACCAGATGATCTGCACGTGCAGATTCAAAAGATCAATTTTACGATGACCAAATTGTCTATGATTTTCAAAGAATTTTTGTGGAAGCCATTTACAACCATCCTTAATATAATGGTACGATTATCATAAGATTAATCGTACGACTTTTCTTCTTGGAAGAGGTCTCAGGTCCCACCGGAATATCTACAATTATGCTTTTTTTCTCTCCGATTCGCGCATGGTAATCATATCTTCTACATGTGCATTGATTTAAAGTAAGCACCAGTATATTTTCTTGGTTTTCTACTGCAGAATTATGTTCTCTCATTTCTTCCTTTTTATCATTTTTTTCATCAGATTCAGGCCTGTATTGCGATTCAGGGTTTTAAACTACCCTCGTTGTTCAAATACATTGATTAATATACGCCGATCAAAAGACGATACGTATTATTTGATCAACTGTGCAGGGGGGGGGGGATGTCAGCTTCGTTAGTGGATTGAGGTCACTATCTCTTGAACGCATTCCAACTTATCAGTACTTTCAGTACTTTGATTTCAGCCTGTAGACAATCTTCGATTTTTTTTAAATTACCTAAAAACACTTACAGATATCACATGGAGAACTTAAAACAAATAAAATATAAGCGTTACAGTCGTATGAAATACGCTTGGAGAGTAGAAAAACGCGTAAAAGTATAGAAATAAAAAATATTAAATTATTCGAAGATGCCGAGTGCGCTTAAATCTGCCTAAAATAAAACCTGTAAACGATGTTTCACAAGATGGCGACGGTTTGTTTGATCCAAAAGGGTCACCTATACTACTTACACAAGAAAGGAACTATAAAACTCACTAGCCTGATTACGTAACACAAGTTAAGTGGTTACCTCAGGGTTAGCCATTATTTTCAAATGGCTGAGGTTAGAACTAAACTTGTGTGACGCAATCAGATCAGTATTTTAAAACTATACAAATATCCATGTGATAACATCCCATTTGATATTTTCTATGATATCATATGGGTATTTTTTAGAATAATGACATAATTTGTTTATTTTAAGAAACTTGCATTTCTGATAGAAACGACGACGTAAACAAGGCAAACAGAGGTTATAAGATAAATTTAATACATTCTTAGTGTACTGTATGAAAAGAATATCTATCTCGTTTGTTGGAATTGATAACTGTCTCGGCCGAGCATCGACAATTATCAATTCCCCCAACCTCGTTGGATATTTTTTTCATACAAGACACTAAGTACGTATTATATATGTCTACGTACCAAAATAGTGATTACGTTACTGAAGGACTTGTTAACCAATCCAACTACTTCAAATTCATTGCCACTTTGTTCTTGAATGTGATCTATCACTCGACGTAATTCTGTTTTTACGATGTTCTCAAACGCTAATATTCCATCACCATATGTATGAAGGCCTTGTACAAAATACTTCCTCAGTTTACTATGAACCTCATCTGCATTTCTCAATATAATTGAATACCGTCCTATTATACGATCTGCGATATATATGTATGGTCTATCATTAAACAATTCCTTATTGTTTTCTTGACAAAGAGCCTTATTGATAAGTTCAGAAGTATTTAGCACAACAGTGTCCATACCAAGTATTCGAAATTCAAACATAGATCCAAGTTTCCTCGCTAGCAACGAAAGTTGCTGAGGAAGATTGTCTATATCAAGTACCAATGCAGATCCAAGTAGAGGGTGGCTCTTTACTTTTGGAAGTCCAGATTGTCTATGGGTGAAACATCCTCGTGTATATCTGTAGAGTATCAGGGCTCCAGCTACAATCAGGACTATTGTAATTAGCCCATCCATATCACAAAACGGCAGGATATCTTAATATCTGTAATGTTCAGAGAATGAAGGAGAACGTGAATTTGCGAATCTTATTCATGCAACCCTGAAAGTCCTACATGTACTAATTTCGAATTGTGACCTTTTAATTCAACGTTGCGTGACGATCTTAACCAAAGTACTGAATGTACTGTGATTTTGGAATGCGTCGAATGTTCCCGTCCCTCACAAAATTCTGTTGATTTCATACAGGTATTTAATAGCTGAAGCCTATCCTCTCCGTATGGTTAGTTTTAATATGAGTTATTTTAAAAAGATATATGCACACCTAAAGAGTTGCATCAACAAAGTTTGTCAGTCCATGGCGCGACAAAACGTCACAAAACCCGTACAGAATGCATAAGGTCAGTGAACTGGGAACATTTGGAGAAATTTATTGAAATCCGACCAGCAGAAGAAGTTTCATTCACAAAATTTTGGACTTAAAGGCTCTATCTTCCTGTTACACTCGAGATATAAAAAACCACGACATTTTTCTGAGATAATTTCATCCAAATATACTATAAATGTGAAAGAAGTTCACATAATAATATAGACGTTTCTGCGGACTGGCTGACAGACAGAATGATACCAATATACGACCACCTTCGACGGCAAATGAAAAAGGAAGTTATTCTTTGCTACCAGTGTTTATATCTCATGAATATAAGTTTCGAACTATTACTATACTCAAGTTTACTGACTGTCGTCGACCATTTTTTAATTGATAATTATCTTCTTACCCTTACCTGCTGAACAAAAATTACATGTCAAATTATTTGTATATTTTGACATATTTCAAACGGATATCATATCAAATTATTTGTATATTTAGACACATTTCAAACAGTCTGGCTTCAGTTTTTCCTACAAAAATTGAGTACAAAGCAGACAGTGTAACCTTAGATCAGACTGCTCATTTTTGCAGGCTGATCTTGGTCTATTCGGTCTACTTATCCCAATTTTGAACATTACATTTAGCATTGTGTCTTAACATCGAATTCGGAGAACAGAACTGCAATATACAGTCTTCGGGAGCTAAACTCGGAGAAGAAGGGAAATGCCAAAGACTTTTCGGTTCCGAGCCCTATGTTGTTGGTTGTTAAAGATTTGACTGGGTTAGAATATTCTTCCAAGCAATGTACCCATAATTGGTGGTTGTGATCAACACAATGATAAAAAAACTTAACTTATAACATATAGTTTTGCAGCATTTCGGACTACACGTTCTTTCACAGTGTTAACCGAGGTTTCCTAATGTTTAACACCAGTAAACCTCGATTAACACTGTTAAAGTTCATGACTTCCGAAACGATGCGGAACTATTACGGGTAAACTGCCTTAAAAGCGAAAGTAGCAAAGGATAAATCGATTAAAGTGGAAATTATGATGTAGCCCCGTTGTAAGGATGAAACGTTTGCATATAACATTTTGAAAATAATGCATAGATAAACTAACATGGTGTGACCCCATCAGATTTTGGGCCTTCTTTGTTCTATATAAAATTGCAATCTTTTCCGGTGCTGTGGTCGGTTCCACAGAAAGGTTTGACCTTTGACCTCTTTAGCCATTCATCTTCGTTCAATTTGCTACCTTAAAGTAAAAAATATCCAGGGTTACTCCCTTCAACTTTTGGGGTAACCAAGCTTAAGTAGAGGTACCGTCTTTTTTTCCACCTATGAAGATTTACTTTGGGTACGACCCCCACCCGTTATCCGTCCTTTCGCAAAGGAAATAGTATACAGAGAAGGTCAAATCAAACGTTAAATCAAAGAAGAGATGCAAAACTAGGTGAAAAGGACAAAAATTAGCACACGAGTTACTATTTTACTCTCAAAAATAACGTTTCAATGTCGCACTACTTTTTCTAAAGGAGCTACTTTTACCATACAATGACCTCCGGAAGAAAATTCCAGTGAGGTCACTCCACATACAAATGAAAAGGGGGGGGGGGGTAATTTAAAAAGGTTTGCGAATCGCGAAGAATTTCGGGAAGTACAAGTTACATGGTTACCGGCATTACACACCATAGAACCGGTTGTATCGGACACCGTCCGGTTATAACGAACACAATTGAGTTGTTGTCGCTGAGTGGCAGTGGGTATTTATTGACAGTTATTTACCAGTCTTAGAGTATTTCTTTCCAAACAACCCCGAAGATGTTGCTTAAAGTAATAATTAACTTGGTTTAGATGAAATTTTTAAAACGAGACACGATTGCTTTTCTCCAGAAAACGCCTCGTAGTTGCATTTTAGCGGTAACTTCACTTCCTAGGAACAATATCTAATTCTCTATGCAATTTTGAGGAAAGAGAAACACACGATTTTATTTTACATTAACTATCCTATCGTTGTGTGAAATTTCAGTCGATAAAACGCTTCAACAGAAACAATATGAAAGTTTAAAGTCGTCCAGCGAGAAAAAATAGTGTATTCGAACACCTTTACGTAAGTAACGGTGTCCGGAGTCAACCACCCCCCGAACGTAACGGTGTTTATCGTTTGTTTCTTTTTCCAAAGAACTGCATAGAAATGTAGTTATTGTTCCGAGAAAGTGTAATTACCGTTAACATGCAACTACGAGGCGTTTTCTGGAGCAGGCATTCGTGAGAGGCCTTTAAAACTTTATGGGAACGAAGTTTTTTATGCCATTTACCAATATCTTCGAGATGGCTTGGAAAGGAACACTCTAAGACCGGTTAATAATAGTCAATAATTACCCACTGTCAGTCTGCGGCAATAACTCAATTGTGTTCGTGATAACCGGACGATGTCCGATACAACCGGTTCTATGGTGTGCATTAGATCATGCGATAACCGTATGAAGAAACAGCGAAGCACAAAACAAATTCGTAGGCGATGTATTAACATATATATTTCCAGCATTGAAACCAACTTATTGAATGTTTGATGATTGACTTTTCTGAATCTAAAATGATTGTGTCAGAATTTTTTTAAATGCGACATTCGGTTGACTTCTACAAGAACCAATCTCTTCGTATTCAATTATCTTTTAAGGGCTTCCCAGATTGTCCCTTTTTGCGTTACAGGTCAGATAAATTCCAAGTCAGCTGAGGTGCGTTCGTTATGATTAAGATTTCTAAGACTCTTATGATTTCTAAACCGGTTATCTCGGGAAACTCATTTTTAATTCTAGGAAGTGATGCTTCACATCCCTATTAAACAAATCTTAATATTCTGAAAAATCTTAATCCAACCAAAAGCAAATCTCGACTTCCTTCTCTCCTTCTCTCGCAAATTAATGTCAAACCTTGAAAAATGAATAAATCCAATATGTCGGTTTCTAGAGACAGATAAAAAATTAATTTGTTAATCAACTGGGCCCGTTTTACTAAACATCTTACGATTATTTTTTGCGCAAGTCAAAAATTAAAGTTGCTTCCACAGTATTAACTATATACGAAATTCTGCCATGCAACATTTCATTGGAATCGTCTTCTAGACGATTTCAATAAGATTTTTGTTGCAAGGCAGAATTCATCAATGAATGAAAACACTTGATACAATTATAAATTTTTACGTAGATCTAAGATTATTTTTATCGTTGGTTAGTAAAATGGGCCCATGGCTTCTTTATATTAGTCAGTGTAAGCTTTCGCAATGTTACCTGTATTCTTATCCACGGGTTCTGAATTTTCAACACAATGCACTTTCTTTTTGAAATGGGTATATAGAAATCTTTGGGGGGAAAAAGGTTACATAAACTCACTATGGTTATCCAACATGTTAAAAACAGAGTCACGTGATGGGCATGTGACGTAAGTTTTACGATTTTATCTTAAAAGTGATACCACTACAATATCTAATGTAATTTAATATGACCTAGAATGTGTCTTAAAAAATATGTGTGACCCTTCACTCGAAAGGAGGCCGTCTGGGCACTCCGTTGTAAAAAAAGAAAAGAAAAGAAAAAGAAAAATAAGAGGAAAATTTTGGGCAGCAACCTAGCATAAAAGAGAGAGAATGGTCATTCTAAATACACGCTATTGCACATATCAAAAATCGATTGACCATTGCAGTCTGGCTAGGGTCGACATTTTATCCATTTCCCATATTGTCCTTTATCGTGAGCCCCTGTCACAGTTACATGTGTCTTTAATGGTCGAGTTTCAGAGACTAATTGAAGTAGGGACTTTTGCTTATTATGTTACGTTGTCTATCATTTTGTCTATAGGCGTAACTAGGATTTTGAAATTAATACGCACTCAGAAGGCGACCACCGCAGAATATGTAGGGTAAAGGAGATATGTGGACTGTGACAAAAGATCAATGTCCTTCACCCGTTTCCTTTAATGATTTGAGCGTTGGTGAAAAAATAGAACACCGCACTTACAGCTTGAACAAGCTTGAAAATGAGCAAATTACTTAAGAGGCTGCTTTGTGCGCAAGGAAACAAATTGCCTACGTGCTAAAACTGTTTTCATTGAGAAATATAACCAATTTCACAGCAAATCAGAATACCGCCATTATTGATTGAAACAAACTTATAAGTAAAAACCATTATGGCATAATGTTGTACGGCCATTGTTTAAAGGGCGGAATATCAATCTGTGATGGCATCTTCTTCACAAAATAATTCTCGAATTATTAGAATTATTTATAGTTTTCTAAGGTTCAATCCTGAAAAGGTGTCTGGGGATTTTTCTTGACTATTTAACGACGTCTTATAAGAGCTTCGGTTTAACTTGAGAAACGTTTCCTAAATGTGACCCGTGACACGAAAAGGGACAGTCTCGGTAATGCGTAAAGTGTCGACACTAGTCAGACTGCGCGGATTGCGCAGACTGACTAGGATCGAAACTTTTCGTACTTTGCATATTTTCTGAATCTAAAATGATCAATCTACGTTCCTGTGAAAGAAGTTCTGAAATGCGACCTCGGGTTGATCTATGCTGGAACCAATCTCTTTTTCAAATATTTATTTAACAGAGTTCCCAGATGGTCCCTTTTGGCGTGACGAGTCACAATTAAAAGAAATAAGCAACGTACGGTGACAAAATGTGATAGAATTTCACTTTTCTCAAATTTTGCATTGTGGCGTACAGTTAAAAACAACGTCAAATTGTAAATATGATTGATTTTGGATTTTTTTTGTAATGGAGCTGAAAGGGGGTGAGGATCGAATTTTAATGAAATTTAGAGAGATAACAAATATCGCTAATTTCTTTCAATTGGACGAAACAATCGATTCCATTTGAGCCTTTGACATTTCCAACAATTTCGAATGATCATGAGGTTCACAGGTTCATGGATAGACATCCACATACTGTAAATATACTTAGTTCCAAAAGAAAGTGAGCACTTTTGAATTTTGAATATCTCTGAAATTACACAATCTATCGTCATGAAACGTCGTATGACTATCACAAAAAGTATGTGCAAACGATATTTGAAAATAAAAATCGCGGAATGAGCAAAACATTTCTGCTAAATTGAGACATTTGAATATGCACGTTTTGCATGTGCATCACGCGTAATACGAATGATTGGTTTGAAAATGCATTCAGCTGAATCTTTGTGGCATTCCTAAGCACAAAATCACATCTTCAATACAATTGTGCATGATGCTACAGCGTGGTTTGACAACCAATTAACGTCGTTGAACAAAATCGAACATTTTCAGATTTAGAACGTCATTAAAATTGATTGAGCATTCATGTTCCAATAGAAATCGAGGTCATCATTTTGTAATGCCTTAAATAAGCAAATCGAGATGTCAAAGAACGCCATAGCACCCTTCAACGACAAGTTACTGGCCTAACAACGTAGCAATGTCTAACGTAGACGTACACATAACGTCTGCATAAAGATTAAAACTTTTGTTTGGAAATGGCTTGGAATGGCTTCTAAAACAGTAAAATTCAACATCAACACATAGCTCTTTCCCAAGAAAAAGTTGAAAGGTGGTCAAATCTCATCAATGTTTGCCATCGCGTATGCAGCATGCGATACTTTATACAAATCTGATATGACTTTCAATTTCAAAATGCCTTTCCTAAAGTATGGTTTCAAATGTCCCCCAAGTTTGTAAAAACCAAGAGAAATGCAAAAAGTGAAAGTGCACACTTTCTTATGGAAGTGTAAGTATATAAAGTTACCTGATGGTCCACTGATACTTTGAGACCTTGTATATCTACTAAGTGCATAGTGAAGACACTGGCCTGACTATGCAGATGCACAGGCTGGTCGCAGTTTTTCTGGTCGCAGTTTTTGATTTGCGCATATTTGATTTTGTGGGAAATCTCCCGCACAGGCTCAATAAGATCTGCGTCTCTTTGATAAAATTTGAGTGATTGAGTGTCTTGACGTTCCAATTAGACACTTTAAAATCCAAACTAATGAAAGATTGGAAGATTTGAATGAAAATATCGATCGTTTTGATATATTGGAGCGTTTTTTGGAATAGTTTGAGTAAAAGTTTTGAATGAATGGATGGAGCGCTCAGCGAGCGATTTACAGTGGTTTTGATGAGGTTAATGTCAATTTCACGATGTTGGTATCTGTACTATCAGAAAAGGTGAATGATGGCTGCAGATACTCGACTGTGGAACAAATGGTGTTTTATGACATTATAATACAAAAACGGATACGACGGAGAAGAAGAACTAGCAGAAGAGGAAGACGATGACGACGACGGCGACTAAGAAGAAGAAGAAAAGAAGAAGAAGAAGAAGAAGAAGAAGAAGCAGAAGAAGAAGAAGAAGAAGAAGAAGAAGAAGAACATCAACAACAAAAACAAAAACATTAATAACAAGGAGAAGAAGAAGAAGAAGAAGAAGAAGAAGAAGAAGAAGAAGAAGAAGAAAAAGAAGAAGAAGAACTACAACAACATCAACAACACAAACATTAATAACAAGAAGAAGAAGAAGAAGAAGAAGAAGAAGAAGAAGAAGAAGAAGAAGAAGAAGAAGAAGAACTACAACAACATCAACAACAAAAACATTAATAACAAGAAAAAGAAGAAGAAGAAGAAGAAGAAGAAGAAGAAGAAGAAGAAGAAGAAGAAGAAGAAGAAGAAGAAGAAGAAGAAGAAGAAGAAGAAGAAGAACTCTTTTATTCTGATTGGTACATAATATAAATCGTCTAGAAAAATATATACTTATACATGAAAAAAGACTCGGACACATACTCCCCCACACTATCTATCTATCTGTCCACCCCTCTCTCACACACACTCACACAAACATGTATACATGCACCAAGACTACAGACATCGTTACTTTAGCTACGTACACGTGGTACGAGCATCTAAAACAATGATTTGGTAATTTTTACATACTTTTGATGAACCTAAAAAGGAGAATATATTTTTGATCTTGTTAAAGGGATATAAGCTATTCGTTTCTAATGATTAATAGCGTCCTATTTCAAAGGCGGTTACTGTGCAACGACGTAACGTCCATGACGTCATCATCCAATAGCTGCTTTAGTGACAACGTTAGTAACCAGTGTGAAAATTATTTTTGAAAGATAAAAAAGATGAGTTGGACAGATGAAACAGAAACATCGACAGATTGTTATTTCACTTCCTCAGATGAGAGTAGATCGACAAGACGTTCATCAGACATTAGCGGGCGTGTTGTTCCGCGACTTGATCTGTCTAAGCTGAACGACCGAAAAAATAGTAGGTAATTTTTACACGTTAGAGGATAATTAGGAAGAAAATATTATTTAAAAAAATGTCAAATGTATCTATGCTACTTAAGGTTATGGTCGAACATCGAAAACGCAATAAATTAAAACATAGGTTTCATTCTCGATCTCGCGTAAAATAAATATTTAGAAAAGAGATTGTAGAATCATACCGAAAGTCATATTTCAATTTTTTATTCGGAAAGGTAGAATAACCATTCTCGATTTAGAAAATTAATCAAGTGAGAAAAGTCGCACCCAAGTCAGACTGCGTATTTAGCGAAGTCTGACTGTTCGATACTTAAAGAACTTCTAAGGCGTTCCCTTTCATGTAACATCTACATGCTGGTTGAAGGAAATCTCTAACAAGAGGTACAAGAGGAACTGTATCGCTCCACTGGCTTTAACATCTCGAAACTTTCATGTAACAAATCCTACATTGACAGAAAACACTTCTTAGAAGATTTCAATGATTTTTGGGCAAATTTTTATTTAACAATTTAGGTAAAGAGTCACTCAAGGAACATCAATGCCAAATTTCACTGAAATCGGTGCAAATGATTTTGGAGGAGTTTTTTTTTTTTTTTTTTAGATTTTAAAGTAAATTTAAGCCCACCCCTTCCACGTTCATATTTGAGGGCCAATCAAAATTTCTTAAACAATTTACAATTTATAAAGAGGGTCACCCAAGGTACATTTCAACCAAGTTTCGTTATATCCTCAAAACATGATTTCTGCCCACCCCCTCCTTGTAGCAAGAATGAACGGGTGTAGCAATGAAAGTAGGGTGTACTTTCATGTAGGTCAATCTATCGAGCTTTTCCCCTGTCCACCCGCTTGTCCGTCACTGCTTTCTGTATATAGGATGTGGTCGGTTTCAATATCAATACAGTCGTAAAGATTTGAGAAAAGTAATCTTTTTGCAACAACTGACTATTAATGCTTGTACTTTAATATACGGAAGCAAGATGAATTATAGATAATTCTGTTTTATGCTCAAATTTAATTTCCCTCCTTCTTAGTCTTTAACAGAACTTATACAGTTAAAAACATCTTGAAATTGACACCCATTCCGATCAAAAGCATTCATAATCATTCACTCAGCGCTCCATTCGTTCATTTAAAACGCTTTAAATCGATCAAAAACGCCGAAATCATTAGAAATCATTAAAAAAACGTTCATGACTTCAACAATAGGTCTATCTATTCTACGATTTTATCAGCTGGTGTGGACTTTCAAATGTCTGATTGGTCCACGAAGACGTACAGAAAAGTACGTATATTTTATCAAAGGGAGGTAATTAGTATCGCTAATTTTGTTCATCTTGAACAAAATTAGCAATATTGGATTAACCCTTTAATTTCATTAAAAACTCGCTCCATACACTCATTCAATTTCATTCCGAAATCACTCCAAAAGCGTTCACCTTGTCAATTTCACGATGTTCTTAAGAGTAGGTTCAAAATTTCCTTTATTCGTGATTTTTTTAATCGCCGCTTTCTTTCATACATTCAAGCATTTTCAAATATCTGTAATTGTGTGTGTAGAAGAATCTTTTGAAGGTTTTTAATGCAATCGATCAAGATCTATTTCTAATGCTAGTTTTCCACTGCGGATTCTGACAACTCGATCGCCTAATATCTCCGATGACTGCCTCGGTGGCCTAGTGGTAAATGCACTCGATCCGTAACCTGGAGGTCCGTGGTTTGAGCCCCACTGTCGTTTGGTTGTGTTTATGGGCAATACACTTAAAAGCAAGCCCCAGTTCACCCAGCTGTAAATATGGGTAGCAGTGTGTTTAAACCACTGCCTCTCTCTCGGGGACGTGAAAACATCAGAATTGAGTGTTCGAGATCGATTCTATAAGCTTAAGCTTTCGTCGCAATCGAACTAAAAAATAGATTAGTATAAACTAATATCGCCGATCAAACCCGACAAAAAAGGCATAAACACGACCTGTTCTCGATCTTTACCCGACCGAATCTGACCCCCTACACGAGTATTCACGACCGTCCACGATCACAACCCGACCTCCATTCTGATGTCTCCTCGATCATCCCGAGCTTTATTCGACCATTTTCCGAAAACCGCGACCTCAGTTCTTTTTATCCATCCGACACCGAAGGATATCCAAGGGGGTCAATTTTTAACAACAAGTCTGTTGATAGGTCAAGAGGGTTCATTTGTACCTTTAAAGTGCTTTTGTTGAAAAACATATTTAGAAATTTAGTGTGATGTTGGGTCCAAAAAAAGCGTTTTTAATGTGATCTTGAATGACAGTTTACTCTGGATGCAGACACGCCTTTCAAACGTACCTAAGTCATGCAACCTATGGTGATGTTGGTAGCGCTCCTTAGACTGTCTGGCAATGACATACGGGTGATCGGTAACATAGAGCCTAGAGTTAAAAGAAAAGAAGGACTCTTCGATCCGTTCATCTAGACAGTCATGTCGCGATCGTATCAGGTGTACAGGGTGTTTGAATGTGTTCATATCACGTCTTAATGACAAAGTGGCTTATCGTAAGTCGCCCCGACAATTTTTTTCTCTAGAGTTATATTGAAGCCGTCTGTGGCCTACTCTGCATCCAATGTTCTCAGTTTGGTCATTTTAAGCATGTCGATTAGGAGCCCCAATTTGTGCCATAAAGACCCCTTTAGTTTACCATCTTCTCGAAATGTGTTCAGTATAATGATTTGATGCTCATTTGAAAAAGATAAAAATATCCATCAATACTGATTCTACAGCTGAACCCTTAAAACTTTCAACGAATGTTTCTTGTTCTGTTATCTTTTAAGGGTCCGATGAGCAATGATGCTGTACTCCAGTGTTTGCAAAACAATGTCAGTCTATTGAAGAAGATGCTAAAGCATCGCAAATACACAATTTGCCCTTTTTTATTTTTCTTATATGTTTTGGCACAAAAATTCCGACTAAAGGTACGAAAATCAGAGGCTGCCCCTTCACCTTTTATCGGCAGTATATTTTAGCTAGCTACAGTTTTTGCGCACACTAACGTATATCATTTGAATTCAACTTGAATTGGTAAACAATTTTATCATTTCAGAGGGCGAAAGCAAGGCGGTATTCTGCAGTCCATTTCTGACCAAAAGCCAATATGCTATTCACCCTCCTACACCGGGGTTTGGCCAAAATAGTTCATATAAAGCCGGTAAAGTTGAAACTAAAATGCGAGAATTTGAAGGTTCCAAGACCGACCAGCTGCCTGCCGTTCTGCATGCTGTGACAGTAGAAATGCTTGCGAATGATGACGAGATTGTTGAGAATAATGAAAAGTTGTATAGACAGAATATGGATTGTGAACACATGTGGTACGATAATCGAGTTGCTAGGCTACATAAACAACAGCTTCGTAAAGATATAAAACAAAGGGAGTGGTATATAAAGAAATCAAAGGAGGAGATTAAACAACTTCAGACAAAACATGAAGATAATGAAGAGGAAACTAAAAAGGTAAGGAGGAAAAATAAGAAATTGAGAAATGGCATAGAAAAGATTGAAACTGACATTTCAGAGCTAAAGGAAAAAGAATATATGTCATATGAAAATATGAAAGACGAGACAATGTATACACGAGAGGAAGGCTTGAAGATTGCTTCAGAAAATGAAATCAGATTACAGACCCTAGGAGAACTGAAAACCCATCTATCTGAATGGCAGAACAAAAACAGCTCATCTGCTTCAAAAACACAAATCAAAGCTGGAAGAAAAGAACAAAGAGTGCCCTGTCAATTACCACCAATAAATCGAAATGTGTGCGAAAAACGAATAACAGTGGACGATGCAAAAGATCTTACGGACAGCAGAAAAACAGCTGTGAAATATAACACTACATGCGCAAAACTCCCGAAACTGGAAACGAGAGAACAGAAGAAACTAATGCAACGGAGGTCAAACGTGGACGATACAAAATATATGAAGCAGCTAGAAAATATCCATAAAAACTCTAACCATATCCATGAAATAGCAGAGGAAAACACTAATTTCGATCGCACCATTCTTCCACCAATTACTTCCAATAAACGGGAAATTAGGAAAACTGAACCGACTGACAAGTGTCAAAGAAAAGATAAGATGTCCAATAAAAACAACCAAAAACAAAACAAGAATTAAAAAGGACCACGTAAATTGGCCACAACTTGTGTAAAATTTAGTAGCCTCATGCGAGATGTATTGCTCAAATTCAAAGTAATTATTTAAAATATCCTGAATATGTTTTTTTGTGGAAAAAAAAGATAATTTGCCAGAAGGCTAACATCAATAAGGTTCCTTTAGCAGTTTTTCATTCATGATACTTTAAAGTCATTAAATTAACATCATCTAAATAAATTCTCTTTCTTTTACTATGATCGAGTGCGTTTTGTTTATTATTTCAGTATATTACATTCCAAATAAAAGTGAAATAAGTCCCTTAGTTTGACCACTTTTGAATTATTTGAGACGAAGAGAATAGTCCTGTCGGGGGTGAAGAAATACACCACGTTTCCACGGACATGTAAACCACGATTTCCTACTTGTTCAGAGTAAAAAAGAATTTGTCCACGAAAAGAGGATTAATCAATTTTGAGAAAACATTGTTTTTTTCGTTTTTTTAAAACAATATCTTTTTAATTGTTTCTTCATTATTCTGGTTGCGGGACAATGTTGTCTAACAAAATCATCATGGTTTAATTGAGGTTTCAAATTAAGTTTGATAATTAAAAAGTTTTAAATAAGTGTACCACAAGGATCTTTAATTTTTTAACCCTTGTCATGCTAAACCGGGAATATGTCTGTTTTTATTGGAAATATAGACAAAGATCAGTCTGCAATTAAGTGCAGACTGATCTTAGTCTACACCACCTGTTTATTTTATTTAAGCAAGAATTATGTAAAGACTTGTAATTTACAATGAAAATATTGGCATACAATTTCGTCTTTCTGAGCACGGTAATGCTTAACATTTGTAACGTCGTTTTGCCATTTAGACATTATTGCACTGTATTTTTCTAAATCGCTTCTTGTAGATTTTTCCATGCGCATTTAATTTCAATTGCTATATAAGTTATATCCCGATTAAGACGGAATAAACCTTTTTCCTGCTGGAAGCAAGTTAACTATCAATCGGCTTTATTCCTTTTTCTTGGATTGCTGAAAAAAGCACAGCGCGCTTTTTAATAACGTAAGACGTTGAAAAATGATACGTTTTTGAAAAGTATGTCCACATAGCCAAATCTGAAAATATTTTATATTTTTAAACGAATCTGTACAGAAACTTTCCTAGTGATTGTACGACAAATTGATATTTAAAAAATGTAGGACGATTTATGATATTCATAAACGCCTTTTCTTTTCCTTTCAAACAAATGTCGGTATATAAAACATTAAACACGTATACATAACTGATTTCGTGCTTGTTTTTTTTTTTTTTTTTTTTTTTATTTTTCTTTCTTTCATTTTTTTAATGGTGCTTTATAGCCCATCGACAGCCATGGTCATTTTGCGCTCAAAATGACCTTGGCTGTCGATGGGCCATAAAACACCTGTAACGGTTTAAAGGGGGGTAACTTGCATTGGATATGCATATGAGAGAGACCTGTCCTAAGTTAAATGGCTTATTGAAGCCTATATAGACAGAGTCGACCCATTTAGGGTTGAGGATCATTTTCTTTGAATGGATCACGTCTGTCTAGCTGCTCGGTTCGTTACACACCATTAAAAAACCAAACAAACAAAAACGCACACGATATTATTAAAATATTATTATATACTCAAATAACTGTCGAGTTAAGGAGGTAAAATGTTGAAATAAAACCTTCTTACGGTGACAGAAAATTGGAAATTTATTGTGACAACAGTGGTCGATCCAGGGAAGGTTTCAGGGTTCGAATGAACCTCCTTTGAAGCCCATTTTTTCATCTTCTTGCCCGGAATTTCAATTAACTAACCGTTCTCCAGCGAGTTTTGAACCCCCTTTACAGAAATCCTGGATTTGTAGCGGGAAAACAGGTGAAAACTCGCTTTAAGCACGCTTAATTCGACGCGTCCAGTGGCTGATCCAGGGTTTCCATTAAAGGGGTTTGTTCTCGGTCAAGAATTAGAGTAATTAGTCCCATAGTATCCCTATCTATATAGATAGGGATACTTAGACACTAATGCTCAAATTTTGTAAATTGGATATCTTTAATGTTCAGAATTTCAAGTTACTGTGACCTAAACACTACATAAAACTTCAGGGGTCGTGTTTCTTGTGTTGCAAAATTGTGAATGCCATTTATCCACTACAATGAAGCAATTTGGCTGAAGAGGGGTTTCGTTCGAACCCCACGAACCCCCTCTGGATCCGCCACTGGCGGCGAGAATTCAATTGTGGGTCAGGGCATGCCGACTTGTAATTCCCCACATGCTGGCGCAGTAACTTTACACTGGTGAGACAGGGCAAAAAACTTCAAATAATTTGAAAATACATGTAAATAAATAAATAAATAGATAAATAAATAAATAAATAAATAAATAAATTTTGATGGTTGTAACCGATTGATTTATTCATTTATACATGGCAAACTTTCCAGTGTTGCGTAATAAAGCAAAACCTTCCAGTCTATGATTACTGTTATGTTGTTTGGTCTGGGAGTTAGGGTTAATGAACACAGTGATACATTGATGATGTTTATTCTATGGTAACGAGTTACAGACTGATATGATAGTAACATGCATGCAGCATTATAATAGTAAAGGAAGATAACTCTAATGGGGCAGTGGTAATATAAATAGGGTTGCAGGGGTAAGCTCCCATATCATAACATCTCCCTTCTTTTGAAAAGATCGCTTATCAGTTATTTGTTATCTAATTAAGGTTGGTCAAAAGTTTAGACTTGGGCACGCTCGTTTTATTGCCGTCTGCTGTCAGTAATTAATTGCCTTCATGGCATCATGAGACTCCATTTAATTTCCTTGAAATCATTACGTCTGCCATTACATTCCTGATTTGACATGGTCAATTTGTTTACATGACTTGACATTAGCAGATTTATTAGCATTCCTAATTAACAATGATGACTATTACAAAGAAAGTCTTTGTGGTGGTTTCACCTTTCGACCTGATCGAGTTGTCCTGAATTCAGACTCCGATTCCATTTTGTTTGCATTATACCCCTTATCCTCTAAAGCGATATTGGTATTTTCTGGTGTATGTGCAGATGTATGTGTGTCTGCTTGCTGTGCACGTGATTGAGGTATAGAATTGATACTTTGATTAGGAGCTCTGTTTTGCTCATTTTGTGATTGAAAACAATTGTTTTTTTCTGAATATGACATTATTTGCTGCTTATTGTTTACTTTGGTCTCATTTGTTTTCAATAAGTGAAATCTATTTCTTCTATATTCGGCACCATTTTCAGTCCTAACCATGTATGATCTATTATTGATTTTATTAATCACCTCTGCTGGTTTCCAAAATTTACCTAATCTTATTCTTATTCTTTCCCCAATTTCAAGTGGTGTTAAAGGTTTTGAATGCTTATCATAATGGACCTTTGACCTTTGTTTGGCATCTGCCATTTTAGATGTGACCTGCATTTTGCATGGCACTTGTGGGGCAAGCTGATCTGATGTCATGGGTAAAACAGACCTTAACTGTCTACTCATTAGTAGCTGTGCTGGGGATTTTCCACATGCTAGTGGAGAATTTCTATATTCAAGTATTGCAAGATAAGGATCCTTCCCAGACTGCTTGGCCTTGGTGAATAGGGATTTGACCGTTTGAACTGTTCGTTCAGCGAGACCATTACCTTTTGGATACAATGGACTTGATGTTTCATGAATGAAATCCCAGTCATCTGCAAATTTCTTGAATTCCTGAGATGTGTATTGTGTACCATTATCACTTATGAGCTTTTGCACAATACCATGCCTACTCATGTAACTCTTAAGGCGGTCTATTACAGTAATTGACCTTGTATCAGGCAATATACTGACCTCAAAATACCTACTATAGTAATCTACTAGCAATACATAATTTGAGTTATTCCATTGAAATAAGTCTGTGGCAGCTATTTGCCATGGTCCCTCGGGAATGTTACTGCTTTGTAACGATTCCTTTCTGTTTGAATTTCTATTTTCAAGGCAAATGGGACATTTCAGAATAAGCTCCTTGATATCTTTGGACATGTTAGGCCAAAACAAAACTTCTCTAGCTCTTTGAGTGCATTTTTCAATACCCAAATGTGCATCATGTATTTTGCCTAACATGAATTTCCTACAAGCTTTTGGAACAAATATTTTGGACCCTTTCAAAATTATTCCGTCAATTACGGTCAATTCGTCTCTATAGTTCCAAAATTCTAGCAAATCTTTTGGACAGTCCGTCCTATTTTCTGGCCAACCATCATTAATAACCTTGATCAACATCTTCATGTGTCCGTCCGTCTGTGTCTCTGTTCTCAAGTACTCCATTTTCTGGTCACTTACAGGAAAACATGACATTACTCCATGCACATGCTCCTCAAGTCCGTCAATTAAGTCGGGGTAAGTGTCGGGCAGAAACTTTCTTGATAGAGTATCTGCAAGAGGGATTTGCTTCCCTGGCACAAATGTCAACTGTATGTCATATCTTGATAATGACAAAAGCATACGTTGCAGACGGGGAGGTGCTGTTTGGATATCTTTCTTGAAAATCGCAATCAGCGGTTTGTGGTCTGTTTGTACTTTTATGGGTCTACCATAAACAAATTGGTGAAATCTAGTCACTCCAAACACAATACCAAATAGTTCTTTTTCTATTTGGCTGTAATTTATTTCTGTCTGTGTAAGTGACTTTGACGCATACGTCACTGGCCTATCATTTTGAAGCAGTGCTGCTCCAAGTCCGTATTTGCTTGCGTCAACCTGTAAAGTTATGTCTTTCTTTGGATCAAAATACGTCAAAACGGGTCCTGGGTTTTGCGTAAGTACGTCCTTTACCTGTTTGAAAGCATTTTCACATGCCTCATTCCAATCAAACTCATAGTCTTTTTTCAGTAGCTGTCTCATAGGATTTGTCATTTCAGCTAAGCATGGGGCAAAGCGTTGCAGATAGGTTATCATACCTAGTACTGTCTGCAGTTCAGCTTTAGACTTTGGGGATGGCATTTCCCATATGGCCTTGACCTTTGCAGGATCCATTTTAAGGCCTTTTTCTGTCAAAACATGACCAAAGAACTGTATCTCATGTTTGCTTATCTCTGTTTTATCGGGGTTCAGTCTTATACCCTTCTCTCTACATCTGTTCAGTAGTAAACGTAAATGTCTGTCATGTTCAGCTTGATTCTTGCCATATACCACTATATCATCTACTATGGTTTTCACACCTGGTAGATTTTCCAAGCATTCGTCCATTTTCTGTTGGAACAAATCACTTGCACACCGAACACCATATGGCAGCCTAAGAAAGCGATACCGCCCGAAGGGTGTATTAAATGTGGTGTATAGCGACGACTTCCCAGTTAATTTTATAGACCAATACCCGCTTCTAGCATCAAGCTTTGAGAAGACTGTCGCTCCTGATAAGTCGGGTAGAATGTCATCAATTGTTTTACTCGGATAGTGTGGTCGCTGTATAGCGTCGTTCAAGTCTTTAGGGCATAAACATACCCTAAGTGAACCGTTACTCTTCTGTACGGTCACTAAACTATTGACCCATTCTGTAGGTTCTGTCACCTTACAGATAACGTTCGATTTTTCCATCTCGTCCAGCTGTGTCTTCAGTTTGTCTCTAATTGCTAACGGAACTTTCCTGGGTGGGTGTATGACAGGTATTGCATCTTGTCGCAGATGAATCTCACATTCACCTGGTAATTGACCTATGCCCGTAAACACGTCTTTGTATTCGTCCATTACGTTCTGTCTTGTCATAGGTTTGTCAGAGTCCATGGCATAAATTAACTGAATAAGACCCAATGAAACACAAGTTTCAAGACCAAGTATAGGGTGTTTTGTGGGAGTATCTACAATATAGAACTCTTGCTCAGTTATCTTGTCCTTATATGTACATTTTAACTTTATGAAACCTTCAACCTTTAATGGACTACCATCGTATCCTCTCAGGCATTTACATGTGTATTGCAAAGGTGCATAGTTTGGCATATTGTAGTATTTTGCTTTAGGTATAACATTTACCTGGGCACCTGTGTCAATTTTCATAGTGAGTAATGTGTTGCAAATACCAATATCTACAAACGCTTCGTTTGTCATTTTGTCATGACGCACGGTATTGACTGCAAATTCAGGATCAACTAAATCAGAATCAGAAAAGTTTGACCTTACCTCATTTACTTTCTTTGATTTGTCCCTAATCCGTTTTAGACACTTTTTGGTGAAATGATCAAATTTAGAACAATAGTGGCACTTTTGTCCTAAAGCTGGACAGCGTTTATCATCCGTGTGTACAAGTCCACACTGATTACACTCTTTTATCACATCTGGTTTGGATCGTCTCTGATCGTATGTTCCTCGCTTGTCCCGTTTGTTGGTTGTCCGTTTGTTTCCGTGCCGTCCCACCATCTCAACAGTCCCCTGATTGTCCATCGATCGTAACTGTGACTGGCTCAATTCATTTGTCCTCGCTATGTCTAGACATTTCTCCAGACTCAGGTTTGAGCCTTCCTGTATTAGTTTCTCACGTACATTCGTTGATCTGATTCCGAAAACAATGTGATCTCTAATCAACTCTTCCTGTAGGGTTACAGGATAGTTACAGTCTCGCAGTAGCAACTTGAGCTCTGTAACGAATTCATCAAATGTCTCGCCGTCTTTCTGTATTCTTGACCGAAAAAGAAATCTGCTGTAGATAATGTTCGACTTTGGCTTACAATATCCTTCAAACCGATCAAAGTAAGTGTCCAAAGTTTTCTTCTCATCGTTTGTTAAATCCCATGTTGAGAAAATTTCTCGACCTTTTTCTCCAATCCACAGCATGAAATAGTTACATTTCGCTTCCTCTGATTTCTTCTCTAGCGGTCCTCCAAACATAAATTCTGCGTGCTCCCTGTACTTCTTGAAGGCACTCGCTAAGTCCCTAGCATCCCAATCCATTCTTGGGCACTGTCCTGAATTTTCCATTTTTCACAATGGTACAATGTCACTTTTTGAGGGTGAACAACAAATTCAGAAAAATCCACAAATATTTCCTGGAAACTTAATCGTATTAAAGTCCAGCGTTTACTTCTGACACCATGTTATGTTGTTTGGTCTGGGAGTTAGGGTTAATGAACACAGTGATACATTGATGATGTTTATTCTATGGTAACGAGTTACAGACTGATATGATAGTAACATGCATGCAGCATTATAATAGTAAAGGAAGATAACTCTAATGGGGCAGTGGTAATATAAATAGGGTTGCAGGGGTAAGCTCCCATATCATAACAATTACGAATCTAAGAAAATGCGATTTACACTGGGGAGGTAGTATTCAATAGGTATGATTTTAAGTGAATAACGTCTATTTATGGAACTGTCAGTTCTTAATTAGACTTTAAGCGATTAATCAGAACCCATTTGATTGTATGGGATATGCTAACATCATGCATATACAGTTGTTTAGGCAGTAGCGGATTTTGGGGTATAGCGGATAGGTTGTTTCTAAATCGATCTCTATATTAATTAAGTGATTATTTCAATAAAATATATTTTACCATGACATAATTGAATATTCAAGGGATTTATTAGCCAAATTCTCTTTTGTTTACATTTGATTTTGTACTTTCAATTCACTGCAACCAAAACGAGGTAACCGGAAGCTGCATTTTTCAGGTCCAGAGTAAATACAATACCAGGCGCTCGGACGTGTAATGTTCATGTAAATCAAAACCAATCAACAAGTTTTTGGTATCATTTTGTAGATTACCCTATTTCCCACTATATCAACACATCTGGATAGAAAATTGTCCAAAATTAACTAAAATATAGCCTGATAGAAACATCTCCCGATTCGGGTAGTAACGGATAGTTCTTGCGAGTGGAAATGGTTTTACGGGGGCTGTCTCAAAGTGAACATCAACTGCCAAAAAACTAAAAATCATGATTCAGATTTTCTCAATGCATTGAAAAAGACAAATTTAAAGCATGAAACAGTCAGTTCATGTTAAAAGAGTTATTTTAACTTTTATCACAAATAAAGTTATTCATCAATACACGGCTTGGGGTATGCTGTTTTTTTAAGCCACTAAAATTAAACAAATTATTGTGAGCACTTAAACATTTACTGTGATCAATTATTTTTTATGACAATGGAATTATCAAATGACTTCTTCTCTTAAAACATTACAGCTGTTTAAGACTAAGACAAACTTAAAATGAATGCTCTGGCTAATCTTTGTCTAAACCCAATAAAATCTTGAATATTCCCGATTTATTACATTATGACAAATTTTATTCTTGTGACATCAATGTATAACTCTGTCATTTTGACCAGTCAAAATTAAGAAACGGATAGATGGATATTTATAGTGCTAGTCAATCATATTTAAGTATATTCATAACTGATGAGGAAATTTAATTAGCTGAAGTAAAGAGTTGTCCATTGATTGCATAATTACAAACGATACTTCATAAACATATTTTTTACAGTGATGATATTAAGAATAAACTTTTAAGGTTCATTTCATCAATCAGCAATTTTGAAGGTCATTGACAATTGTTAAGTGTTAGAAATCCGTTTCGGAGTGCAGATATTTGAATACATTTGTGGTACTTTTGACTACATCTTTATTTTATTAATATATTATCTTTTGCATATCTATTTCTTTTGCATATATACCGATCTTAAATGACCGTTTGGTTATTATGGTTTGATTTTGCCATTTTTGATTTTATGAAAACGAACATGAAAAGAAGGCAATCCGATCGGCTCTCAAAGCAGTGTTTTGCTCCCAGACCCACGAATTTGCCCTGCATTTCTATCGGTCTCTAGGTAGTGAATGGGTCCGTCGAGCCGTTATTTTGGACGGCAGATTACCAGCCCGCGAGCGGTGATTTTGGACGGCTCAGTTGCCGTCGCTAGGCGGCGGCATTGGGCCGATCGCTCGGAGGCGAATTGTTCACGCGAGCCTGGAGACACTCGATGCAGAGCTTGAACCAATAGACCAATACCTATGTTGTAGGTACCCTCGTGTTGCCCTATTCAAGCCCTACAATCGTGGTGAGTTTGGTGGGGCTGCGTGGATAGCAGCGGAGCAAGAGCGATTTGCACTGGAGTCGCTCCTCGACGTTGTCGAGCCGCCATTTAAGCGGCGCAGCGAATGCAGCTTGGCCCTCAAAGCAGTGTTTTGCCCCCAGACCCCGGAATTTGCCCCGAATCTCTACCGATCTCAAGGCAGGTAATCAGCCCTTAGGCGGCGATTTTGGATAGCTCATTACCCGTCGATAGGTCGGCAGAGGGTCGCTCGCGCCGAGGCGAAATGTTCACGCGAGTTAAACACTCGATGCAGGGCTCGAACCAATGTACTGATCCCTATGTTGTAGGTACCCTCGTGTTGCTCTGTTCAAGCCCTACAATCGTGGCAAGTTTAGTGAGACTGTGGCTGATCATGAGCGGCGGAGCAAGCGCGATTCGCGCTTGAGTCGCGTCTCGACGCGATCGAGCCGCGATTTTAGCGGCGCAGCGAATGCAGCTCGGCTCTCGAAGCAGTGTTTTGCCCCCAGCCCCCGGAATTCGCCCCGCATTTCTATCGATCGCTAGGCAGGTTACCAGCTCTCGAGCGGCGATTTTGGACGGCTCAGTGGCCGTCGCTAGGTCTGAAGTGGCCCGCAATAGCCCCTAGGGTCTGGCTGCAAAACACTGCTTCGAGTGCCTCGTCTAGGATAATTTGTTGATCACTGTACTAATCACCAAGCCAGGCAGGATACTGTATGTGTTTGCCTAAGAGAATACTTGAACACGAGCTACACAGTATGACCGAAGCCGAATCTTTTTGGGGGAATCTGTACGAAAGCTGGCATCTTGGGGCAAATATTTCTTTAAGAAGTTATAGGCTGGTGAACAATTTTCGTGTGAGAAATGCATCAAAAGTACGATCGTTAAAGCATGTTGTCGTTCTAATTCTAAAATTTTAGAGCTAAATAAAAATTGCAGCTAAGAGGTGGTAGGAGCAAACCAATGATTATTTTTCTGCATTACCAAAATGTTTTCAAAGTCTGTTAATCTGCCCATTTTTTCAATAATATAAATATGCTTGATTTCTGTCTGAGTTCGATCTGTGTGCTTTTGTGGATCAAAATCGCTTAAATACAGCTCTTTCAGCACCTAAAAACGATGAAATAGTGTCTTTGTCACGTTTGAGACATTCCCTCAACTACCTATCCGTTATTACCCGAACCTATCCGCTATTGACCTAATTAGTGCTGTGTGCAGAAAGCGTTTATCTGATGTATAAACAACATTACTATCCCGAAATCGGTTTCAATTAAATGAATACAGATTTTCCTACAAATCGGTACCACACAATATAGATTTTGTTTTGTAATAGAAACATACACTTCGATAATTTCGTTAACTATCCGCTACTGCCTGAACAACTGTATCTTGTTAATCAGCAGAAAAATGGATTTAAACCTAGGCCTATGAACTGTGGACTATATTTGGCTCGGCTTTAAATATACAACTGTTTTGCGCTGAGCCATTGAAATATGGCTGATCTTTACCTTTGTCATTCTAAATGTATACAATTTGGCAGGATGTCTATGAAAAAAAATCACTCTGTATACAGTCAACTAGCCAATAGCGGATGATGACCAATGGATGATGACCAATAGCGGATCACTTTGATTTCCATCTTCAATTACTTTCCCTCGCAAATGCCGTAGAAGAAACTAATATTCTATCCCAAGACACAGTCAATCTCTTCATAGCAGAACAAAATTTTGACAGTTCACATTGTTGTTGTAGTGCTTCAGACCGACGAAAAGCTGGTCAAGCGTCTGTTCGACTGCAAGATTACGTCACAGGAATTTCTAAGAAAAGAACTCATCTGCAAATTTGAAGGCAGGTAAACGAGTACAACTTCAAATAGTGGATAAATTCACAACAAGGAGGCATAAATAGACCTATTTCACATAAGTCTACGCATGCGCGGAAATCTCTCGACTCCGCCCCTTATACTAACGAGGGGGCATTGTCATTTTAGTCCAGTAATAGTTTATAGAAAAATAATATATTTTAAACCACAAAATACTCGTCGTTACAAACGAAATTAAAGTTATTTTTACACATAATTAGAATGTAGTTTTAATGCTTTAATTCTTCATGCTTATTTTTGTCATTTTTCTATTTTTTTGCTTTTGATTGACTTATATTAATCTAACTCTATTTCGCGTTCCTGACCTATGAAGAAGTATTTTGTATTTCTTGTTGGTAATTATGTACTGACTTTTTTTTTTAAATTTTGTCATCAATGTTTGTCTTTGAATTATATTTATTCGTATATTATTCCTTTTTTTTATTCAGATCTTATCATTTATTTCACTCTTTTCATTAAAATACCAATACATGTATTACTAAAAAAAAACGTAGCCTTCTCAATCATTTCTTTATAAAGTAATTTCTTTGTATAAAACATTATTACCATCACATCGTAATTAACACACTGAGACAAGGAAATGTATTCTTGCAAAAAGTAATAATAAAAAATAAAATAAATAAATAAATCGTTGAGCGGATAATCCAACCAAATACGCCACCTCGTTTTCATAGATTGTTTGTGATATTGCACTGTTGAAACTTCGTGGCAAAGAGAAAACTGAAACCAACACATTGACGATCTTTCACTCTGTGAATCATGATTGATGAAAAGTAAACCTACAATGTATTTTGACCGTGCAATATATATTTCTTTGTGAAAATGTTATCTATTCACAACAGCGGGTGTTTTTGCACAAGAAATTTTCATACTAAGGAAATATTTAATGATAATATTAAATAGATAAATACGTGGTATTTTTTAAAAAGCACAGAAAGACCAGACTTAATTAAAGTTAGATGAATGTTTTAATCATATAGGGTCCATATATCTGATACTCATTTAGAATCGTTAAAATATTTTAGCACAAGCCCCTTGCAGCACTGTTATTTTTCATGTTGCTTGATAAAACTTAAGCGTTAAAAGATGTAGGGCTGAATTTAATCTTCATGTTTGTTAATGATTTTAGAAAGGGTTTTTCAATATGCCATAGACCCCAGATCAAAGAGCGGTAAAACACTAAGGCAGCAGTTATAAGTTACAACACGTGCGCTAAATAAACATTGTACTGGTGACAATTAAGCGTCGTATGTATTGTATTACGTAATCGTATTTAACTTCTACCACATCTTCAAGATCAATATATATCCATAAAAGGGGTATCTAATGGGTTCAATAATTCATGAATTTGGAAAATTAATTGGATTCGTAAGAGGTGAGTGTTAAAAAAAGCCTGTACGAAAAGAAATCAAGTGAAATTCAGAACTACAAATCTTTAATTTCGAAAAAGCGAATGCACGTTTCCAATGTATTTAAAAGCCCTTCCCAATGCAAGTATGTGTTCAAATTTGAATCATTATTAAAATGAAATAGCAACTCGTAATAATAAACCTACGGTGGAACTATTTCTCCCCTTTTCACATTATCTTTCACTCTCGATATGGTTCCATGTTTTATTTTTTTATTATTATTATTTTTCGTTAGAGAGAGAGAAACAAAAATGGTCGAATTTGCATTCTGTCGTCTGCCGTTTTTGTTGTCTGTTTTTTATTATCTCTTTATTTTAATCTCTTTTTTTTGTATTTTTTAGTTAATCAATTACAATCGATTTGTGACGAACAATGACTAGTTCTAGTATTGAAATAATGAAAATGAATAGTCAAAATGAAAGAAATGCATACAAACTATCAAATTGAAGTGATTTTTCAAAACGGTAGAGTTTCGATGGAGGATATCTGTTTCGACCAAATATAAATTCATCAAGTGGATAAACTCTGAAGAGTTATATTTGCAATTCATTCCACCAAACTAAAATCAAACGTCGCTTTTTGTCCATATTTGTCCATATTTAAAAATAAAGATTACTAAAAGCGGTCGAAATAGTTTCTAATGACATTTAAGTATTGGTTTGAATTATAAAAGATTAATGATCTATTTTATTAATAGTTGAAATCGACTGATTTATTCGGATAAATTTCAATGAAATAAAGAGCAGAGAAAAGAAGGACGCCCCCTCGTTTGCATTGTTATGTAAATTTGACTGGAGAGTATGCAAGGGAGATTATTACGTGAAATACCTCTATTGTTGGTTCACTATGCTTTCGCATGGTTTTATCCACCTTTTTGGTTACAATAAATAGAAACAACCCTCATCCCTTACTCGCCATTAGCGGATCAGCTGTGCCCATCATAGGGGGCGTCTCAAAATAAGCAAACCAAATATTTTATAAAGATAACGTACCGAATCTAGCTACTTAGGCATTTTGATTTAATATTTTGAAGTTTTTAAAGAAAAAATGATAAGAAATTTTATAGATCCAAATTCTTATCTGGTTTTGATTAATTCTGAAAACATTGTATTAAATTGAGAAATTGCCTATATTCAGATCACTTATCTGTTAAGCAATGTCGTTGTTTGAAAGCAGGAGCTGATGAAATTTCCTAGAATTTTTGCTGTTTTTTATGCCAGTACATTGAAAGATCGGGATCATATTGCTTGACCATTTTCCGTCTGTCTGTCTGTCTGCAAAACTTAACAAAAAAAAAACCCTCAACTTTGATAATTACTGCAAGGTTATTCAAGATACCATGTTCATAGTTGGTATAATGTTAGATCTCAAAAGTGCGCATCTACAGATACCAAGGTCAACCTCATGTGTCAAGGTCATCTGACAAGGTCATAAAAATGGCCTTTTCTAGGGTATTCGTCTTTCACAAAAAGATCTCTTTTTTGTAAAAACAAAAAGTATCTTAAATTGTTCGTTGAGTCTAAATGTTAAAGGGCTATAACATTAGTAGTTTTATCCAAAAAATACCTTAACTAGATCTACGTCTTGAATGAAAAAGTTTCTAGTTAGGAGATTACAGAAGTATCTGGCCATAGATATCAGATTTTCTACCTATATATATGTATCAAACCAGAGGGAAATAAGTGTTGAAAATTTTGAAAAATTGGCCCAAATTATGTTGGCTAGAAAAGTAATTGCTTTTGGGGTATTATTTTATCATTTTCAATCAATCGACAACTCTAATGTTTCAGAGATACTTAGATACTTTTTTTAAAAAGAAAACAGGAAAGAAGCATTGGTTGCTTGCCACACACAATTTCTTTAAAGATTTTTATTTCTTATCCAGTATGTTTAAGGCCCCATCAAAATTTTATTGTAACAAAACGGCATAAAATGCAAGTATGAAATAAGGACAAATGGCATAGAACTTTATTGGCAATTAAATTCATATGTCATGTATTTTGACAGTGCACTCATTTATTATTCTCAACGTAATCTTTAGCACAAGCGTTAATTAATGCTTTTGATGTCATAAAAGCCACTTGTATGCTAAATGATGCACTTCACTTTCAGTGAAATTTTCCTAACGTCAATATCAATACCTGTTCATTTATTTTACACCCAGAAAAGTTTTATGAAACTGTTTTACACCAAGAAAATGTTATAAAACTAATTTCTGAATTGTAATCGTGTTATAATGGATGTAATTTCATTTTCATGTGGATGTGTCCATGAATAAAGTCTGATGGGAGAGGAGTTACATGCACAGTAATATCCTCGGGCTCCACCCTTGAATTTTACTGATTGCATATAACCCTTCCTCTATTATATGAGCTGATTCATGTACACATCAACACAAAAATGAAATTATTTCATCTATAAAGATTTTAAGAAAAATCCTGACATCTATACAGGACATGATACCAAAGAATAGAAAATATCTGAGTTCTGGAACCAGTCCAGCCCAAAAACAGCAAAGAGAATTGCAAAGATGTATCGTGGAATAAGCATGGGTCTAGGCATAAAGCTGCATCCTGACCTTCAGTTACATCATGAAAATAAGTTAAAGGCACTGTTGTCGACAATACCAGAAGGTTCTGCAATGGAACTGCTCTTAATAAGTGTTTGGATTCACTATGTCGCAAAACAAAATACTAGTAAATGATTTGCCGCAAGGATAAGTGTAAACATAAATGGATTTCTGAACCATGCCTGGCATGGGCTAAGAAAACAAAGTGTACATGACGAAACTGGTTGTAACAAATTACTTTTTTATTTCCCATGCCGATTTCTACCTAGAATAAGAAGAGTTTTTCAACAATACATGTCGTCGTTGTTATTCTAAAATTTTGTCTGGTAACAGGTAGGTGGTTAGAACCGTCATTATAGTTACAAGTGTACAAGTGATTTCTATTTGTATCCAGTGGTTTCAACTGAAAAGGTCCATATTTTCAATTTTCCATAACTGAAAAAAGTGATACTTTAAAACTCAGGTACAGTACTTATTTCTTTTAAAACTTCAACCAGCCCCAAATTGTGTCATGTGTAAATGGGTAGATACTGAAGCAAATGATAATTTAAGGATTTGAAAAAATCAGGAATTGGAAAATGAAAAGTGATAGGATTATATGTAACATTTTGTCAAAATGTTTCTTACACAGAAGGCAATTAATAGAATATTACAAATTCAAATTGATGCAGTCTAAAAACCAGTCTAAAAATGTAGTTTGAGTTTGGATTGATGAAATATATAAAAACCTTTAGTTTTATACATTTTTTAGACAGTTAAATCTTCAAAATGTTGATTATTAGTTAATTTGTCTTGTAAGAAGCTTAATAAATAAATGTCTGCTCAATGATTTTGTTTATCCTACTCAATTAATATCCGAATTACAAAATTATTGTAAAAACCACTTCCAACGGAAGAAAACATGTTGGTTTGACAGAGATGACAGGTCAAAAACATTATGAGACAGCACCCAGAGTCATCTTATCACGTGATCCGCTATTGGCCAAAATGACCCGGAAATGGCTAATTTACGTACACTACTATTTCCCTGACGATGTAACTGTTTTGATTGATTGACTAATGATGTATGTTGCACTTCAAAGTGTACAAATTTTACTGTCTCCTAAGACCAAAATAGGCATTCTGCCACGTTTCTTTGAAAAATAATCAACAAAGTTCTCACTAGTGATCCGCTATTGGCTAGTTTACTGTATATAGTGTAAGTCTAATCTTCATCACCTGGTCCTGTTAGTCTTTTTATGTAAGAAACCAAATATTGAAAATGAAAATTGGACTCAATTGGTAATTTCAGCCCTTGAATTTTAGAATTTTATTCTGCAAAGGTTTATAAAATAGCTTTGCATTGGTTAATTGTAAGTTTTATGGAAATTGTTTATCAATTAAGAATGGGAATGAACATCTAAATATTGATTTTTCTAACCATTTATGAATACATGTATTTGAATTGGTTGTTTTGGAACCATTAAAGTTCTATATCTACAGGACAATGTTTAGTGTAACAAGACAAATAATCTCCAGAGGAATCAGGGCAGATATAAGATCTACATTGAAGTACTTGGCTGTGGTTGGATTCACTGCCAGAGTAATGGCAGCACAGGTAGAAAACAAGTTTAATCATATTGCATTTAACTTTTTCCATGCTGAATAAATACCTTGTCAAGATTGGAGTAGAATCAAAGTGCTGAAAAGTAATGTATGCGCTTATATAGAGTTGGTATTCATCTTGGCAATGCATTTTTGAATTCTTCTGATTTAAAAAAACAAAAAATCAGATTAGATCAGATCAGATTATGATCAGACTGCACTTATGTACAGGCTGATCTTTGTCTATACCTCCTGTCTAAACAGGAATATTCAAATTTCAGTATGACAAGGGTAAAATGGGTATCTTATCACTCTTGGTTTAAGTAGGTGTGTAGAAATACAAAAAAACCCCAACCCACTTTTTATTCGGCAAGTTGACAATTAAAAATTCACTTGTCCAATTTGAAGATGTTGTTGCCCAAATTTCCTGCTAGTATTTCTCGAGACATAAGAGTACAGAAAACATTCAGAAAAAAGAGGAATTGCTTTTCGATGTGTATGCAATTTTGTCCTTGATTCAAGATACACTTTTCGTTTGACAAGTTCTCAAGGAAAAAAACTTGTCCAATTGCTGAAAAACCTGAGTTGGACAAGTCAAGCTTGGGAATTTCACTCCAAGAGAACCGCCAAAGTTTTGGAAGTTGGGGAACTATGTCCCCTTTGTCTGAAAAAAGGACATTTTGCAAAATTCATTGGTCACACTGACAATCTAGATATAAGGGTATGGAGCAAAGGGCAAAGTGGTTTAAAATAAATTGGGATATCTATAATTTTGGTGGTGACAATGGTGCGAAAATGAAGATACTTTATAGCTCTTTTGGGGCTTTTTTCTCATTCTTTAACAGGGGCCTATTAAAGGCTTGATCCTGATCCAGAAATGACTCTCTTTCCCACTCAGGGCAGAGAAATTTCCCAAAATTACAACTTATTTCAATTTGTACAATACATTGATTTGTTTTCTTCAACATTTTTTTGAAAATATTTCTATTTAATTTATTACTGATGAGACCCTTAAATATAGTTATTTATCATTGAAACTTAAAAATGATGCATGAATCTTTCTTTAATTACTTTCTTTTATTAAACTTATGTTTCCCATTCCTCTGAAAAACACACAAATATTTCCCAAAATGGACAGGCTAAGGCCTCTTACCAATTTTTAGAAAAAAGCCCTGTCTATAATTTTTTTTTTTTTGAAATTGTTAGAATTGAAGATCAAATTATTTTTTTTAAAAAATCATGAGCCTACTTTATTTTCAGGGTTTTTGCAGTAGTACCAATGATGAAGTTGAGAAGGCTAATAAAGCCAAGAAAACAGCAGAGCCAACAATCTTTACAAAGATCCTTGACAAGTCAATCCCTGCTGACATTCTGTATGAAGATGACAAGGTCAGGGAAATATTGTACGGTTCTAAATTCTACTTATTTTTCTTTACCTATTATTCATAGTTATTGAGCCCTTATAATGTTGATTTATGGATTATTTGTAGTTATTTAGCCCTTGTCGTGATGCATTATGTATGAGCCTATGCGTGACATTTCCAATAATTTCAAAGTGAGCCAAGCAAAGACTCTGGCCATCCTGTGCATCTGCACAGTCTGACCAGGGTCTTCACTCTGCGCTTTGTAGAAAGATAAGGTCAAATAGTGTCTCTAGAAAGCCAGGCAAACATCTAATTATACTATGAGGCTCATATATTGTTTGAAATAAGCTGTAATTTTGGGACAATATACCAGATTTCCTGAAATTATACCACAATACTTCAAGTTTGAAGCAGGCTGTAAGTTTAAGACCATCCAAATGATTCTTTTTTTGTTTTATGTCCATTACAGCCTCTGTCATAGTGCAGTTGGTAGCGAGTAGAACTGTCAATCTAATGGTCCCTGGTTTGATCCCTGTAGGCGGCACTCATTGTTTCAGACTATTTGTCTCTCACCAATGGGTTGATAATCGTAGACCTATGTGAGATAGCAGCAGGAGGCTAGGAAAGAATGTAATGGTAGTACTGAGAAATACCAGGAATCCATTTTTAGGTGCTACAGCTGAAGCGATATTACTGAAAAAATGTTGAAAGCGGCGTACAACCCCATTCAAACAAACAAATTTATGTCCATCACATTATATTTGCTGACAGATGTATTTTTATGCCCCCGTATCGAGAGATCGGGGGCATATTGTTTTACTCATGTCCGTCTGTCTGTCTGTCTGTCTGTCTGTCTGTCCATCTGTCTGTCTGTCTGTCCGTCCGTCTGTCCAAAAACTTAACCAAACTTAACCTTTGCCAATATCTTCAAGCCTATTCAAGATACAAGGCTCATATTTTGCACGATGATAGATCTCAATGATCTGCATCTGCTGATACCAAAGTCAAGGTCATGTGAGGTCAAGGTCATCTGTCAAGGTCAAACTTTGAAAAAAAAATGCTGTGACGGGGGCATTAGTGTTTCACAAACACATCTTGTTATATCTGAAGTAAATAGCTCTATAAGGTCAGTGAGCCATGCCAGCAACACATCAATTTTAGGGTGATAGACATTTAGGGTTATTTACAGATTATATTCAAATTAGCGTTATACTAAGCAAAATGGAGAAATACAAGTATTCTTTGCTAATTTTAGTTGTTAAAATTCATAGTTAACCCTTGTCATGCTGAATAAAAATCTTTGCAAAATAAATGGAAAATCAAAGTGCCAAAAGCACTTAAGTTACCAAATTTGAGTGAGTATTAATTTCCAAAATGCATTGTTTTACACCTTTCTGGTTTAAAAAGTTAGGTGGTATGAACTAAGATCAGACTGCACATATGTGCAGGCTGATCTTTGTCTATACCTCCTGTCAAAGCAGTAATATTCCGGGCTCAGCATGACAAGGGTTAATGCATCAGCGAGGGACAACATCACTTACATCAACCTTATTTTTATTATAGTGTATAGCTTTCAGTGATGTTAACCCACAGGCCCCAGTCCATTTTCTAGTCATACCCAGAAAACCCATTGCTCAAATAAGTGATGCAGTATTATTATACACTTTGTTTATTTCCCATGAACAACATCAACATATATCTTGCTTCTATTTCAGTGTATAGCTTTCAGTGATGTTAACCCACAGGCCCCAGTCCACTTTCTAGTCATACCCAGAAAACCCATAGCTCAAATAAGTGATGCAATATTATTATACACTTTGTTTATTTCCCATGAACAACATCAACATATATCTTGCTTCTATTTCAGTGTATGGCTTTCAGTGATGTTAACCCACAGGCTCCAGTCCATTTTCTAGTCATACCCAGAAAACCCATAGCTCAAATAAGTGATGCAGTATTATTATACACTTTGTTTATTTCCCATGAACAACATCAACATATATCTTGCTTCTATTTCAGTGTATGGCTTTCAGTGATGTTAACCCACAGGCTCCAGTCCATTTTCTAGTCATACCCAGAAAACCCATAGCTCAAATAAGTGATGCAGTATTATTATACACTTTGTTTATTTTCCATGAACAACATCAACATATATCTTGCTTCTTTTTCAGTGTATGGCTTTCAGTGATGTTAACCCACAGGCTCCAGTCCACTTTCTAGTCATACCCAGAAAACCCATAGCTCAAATAAGTGATGCAGTATTATTATACACTTTGTTTATTTCCCATGAACAACATCAACATATATCTTGCTTCTATTTCAGTGTATGGCTTTCAGTGATGTTAACCCACAGGCTCCAGTCCATTTTCTAGTCATACCCAGAAAACCCATAGCTCAAATAAGTGATGCAGTATTATTATACACTTTGTTTATTTTCCATGAACAACATCAACATATATCTTGCTTCTTTTTCAGTGTATGGCTTTCAGTGATGTTAACCCACAGGCTCCAGTCCACTTTCTAGTCATACCCAGAAAACCCATAGCTCAAATAAGTGATGCAGTATTATTATACACTTTGTTTATTTCCCATGAACAACATCAACATATATCTTGCTTCTATTTCAGTGTATGGCTTTCAGTGATGTTAACCCACAGGCTCCAGTCCATTTTCTAGTCATACCCAGAAAACCCATAGCTCAAATAAGTGATGCAGTATTATTATACACTTTGTTTATTTTCCATGAACAACATCAACATATATCTTGCTTCTTTTTCAGTGTATGGCTTTCAGTGATGTTAACCCACAGGCTCCAGTCCACTTTCTAGTCATACCCAGAAAACCCATAGCTCAAATAAGTGATGCAGTATTATTATACACTTTGTTTATTTCCCATGAACAACATCAACATATATCTTGCTTCTATTTCAGTGTATGGCTTTCAGTGATGTTAACCCACAGGCTCCAGTCCATTTTCTAGTCATACCCAGAAAACCCATAGCTCAAATAAGTGATGCAGTATTATTATACACTTTGTTTATTTTCCATGAACAACATCAACATATATCTTGCTTCTTTTTCAGTGTATGGCTTTCAGTGATGTTAACCCACAGGCTCCAGTCCACTTTCTAGTCATACCCAGAAAACCCATAGCTCAAATAAGTGATGCAGTATTATTATACACTTTGTTTATTTCCCATGAACAACATCAACATATATCTTGCTTCTATTTCAGTGTATGGCTTTCAGTGATGTTAACCCACAGGCTCCAGTCCACTTTCTAGTCATACCCAGAAAACCCATAGCTCAAATAAGTGATGCAGTATTATTATACACTTTGTTTATTTCCCATGAACAACATCAACATATATCTTGCTTCTATTTCAGTGTATGGCTTTCAGTGATGTTAACCCACAGGCTCCAGTCCACTTTCTAGTCATACCCAGAAAACCCATAGCTCAAATAAGTGATACAGTATTATTATACACTTTGTTTATTTCCCATGAACAACATCAACATATATCTTGCTTCTATTTCAGTGTATGGCTTTCAGTGATGTCAACCCACAGGCTCCAGTCCACTTTCTAGTCATACCCAGAAAACCCATAGCTCAAATAAGTGATGCAGTATTATTATACACTTTGTTTATTTCCCATGAACAACATCAACATATATCTTGCTTCTATTTCAGTGTATGGCTTTCAGTGATGTTAACCCACAGGCTCCAGTCCACTTTCTAGTCATACCCAGAAAACCCATAGCTCAAATTAGTGATGCAGTTTTATTATACACTTTGTTTATTTCCCATGAACAACATCAACATATATCTTGCTTCTATTTCAGTGTATAGCTTTCAGTGATGTTAACCCACAGGCTCCAGTCCACTTTCTAGTCATACCCAGAAAACCCATAGCTCAAATAAGTGATGCAGTATTATTATACACTTTGTTTATTTCCCATGAACAACATCAACATATATCTTGCTTCTATTTCAGTGTATAGCTTTCAGTGATGTTAACCCACAGGCTCCAGTCCATTTTCTAGTCATACCCAGAAAACCCATAGCTCAAATAAGTGATGCAGTATTATTATACACTTTGTTTATTTCCCATGAACAACATCAACATATATCTTGCTTCTATTACAGTGTATAGCTTTCAGTGATGTTAACCCACAGACTCCAGTCCATTTTCTAGTCATACCCAGAAAACCCATAGCTCAAATAAGTGATGCAGTTTTATTATACACTTTGTTTATTTCCCATGAACAACATCAACATATATCTTGCTTCTATTTCAGTGTATGGCTTTCAGTGATGTTAACCCACAGACTCCAGTCCATTTTCTAGTCATACCCAGAAAACCCATAGCTCAAATAAGTGATGCAGTATTATTATACACTTTGTTTATTTTCCATGAACAACATCAGCATATATCTTGCTTCTATTACAGTGTATGGCTTTCAGTGATGTTAACCCACAGACTCCAGTCCATTTTCTAGTCATACCCAGAAAACCCATAGCTCAAATTAGTGATGCAGTTTTATTATACACTTTGTTTATTTCTCATGAACAACATCAACATATATCTTGCTTCTATTTCAGTGTATGGCTTTCAGTGATGTTAACCCACAGACTCCAGTCCATTTTCTAGTCATACCCAGAAAACCCATAGCTCAAATAAGTGATGCAGTTTTATTATACACTTTGTTTATTTCCCATGAACAACATCAACATATATCTTGCTTCTATTTCAGTGTATGGCTTTCAGTGATGTTAACCCACAGACTCCAGTCCATTTTCTAGTCATACCCAGAAAACCCATTGCTCAAATAAGTGATGCAGTTTTATTATACACTTTGTTTATTTCCCATGAACAACATCAACATATATCTTGCTTCTATTTCAGTGTATGGCTTTCAGTGATGTTAACCCACAGGCTCCAGTCCACTTTCTAGTCATACCCAGAAAACCCATAGCTCAAATAAGTGATGCAGAGCCTGAGGATCAAATGGTAAATGGTATATTTCTTATCCCCCCCCCCCTTTGAAGAAGAAGGGGTATATTGCTTTGCACTTGTCGGTCTTTCGGAAGATTAGTCGGGCCTTTGGTCTGTAAGTTGATGGTATTTTTAGCTCAAAGGTGAGCTATTGTGATTGTACAAAGTCCGGCCTCTGTCGTCCGTCGTGCGTAGTCCAAAATTTCTTTAAATATCTTCTCCTCCGAAACCAGTGGGCCAATCTTGATTAAACTTGGTAGGGATGTTCCTTGGGTCAAGCTCTACCAAAGTTGTTCAAATAAATGAAATCCACCCTTAACTTGGGTGAAGGATGAAAAAGGAAAATCTTCAAGCATCATCAAGTTGACCTCTACCAAGTTTGATCATATCAAGACCCTGAGAGCATATTTGGGTTCCACCTGGGCGCAACCATTTTTACATAGAATCAAAGAACGATAATTCTTTAAAAATCTTCTTCTCTAAAACCAGAAGGCAGACAGCTGTCATATTGGGTATGAAGCATCATCTTGTGGGCCTCTAACAAGTTTGTTCATATCAAGACCCTGGGGTCATTTGGGCTTTGCCTGGGCGCATCCCTTTTAGCTCTCCTGAGCACGAAGGGTAAAAAAGAAAATCTTCAAAAATTTTCTTCCCTGAAACCAGGAAGCAGGCAGCTTTCATATTTAGTATGTAGCATCATCTAGTGAACCTCTAAGACCCTGGGATCACATTTGGGCTCCACCCTGGTGCATCCCTTTTTACATAGAATCAGAGCCAAAATCTTTTTCTCTGAAACCAGAAGGCAGACAGCTTTCATATTTGGTATATATAGCATTATCTAGTTGGTCTCTACCAAGTTTGTTCATATCAAGACCCTGGGGTCATATTTGGGCTTTGCCTGGGCGCATTTTTTTTTTTTTTTTTTTTTTTATTTTTTTTTACTCAAGGATAACACGATAAAGGGTCGAATGACTCTTATTTCCATCGTGGTCCTAACTCATTCTAGATCTTATCCTGCACATAGAGAGAGAGGCAATGGCTTCTAACCACTGCTACCCACTTTTACAGCTGGGTGGACTGGGGCCTTGTCTGTAAAGTGTCCTGCCCAAATACACTACCCGCCTCCGGTGGGGCTCGAACCCGCAACCACCAGGTTACGAGTCAAGCGCGCTAACCACTCGGCCAACGAGCATCCCTTTTAGCTCTCCTGAGCACAAAGGGTAAAAAAAGAAAATCTTCAAAAATCTTATTTTCTGAAGCCAGAAGGCAGACAGCTTTCATATTTAGTAAGTAGCATCATCAAGTGGACCTCTACCAAGTTTGTTCATATCAAGACCCTGGGGTCACATTTGGACTCCACCTGGGTGCATCTCTTTTTACATAGAATGATAGAGCGAAAAGGCATAGCCTTCTGCTCTTGGCTGAAAACATTCCATGGTATTGATCTTATGTAGAAATTATCTCCTTGTTGACATCTTCCTATTTATTAAATGTGATGTCCCAGGGATCAAAGAGACTCATGTGAGCGATCTAGGACAATCATGGTCCTCTTGTTTAAGGAGAAGTAAAGTGCACAAGAACCACTACTCTACTTATATTTTTTGAGTTATTGTCCTTTGTTTTTGGACAAAGAAAAGACCATAGACCTATTCATTATGGGGAACATAATTGTTTAACAAACATCTCCTTTTATATTCTTGAGTTTTGAGTCAATATACTGATGTAAAGAATAATTTTATTTGTATGACAAGATTGTGAAGTACCAATAGTAAATAAAATATGCACTTGTATAATGCATTGACTATTAAATAATTTATTTTTAGATGTGTCCACCAAGCAATCTGATTGAAAATGGGTTTTATTCCCCAATGAAATTAATTTTGAGTTCACAATTATTTTGTAAGCTTTTGCTCAAACAAGTCCACCAGGAAACCTGTTTTATTATGGATATGGACTTCTGTTTTACATATTTGATAATAAGGAAGTACCATAAGGCTGATGGGCAAGTAAAATGTTGTAACTGTAACCTTGTCAAGCTTTAGTTACAGTTAGTTACATTGTGATATTGACATTCATCTCATTCAAAACCATTCTAAATCACTCACATAGCACTCCATTCCTTCATTCCAAACACTCATTCAAACCATTTAAAAACACTCTAAAATCACTAAAAGGATATGGTCAACTACTTCATTCAAAATAAATATAGCTAGTAAAAATTGCTATTTCACATAATTGAAATTATAAGCGTCCAATAGGTTCTTGAAGAAATAGGAAGCTATTTGTAGAACAAGTGTGCCTATTTTATTAAAGAGAGGTAATAAACATTGCTAATTTTATTCATCCTGAACAAAATCAACAACATTGGATTACCTTCCTTTAATTTCACTCAAAACTCGCTCATCACACTCATTCAAATCGATTCCAAAATCATTCACCTTGTCAATTTCAGGATGTTTTTAACTGACAACAATTCATTCATTTACTGATTTTTTTTTATAAATGGGGTGCGTCTTTGTTTTGAACCCTCTTAAAAACATCTGGGTCTACAAATGTGTAAGATGTTTACATGTGTACTAGTTGAAGGGTTAATATTTTTATGCCCCCGATAGGGAGGCATCATAAATTTGACTTGTCCGTCCGTCCGTCCGTCTGTCCGTCCGTCCGTCTGTCCGTCCGTCCGTCATTCCGTCCAAAAACTTTAACATTGGCCATAACTTCCTTATTACTTAACATATTCACATCATACTTTACCACAACATTCCTTGGTACATTACCTTTCTGTAGGCACATACTTTGGTGACCTTGACCCCTGGATGACCTTGACCTTCAACATAGATTGGCCATAATTTAAAATCAAAGCGGTGTCGGGGGCATTGTCATCTTACAGTGACAGCTCTTGTTGTTTGATGCAGTTACTTGGACATTTAATGCTGGTAGCTACCAAAGTGGCAGAACAGAAAGGTTTAGAAAAAGGATATAGAATAGGTGAGTAGGTGTCCATGTAATAAGATTTCCAACATTTTATTCCACCATGTTTGATATAGGAACAGAATGTGGAATTCCTAAGCATTGCTGAAAGACAAGTGATTTGGTCATATCTCCTATGTTAAACTTCTGTCTTGATAAAACATCTATCTATTCCATGTGTTTTCTATCTTGGAACCATTTCAATTTTGTCCAAATTTTGTCATTTTTCAAAATCGAGCTTAAAATAAATTTTTTTTAAGCATCTGTACCTACAGTTCTGATAATGAATTTCTAACTTTTTTGTATACTTGAATACTGAGGATTATTTCATAAATAATTTAAACTTTCATTGAGGGAAAACATTGTCAAGTGACCAATAAGACAGAAAAATTAAAATACACATATCTCTTTCAAAATAAGTCTGAGGTAACTAAAGTATATTTCGCCTAATGAACACACTCTGATAGTTTCAAGATTTTTATCTAAATTTAGGACTATTTTCTTTAAGTATTTGCTAAGTTGTTAATGAGATTCTTTTATGTATTTTCAGTGATCAACAATGGTTTGGATGGTGCCCAGTCTGTCTATCATCTCCATATACATGTGCTGGGAGGCAGACAGATGCAATGGCCGCCAGGTTAAATACTGGATCATCTTTTGACTATCAATGACTGAAATGGGGATTATGCAAGAATTGTAATATAATATACTATACTTTTAGTTTTTATCTTAGGATTCTTATACACTGGTCGAAAGATAGGATGTATTATGTGATCTGGTGTCCAGTGGTTTGGCAAGGATGTACAATTATTATGTGATCCGGTGTCAAGTGGTTGGGCTGCATCTACATGGGTCAACAATTACTCCTGAGAGTAGGGAGTCTATTGGACGCCTAACACTTGGAATCAAGGACTCCAAGCTCAAAGTAAGGAGTCTGAATTTCCATAATGGGGGAAATTTGTGGTTAAGAAGAAAATGCTCGTTATCAGCAATTTCTTCCTTTTCACAATGTTCTTCCAAAGAAGAATTTTGTTTTCAAAATACTATGGTATGGAAGCAATTATTTTTTCAACAACTCCTGATTTATTGGATGGAATTAAGTATTCAAAATAAAAATGGGCTTTTGCATGACATTTACTTCATTCTCTCCAATAAATCCAAAAAGCTAATTTGAATCATTGATAAATTTGCCAATCAAATTAATTATTCAGTGCAGAATTTGAGAAGTATATGATTTGAATACACTAAGGATCCTGAACATCCACACAATTCGATGGCTCAGCGCGAAACAGTTGTAACTGCCTATGTGTTTATAGGCAGTTACAACTGTTTTGCGCTGAGCCAGCAACATGGCATTAAGGAAAAGAGGATGTGGCATGAGTGTTCATTGAATACCAAATTTATTAAATGAGTTATAAATAAACAGATAAAAACTCGCATAGCCTCATTTTATCTGTTCTAGGTCACAAGTTTAGTAAATTCTGGTTTTTTTAGCCAGACGTGATTTTTTCTACTTATAATATGAACTTAATGTTTGATATAAATCAAAGCAATTCCAGAAATTCATCGATTCAAGTTATACTGTAAAGCAAATCAGGGCATAGGATGTCATTAAATGACTTGTGACGTCATTTCAACAACGAAAATATAATGTTGCTACTCTTTTCTTAGCTCAAGTTCCTTGCAAAGTTACTCCACTTGTGTAATGCATGTAATGTTAAAAATATTCAACAGGGCCATTTCACTCCAATGATGTAGGTCATATTATAATATTCACTTTGCAACTAAAGATAATTTTAGACAGTAGATAGCATGCATAGTGATGTATCCTTTATTAGATTGATTGATTGGGGTTAAACGCCGGTTTCAACATTATTGTAGTTATAATTGTGAGGCTGATACACCTACCCATGGCTTCCTGTTGCTTTTCACACAAGTCCATTCACATAATTTCTTATTATATACTTTGATATTGTTTCTATGTATTTGAACGGGAGGAAAGTATGCAATATTTTTTGATATTGGGTACTTTGAAATTGCGCTAAGATTATTTTCATGTGCTCAAATTGACTGAACATCTTTCAGGTTCATCTTTGAATGCCTAGAAGGCAATACAGTGTTGTCTATTAATTGGATGTATTCATCAAAGGTAAACATAAAACGGAAAGAGTTTTTGTGGATAAAAGTGTATGACATAGATGTTTTCTAAAAGTGGTATACATTTAAACAAAAATCTTGCTTTAAGTATAGGTGATGTAAGAAATTAATAAATAAGAAGTGAAAATCGGTTAACAATGTCAAAGGATACAAAAAAAAGTTATTGAATTTAAACAGGAATATATTGTACCCGACTTGTTCTTTTGGCATAGTACTTTGCCAAAAGAACTCGTTTGACACTATATACATATGTATATTCCCATTTGAATTCAATAGCCTATATTACGAGCCACCAGCTGCTTACCCCACTTCTCAAAAGCCCATTGTCTGAGAGATAAAGATGCTTGTCACAATAATTTTTGTCAAAATGTTGGGTGACATTCGGCCTAGCCAGGATTTGAACTCGCAATCCCAGTACATGAAAAAACAGTACAATTGAATGGGCTGATCTGAATCTTCACTTTGTGCAGTTGTGTCAGAATTAAATGATGTACTTGCTGTCAATACCTTTTGAAGTTTTGAGAACATTGCTTTTAACAGGAAGGGAAGCTTATCTTTATGCAATTATGTGTATACCTATATTGTGATTTTTTAATGCATTATTAGTTTGGATGTTTTGGAACAAAATGTCCAGCTATTATGATCATCTTGGCTCTGTAGGGTGCTAGCATGACAAAAGAATAACCATGGTCATATCCTTGTTGATATCTTCATGAAACTTGGCATGTGTGTTTACCATCAAAAGAGAAATCTAGACTATCAAGTAGATTAACTCTGAAAGGATTTTTGTAAAAGAGTTATGTCCCTTTTTTTGACTAAGATTTTTTGCATTATCCAGTACTTGCAGGCAAGCGTTGGCACCCAATGGCAGTGGTCTTGTAAGAATTATTCCCCTTGCGTTGGCATCCCTAGGCAGTGCAGTTGTTCAATAATTGAATTCATTTATAGTTGGAATTAGTAATAAACATGAATAAATGAAAGATGACATCTTGTTTTTCATATCTAAACCAAAAAATTAATGGGCTCTAAATAAATCAGATACTTGTTGTTTCTTCCAGAAATATTAATGCAGTCTCTTGACCAATAATACAGTCAAATTGAACCTTGAGAGAAGCAGTGTTTAACCCTCTATCCTGCTGAATTTAATTTTTTGGCTCCACTGGCTGAAAGCCACTGGGGCTATTGTCATGGCGTTGTGTCCGTCGTGCGTCCGTCCGTGTGTGCGTGCATCCGGGCATAAACTTTTTCTTAAAAAATCTTCTCCTCAGAAACTACTGGATGAATTTCAACCAAACTTCACAGGAATGATCCTTGGGTGACCCTCTTTCAAAGTTGTTCAAGAAATTTTGATCCAATGAAAAACATGGATTTAATGGGTGTGGCTAATTTCCAAATATGGTAAAAAGTGAGTTTTCTCAGATTCTGATGGATGGATACAAATTAAATTTTACATGAATGATCCTTGGGTGACCCTTTATCAGTCTACCAAAAATGATTGTGATCGGATGAAAAATATTCATTTTATGGGCGGAGGTCATTTCTCTATATGTAATATAGTGGAAACTTTACAAATCATTTTCTCAGAATTTAAGAGATGGATATTAACCAAATTTCACTGGAATGATCCTTGAGTGAACCTCCATCAGTCTACAAAAAAATATTGTGATCGGATGAAAAATATGTATTTTTTTGGTGGAGGTTATTTCTCTATATGTTATATAGTGGAAACTTTAAAAATCATTTTCTCAGATTGTAATTGATAGATATCGACCAAATTTCACTGGAATGATCCTTGATTGAACCTTTATCAAGCAGTGAAAAAGTAATGTCATTTGAAGAAAAATATGTACTTTATGAACGGAGGTCATTTCTCTATATGTTATATAGTGGAAACTTTGAAAATCATTTCAACATCAGTATCCAAAAAAACTTAAAATCTAGTCAAACCTTAGATTTGCTATTTCAAGAATTTCAAGCCTGTGGAGCGACTCAAGCCATTCATGGCTTTTTAGTTTTTTCAAAAATTGCCCATTTTTTAGCTCGGCTGTTTTCGGAGAAAACACGAGGTATTGCTATAGCCTCCGTGTTGTCATTGTCGTTGTCGTGCGAAAACTTTGACATTTTGTTATATCTCTGGTTCTACTGAAGGCATTCACTTGAAACTTGGCACACTTATTCACCATCGAAAGAGCAACCTATACTATCAAGGGGGATAACTCTAGATGCATTTTGTGCAAATTATGCCCCTTTTTCGACTGAGATTTTTTCCCACAATCCAGCACTCGACAGCCGAGCGTAGGCACCCGTAGGCAGTGCTCTTGTTATGACATTTCAACAAATCTGTCTCAAGTTTTCCTCCACTCTTTGTCTCCCACCAATGGGTTGACAATGGTCGATCTATGTGGGATAGAAGCTGGAGGTTAGGAAAGGATGTGATAGTAACTGTTGAGAGAAATGCCAGGAATCCATTGTTAGGTGATCCAGTTGCCTCAATATGTTAAAAGTGGTTTAAAACCTATTCAAACAAATAAACTTAACTTTTCCCTATAATAATAAAGTAACTAGAAAGCCATGAATGGCTTGAGTCGCTCCACAGGCTTGAAATTCTTGTAAAAGCAAATAAATGTTTTGACTAGATTTTTAGATATTTCGGGTTCTACTGATGTTGAAAATGATTTTCAAAGTTTCAACTATATAACAGATAGAGAAATGACCTCTGCTATTAAAAGACATATTTTTCATCAAATCAAAATAATTTTTGACTGCATGATAATGGGTCACCCAAAGATCATACCAAAAATGTTTGATTGATATCCATCATTTACATTCTGAGAAAATGTTTTTCATAGTTTCCACTATTGAGCATATTGAGAATTGACCTCCACCCATAAAATGTATATTTTTCATCCAATCAAAATAATTTTTGGTACACTGATAAAGGGTCACTCAAGTATCATTCCAGTGAAATTTAATTGATATCCAAAAATCAAATTCTGAGAAAATGATTTTCAAAGTTTCCACTAAATAACATATAGAGAAATGACCTCTGCCCATAAAATGCATATTTTTCATCCAATCAAAATAATTTTTGGTAAATTGATAAAGTGTTACTCAAGGATCATTCCAGTGAAATTTGGTTGATATCCATCGGTTACATTCTGAGAAAATGATTTTCAAAGTTTCCACTATATAACATATAGAGAAATGACCTCCGCCCATAAAATACATATTTTTCATCCAATCACAATGATTTTTTGTAGACTGATAAAGGGTCACTCAAGTATCATTCAAGTGAAATTTAGTTGATATCCATCAATTACATCCTGAGAAAATGATTTTCAAAGTTTCCACTATATAACATATAGAGAAATGACCTCCGCCCATAAAATGCATATTTTCCATCCAATCACAATGATTTTTTGTAGACTGATAAAGGGTCACCCAAGGATCATTCATGTAAAATTTAATTGGTATCCATTGATTAGAATCTGAGAAAACTCACTTTTTACCATATTTGGAAATAAGCCACGCCCATTAAATCCATGTTTTTCATTGGATCAAAATTTCTTGAACAACTTTGAAAGAGGGTCACCCAAGGATCATTCCTGTGAAGTTTGGTTGAAATCCATCCAGTAGTTTCTGAGGAGGAGATTTTTAAAGAAAAGTTTACGACCGGACGCACGCACGGACGGATGGACGGACGGACGCACGACGGACACAACGCCATGACAATAGCCCCAGTGGCTTTCAGCCAGTGGAGCTAAAAATTAAGGCAGTGCAGACTAAGATTAGACTGCACTTCTGTGTAGGTTGCTGTGTAGGTTGATCTAAGTCTATACTGTCTGCTAAAGCTTTGTGTATAGCAGAAATATTTCCTGAACAGCATAAGAAGATTTAAAATGCTTCAATTATGAATTGAAAATGAATTGACAATGTTTATATTGAGAAAGCCATCACACTCAATTTCAAGTAGAAAAAGACAAGCTAAACTTAAATACATGTATAAATGACTTTAATAACAATTTCCACAGTCGGTGTAAATTGTACTCTACAAACGTATCCATCAAGAATTGTGTAGTGTTATGTAATTTGCTCCAATAATATATAACTAATTTATGACTACACAGTCATATCTTTAAGAAATGTTTTATGAATTCCTGGCCCAATTGACCCCTTGTTTGACTTCAAATTTCAAACCATCTAGGGGCTCACATAAGATCAATAATATTGAGATGAAATCAATATATTGATCGATATTCAATATCACCCCAACACAATCAGTACTTTTGCCAATCTCATGGATTTGCAACAAAGTTAATAAGATACGTAGATAATGAACATTAATTAATATATTGGTTCCATATTACAATATATTTTCAATGATATTGACGATGTAATGGCGCCTTTAGGTATATATAGATATTTCATGAAACTATACATTTCAGCAAGTTTAAAGAAAAGATAACTCTGAATAGTGAAGTTAAGAGAGTGAAATCTGAATTACAATAATCAATTATATAATCAAAAGCTAAACTATTCACAGCCACATCACAGTACTGACTGATGAGGAACAGCAACTTTCTGATTAAACTTTTCACTACTACATTTACCATATTTTGATATTTAGCTTTTAACTTAACCCTTATCCTGCTGTAGTTTAACTTGTTTCAAAATAAATTCCCAATTTTTGGGACAAAGCAACAAATCTTGTTAACCCTTTGCTGTTTAATCCCTACTTTTTACGTGCCTGTGATTTTGTGATTGAGAAAACATTGTGAAGAATGAAGAATTGCTTATGACAAGCAATTTCTTCTTTTTTCACACTATTTTCTACCCTACTGAATTGTTATTTTTCAAATTAAATCCACTTTAAATTTTCGTCTGCAAAACCTTTGAATTTGGAAAGGTCAAAGAATTTTGTAAAACAGGAAAGGGTTAAGTTTGTTTTGAGTCATGATTTAGTAGAAAGCAGGAAGCAAAGGTCAAGATTAGCTTGCATATCTGTGCAGGCTTATCTCGGTATATATTTGTGATCCTTCACATACACAGGGACCATCTGTGAAGTGCATAAAGTGTTGACCCTTGTCAGACTGCGTGGGATGCGCAAACTGACTAGGGTCAAAACTTTTGGCACACACTAGTTTTCAGAATCAAGAAAATTCAATCTACCTTGCTACAAAAGATTTTTGAATTGCGACCTCTTGCTGGCCTTTTCTAGAACCAATCTCTTTTTCAAATATTAATTCAACGAAGTTCCCAGATGGTCAATTTTCGCGTGATGGTCACATTTAACACCAAAGCTTTGTATATGGCAGAAATATGACCCTAACAGCATGCAAAGGGTTAATATTTTTTCCATGTTTAATTGTTTTTAACAAACCAGATGCAAATTCAGCAAATGTACAACAAACATTATTACACTGAGAATTAAGATTAAGGCAAAAGACTTTCATTGTTTGACTAAAATTATTTCATGCTTTACTTGGAGAGCACATTGCTGTTGTCAAAATTTAATTCAGAAAGTGTGCTGTTCAGTAATTATTTCCAATATATTGTTCCATTTCTTGGTTAAATAAATATTTACATCAAGCCCTTTTACATTCATACAACAAATCCATGGCTCAGCCCAAAACAATTGTAAATGCCTATAAACATATAGGCAGTTACAACTGTTTCGCGCAGAGCCATCGAAATGTATTCCTCAACAATTAAATGGATATGATTTCATGCAAAATACTAGTAGATGCTGGTGCGCTTCCATTACTCAGACATTCAACTGACACTTATGTGATTATTATGATGACTTTGTTCAATATGGAGTTTCTCCAAAATTCTTTATAATAAAACTAAAAGATATCCAATTTTCGAAATTATGCTATTTCTGAATCTTTTATTACATTGTTTTCTTAAAATTCTTTTTTCTTGGGGGTGAAAAAAAAAATCAAGATTAAATGCAAATGGGCTCATGAATCTGATTACATGGTAAGGTAACCATTTATATGCAGCAAGTTCAAATATGCTTAATTATCTACATGATATCTCGGAGAAATAAATTAAATGAATAGATAATCTTGTGTTTTGTGTATGAGTAACTCCTATATATTCCTCAGTAAAATACAATCGGATTTCTTAATCAGTTCGCATACAATACATCCATAACAGCATGATTATTCAAACACATGACAACTTTTTCTCTCAGTACATTGTATTTATCTAAAATTACAATTGACACATAAACAGAGAAAGAGACACAAGAAAAACTAAAAATTCAATAAACAGTCAGTCTTTCATTTATGAAGACTAAAGTTAAATATGTTTTGCACTTGCTTTGTCCAAAGCAGCACTTAATTGGGAAGCCTTAGGTTGATAATAGGTCAACATAAATGTTACTCGTTACAAGCAATTTTCCTTTTATTACTTCAACTGAAGTCTTTTTTAAACTAATGGGAAATTACTAGAAATGGATAAACATGTTTATGGCTCGAAGGCTAAGCATGATACAGTTGTAACTGCCTATTAACATCAAGGCAGTTACAACTGTTTCACGCTGAGCCATTGATAGGTATCAAACTGCTATCATTGTGGTTCTAATTCTTTTGCACTTTAGCTAGCATGCATCTGAATTCTAAACTTGATTACATTGGTATGAACTAACCTGACTAGAAGATCACTTATTGGTCCAAATCTATGGGGTTTGTGTGAAACCTTTGTAAGTGCTTATACATGTATATTTCTAGGCATATACAAGAGTTTTGCATAAACCCCTTGATAATTGATTAATTTACAACCTGTCTCAATCAATGAGTGAAGGGATGTGAAAATACAGATTTTCTTCACTTGTCCGAGGACAAGTGAAAGATGATTCTCTACTTGTCCAGGATCAAAATGAACTTGTCTGCTCTGCTGAAAAATTGACTTGACAAATTTTGGGTAAACATTGCTTTTAATGAAAAAATGCTGGAACCCAGCAGTTTCTTCATAAAAAACATTTTTTCTACTCTTTGATACAAACAATAGGATAATTCACCACTATCCTATCAACATGAAAAATATATTTCAACAACATAAATATAAAATGAATTTTTTAGCAAAGGAGACAGTTTGGAATGTGTGAGCTTTAATCATATTTGTGACCCTTCAGAGGAAATGGGACCATCTGGGTTGTGCATCAAGTTTCGACCCTAGTCAGACTGCGCGGTTTGCGCAGACTGACTTGGGTCAAAACTTTTTCGCTCTTTGCACATTTTCTGAATTTAGAATGATCAAATTACCTTTCCATGAAAGAATTTTTGAAATGCAATCTCTGGTTGACCTTTTCTAGTGCCAATCTCTTATTCAAATATCTATTTTACAGATTTCCTGGGTGGTCCCTTTTTGCCTGACAGGTCACATTTATATGAAAATTTATGTCTTTAATATAATTTTGATGCCCTAGCTTTATTAAGTCAAAAGTACATTAGCACTCATGACCTTCAAAGACTTGTACATTATTAAATATAATACATTCCTTAACCCTTTGCTGTTTAATCCCTGATTCATTCCTGAAGCAGGGGAGGATCCATACCTATCCAGAAATGTACCTGTTATTGGAGGACGCCAAGATATTGTATCATATTTTGGTTGCCATAAATGATTGATTGGTTGAATGGAGTTTTTACGCCGCTTTCAACATTTTTTCAGTTATATTGCGGCGGCTGGAGCACCTAACAATGGTTTCCTGGTATTTCTCTCACCAGTACAACCACTTTTCCTAGCCTCCAGCTGCTATCTCACATAGGTCAACGATTATCAACCCATTGGTGATAGACAAATACAGTCAACTCCCGTTTCAACGACACTCAATACAACGACATTTTCACTTAACGACACAAATTTGTTGGGAACGGATTTGCACAGTGCATTTTTCATTCGTTATAACGGAATTCTCGTTTTCCGACACCGACACTGATTTTCAGGGAACGAAAGTGCATATTCCCTTTATAATTAAGCTTGTTCATTACAACGACACAAAAATTTTGGTCATGATGGTTTATTCCTCAGAACCATATGCATGATAGATAAACACATAAAATTAGTTGATAATTGCCAAGTCTTTAAGTTTGAAATGTGTGAAAATGTTTGACATGCAAACAATGGCAATGTTTAATTAGCACCTTTAACACATCTTTTCATTACACTTTATTAAGATTAGGTCTACATTTGTTTGTTAAGCTTTTCTCTATTTTGCTATACAGAAAATGTTAGTTTAAAGATCATGGCATTTAAATTTTGATGGAAATGAATATGGCAAATAAATTATAAAAAGATCAGTTCAATTAAGATATTCAAATTATTAATGATAAAACTAAACAAAGTGTTTACATTAATTTGTACATGTACTATACATAGTATATTATATAATGTACCCTGCTTTTTGACAATCCTGCATCAATTGACTTTAGTGTTCATTCAATACACCGACATTTTCGTTACAACGAAATATTTTCTGGGAACAAATGTGGTTGTTGTAACGAGAGTTGACTGTAGTCGGAAAGATTGAGTGCGGCCTTGCCCTCAATGATATGCTCACTGCTATTTGAATTAAGTCAAAGTGAAGTTGAAATTGCAAGAATTTCATATAAAATAAATGGTTACAAATTCTTAGAAAGTGATACATTAATTGATAAATTTCCTAGTTGAGAAAGCCTTCCATTAGTCCATGAATCGGCGATTTGGATTTCTGCCAAATAAGACTGTTCTCAGCTCTGGGACCATCTGTGAACTAATGAGATCGAGTCGACTTTCTAGGGTGTTTTCTACAAGGAATTTGTTTCCATGACAGGACAGCTCTACACCTCCGGATCTGAAATGAACATATCTCTCAAATATATTTCCAACCACAAATTAGCTCCCTAGACAAGTTTTATTTGCACTAATTTAACATTTTATTAACTTATGTGATCTAAAACTTTACATCCCAAAATTTGTAAGAAGTTTATAGGCAGTTACAAGTGTTTAACACCAAGCCATTTAAATACCATCCTGGTGAAAAAATAATATATAAAGGCAGTTACAACTGTTTCACGCTGAGCTATTGATTTGTATCCATACAAGCTTGAATGGCGTCAAGAAAGAAGGTACTTCCATAAATACTTTTCCAAAAACTAAAGCGGCTATCCTAAAATTAATAATTATTTTTATTTCCAACCACAAATTAGCTCCCTAGACAAGTTTTATTTGCACTAATTTAACATTTTATCAACTTATGTGATCTAAAACTTTACATCCCAAAATTTGTAAGAAGTTTATAGGCAGTTACAAGTGTTTAACATCAAGCCATTTAAATACCATCCTGGTGAAAAAATAATATATAAAGGCAGTTACAACTGTTTCACACTGAGCCATTGATTTGTATCCATACAAGCTTGAATGGCGTCAAGAAAGAAGGTACTTCCTTAAATACTTTTCCAAAAACTAGTGCGGCTATCCTAAAATTAATATTTTTTATACCTATCATGCAAAAAGAATCATCGCATAAGCACCAAAAGATTGTTGCAAGTCCTTCAACTGTTATCTTCACCAACAATACACAGTGTCTCTCTTAAGGTAATGGACCCAAAATAGTTCCGCAAGACATAAGGCCACATGTTCTTTCACAATGTTAACTAAGGTATCCTAATGAAAAATCATTAGGAAACCTCGGTTAACACTGTTCACTTTCATTACTTCCTAGATGTTGCGGAACTATTACACTTCTACTACCTTAAACCAGGTATAAATTTTACAAAATTCAAAGCAGGATTGTAGGAAAAGTAATGTATGTTTATACTGAGATTAAGGAAAGAGACCTACATGTCCGCTGGTAGAAAGCTGTCTGTGTCTATTGTGATTTTGACATCTTTTTTTCCTTGTGTAGCATTTCTATAGGCTTCTACTGCTGCTGGCCAAGCATCCTGAAATGATACTGAGCCTGTTTGTGACATTTTCAATGATTTGAACCAGTGCATGACATTTCCATCAATTTGAACTGTTCATGAGGTACAAACATTGAGTAGCGCTGAAAGCCACATACTGTAAATATAAAGCTACTTGATGGTCTACAGATACTTTGGGACCTTATCTATCTTCTAGACGCATAGTAAAGACTCTGGACAGACTGCGGATGCACTAGTCATCTAAAACAGCTAAAAACTTGGCACAGCCTCGTTTTTATCTGTTTATAGATGACTCGTTTTATAAATTCAGTATTTCATGACCACCCACTCAATATCCTCTATTTCTCTCACTAGCTCGACCACATCATTGCTTCCAAATCATCAACAGCTCATCCTGCCTATGCTTACTACTCATCATTTGCCCATTGAATGATTATTTGAAGGAATTTTTAGAACAATCGTATAAATTTCTTATTAGTCACACATAATGGACTTGTTTGTATGGGGTAAAAAGCCACTTTCAACAATATTAATCATATTTCAGGAGATTAGTGCACTTAACAATTGTAACCTATTACAAGTTTTATAAACAGTCTTAGTAACAAGCTGCTTCACACAAAATAAACCAAATATAGCAAAGAAAATTACATTTGTGTGTTAAGTTTAAAATCAACCAACCTTTATTATTGTCTTTACAATTACAAATTATGTATTATGTACTCTTGTCATGCTAAACCCGGAATATTCCTGCTTAGGCAGGAGCTATAGACAAACATAAGCCTGCACATATGTGCAGCCTGATGTTAGTCTACACCACCTGTTTCTAACTTTCAAACCAGAATTGTCAATAGATGTATTTTTTCAAATAAAAATTGACCCACAGTTGGTACTTTCAGTGCTTTTTGCTCTTTGATTTTGATGAAAATTTTCAGCAAAAATTTATTCAGCATGACAAGGGTTAAAGTGTCAGGCAGACAGACAGATGGAGAAGAACAACAAAATACACAAGTAGAGTAAGAAGGTTTGGCTTATCAAATGAGCATGTTCATGACGAATTCAAGTGTGTGTGATTGGAAGACAATGACTGGTTTGCCACAAGGTGCTTTAAAAATAGTCTCTGATTGTGAACACGAACTACCAGTCTACAGCAATCAATAAAGACTCAGCCCTGCATTCAGGAAAACTAAGGTGGCAAACTGTTTGCATGCAAGTGCACATTCAAAGTAGGGTATAATTTGCAAACAATTTGCCATCTACTGTTATCCTGGACAAAGCCAAGTCAGACTGTCCTGATGCACAGGCTCATCTGAATCTTTGCATTGCACACATGTGCTCTTGTTGAAAAATTGCCCACAAAGGCTCGAATATCTACTAACCCTAACCAGGTCCAAATCTTTCTCCCTACATCGTATTGTGACACTGTCTTCTAGTAGTTGATACAAACCCTGAAATTAAAACACACACAACTTTATAACATCGAAAATAACATAAAATTTACCCTCAATCTAACTTGTATCTTCAAACCAGTATAATAACAACAAAGAAACACTGTACAGGGCTTGTGTTTGACCCTCAAACCAGGTTTCTGACCCTCAAATATATGAACATGTCTTATTTTGACTCTTAAAAAATTTCTCCCAAGGGGGGTCATTTTGACCCCCTTGAGAGAAAATTCTAAGGGTCAAAACTGAATTTTATCCCTCAAATTTTCAATGATGTATAATATTCAGAATTCTACTCATTATTTTCCCTTCATATTATTACATGAAAATATCAAGTTACACTGAAACGTACATAATTCTACCCACAATTTACCATTTCTGTTGTTTTGACCGCTTTAGAATGAGTTTTGACCCCCTTAATTTCATGGTTCAGGAGTCAATAGCTCTTCATTTTAACTAGAAAGCCATGAATGGCTTGAGTCGCTCCACACGCTTGAAATTCTTGTAAAAGCAAATAAATGTTTTGACTAGATTTTTAGATATTTGGGGTTCTACTGATGTTGAAAATGATTCCATCAGTTACATTCTGAGAAAATGATTTTCATAGTTTCCACTATTTAACATATTGAGGAATGACCTCCACCCATAAAATGCATATTTTTCATCCAATCAAAATAATTTTTGGTACACTGATAAAGAGTCACTCAAGGATCATACCAGTGAAATTTGGTTGATATTCAAAAATTAGATTCTGAGAAAATGATTTGCAAATTTTCCACTATATAATATATAGAGAAATGACCTCTGCCCATAAAATGCATATTTTTCATCAGATCACAATGATTTTTTGTAGACTGATAAAGGGTCACTCAAGTATCATTCCAGTGAAATTTAGTTGATATCCATCAGTTACATTCTGAGAAAATGATTTTCAAAGTTTCCACTATATAATATATAGAGAAATGACCTCTGCCCGTAAGATGCATATTTTCCATCTGATCACAATGATTTTTTGTAGACTGATAAAGGATCACTCAAGGATCATTCCAGTGAAATTTGGTTGATATCCATCAGTAACATTCTGAGAAAATGATTTTCAAAGTTTCCACTATAAAACATATAGAGAAATGACCTCCGCCCATAAAATGCATATTTTCCATCCGATTACAATGATTTATGGTAGACTGATAAAGGGTCACCCAAGAATCATTCATGTAAAATTGAATTGGTATCCATTGATTAGAATCTAAAAAAACTCACTTTTTACCATATTTGGAAATTAGCCACGCCCATAAAATCCATGTTTTTCATTGGATCAAAATTTCTTGAACAACTTTGAAAGAGGGTCACCCAAGGATCATTCCTGTGAAGTTTGGTTGAAATCCATCCAGTAGTTTCTGAGGAGAAGATTTTTAAAGAAAAAGTTTACGACCGGACGCACGCACGCACGGACGGACGACCGCACGACGGACACAACGCCATGACAATAGCCCCAGTGGCTTTCAGCCAGTGGAGCTAAAAACTAGAAAGCCATGAAAGGCTTGAGTCGCTCCACAGGCTTGAAATTCTTGTAAAAGCAAATAAATGTTTTGACTAGATTTTTAGATATTTGGGGTTCTACTGATGTTGAAAATGATTTTCAAAGTTTCAGCTATATAACAAATTGAGAAATTACCTCCACTATTTAAAGACACATTTTTCATCAAATCAAAATAATTTTTGGCTGCATGGTAATGGGTCACCCAAAGATCATACCAAAATGTTTGATTGATGTCCATCAGTTATATTCTGAGAAAATGATTTTCATAGTTTCCACTATTAAACATATTGAGAAATGACCTCCATCCATAAAATGCATTTTTTCATCCAATCAAAACAATTTTTGGTACACTGATAAAGGGTTACTCAAGGATCATTCCAGTGAAATTTGGTTGATATCCAAAAATTAGATTTTGAAAAAACGATTTTCAAATTTTCCACTATATAACATATAGAGAAATGACCTCTGCAAATAAAATGCATATTTTTCATCCAATCAAAATAATTTTTGGTACACTGATAAAAGGTCACTCAAAGATCATTCCAGTGAAATTTGGTTGATATCCAACAATTAGATTCTGAGAAAATGATATTCAAAGTTTCCACTATATAACATATAGAGAAATGACCTCCGCCCATGAAACGCATATTTTTCATCCAATCACAATGATTTTTTGTAAATTGATAAAGGGTCACTCAAGGATCATTCCAGTGAAATTTGGTTGATATCCATCAGTTAGATTCTAAGAAAATGATTTTCAAAGTTTCCACTATATAACATATAGAGAAATGACCTCCGCCCATAAAATGCATATTTTCCATCCGATCACGATGATTTTTTGTAGACTGATAAAAGGGTCACCCAAGGATCATTCATGTAAAATTTCATTGGTATCCATAGATTAGGATCTGAGAAAACTCACTTTTTACCATATTTGGAAATTAGCCACGCCCATTAAATCCATGTTTTTCATTGGATCAAAATTTCTTGAACAACTTTAAAAGAGGGTCACCCAAGGATCATTCCTGTGAAGTTTGGTTGAAATCCATCCAGTAGTTTCTGAGGAGAAGATTTTTAAAGAAAAGTTTACGACCGCACGCACGCACGCACGCACGGACGGACGGACGCACGACGGACACAACGCCATGACAATAGCCCCAGTGGCTTTTCAGCCCCAACTATACATGTACAGTAAATATAAGATTTATTCTTTTTAAAGCGCTATCATATGAGCCTGTGTGTGACATTTCCAACAATTTCACTTGTGTGAAAGGTTCAAAGGTTAAGCTGTGTAAACACCTACACAATGCAATGATAATATTTGCTGACTGTCAGAAGAAGGATTAAGACCTTATCATTTTTATAGTGCATAGTGAAGATTCTGGTCAGACTGTGCGATTGCACAGGCTGACCAGAAGCTTTGTTTTGCGCACAAGTGAAATTCTTGGAAATGACACACACTGGCTCATATGTATTCATCATAGCCGATTTGATTTGGTGCTACAGTGGAGGCAGTGTAATGTGCGCTTCTGAAATTGTCCCAATCTCATTTGTTAGTTTATTTTGTATCAATCTGAAATCTGTTGAATTGCCCAACAATATTAATGACCTGAAATCTTTCAATGCAGCTTTATGAAACCTTGCTATTTGAAGTCAATTCAGTGAAACAAACACAATTTTGCTGAAATTTTACTATTTAAATTTTCCATGTGAAATATTTAAGATAATTTGAGGAATTTGCAAATGTCTTGTCTCATAGATATATTCATGTATTTTAAATTACATGTATATATCAATGGCTCAGTGTGAAAAAGATGTAACTGCCTATAAATATATAGGCAGTTAAAACTGTGTCACGCTGAGCCATCGATATCTGCTGTTAGGAATCGTCACAAGACAATTTGTGATGCACCTACCTGAGCTATCAAACCCTCTAGAATTTTTTTGTATTTGTTTTTGTCTGATGTAATTTTACCTAGTTGTTTTCTGGCCTCTTCTATAAGTACCTGTTGTTAAAAAAAATTCAGCTACATTATGTATTTTACCAAATATATCCATAAATTTAACCCCCTTCCATCCCATAGACCAATATCAAAATATTGGTCTATGAGGTGGAACGGCTTTTCATTTATGGCCCCTTTGTTTTAACTCATTGCATTTCTATGCTGCTTATGTTTATGAAAAAGTTGGATAACCATTTTTACATTTTAACATTTTTTCAGTCATATGGTGACAGTTGTGCTTGAGCACCTAAAAATAGATTCCTTGTATGTCTCCTATCAAGTACCCATGTTGATTCTCTTCCTAGCCCCAAGCTGCTACATCATATAGGTTTACAATTATCAAGGAAAACAAATGTCAGAAAGGGACAAAGGGTAAATGCAGCTGCCAGGAATCGAACCCATGACTGCATTAAGATTAAGACTATTTACTACCAACTGTAGTATGAGGGTGGCCCAATTCAGGGTCTGAGACAAAACAACTCAAAACTACTGGCATGAAGGAATCCATCTCTAAGTAACCTTTTGATGTATTAAAACTTTTTTTTATTTCAATGTACATAAACTCAGGGGTCGACACTAACACCAGTCCTCTGGCCAAGACCCGTGGATTTTAGAGGGGACTGGTAAAAGATACAATGTTGCAGGTCCTTCAGGCCTGTTGTTAATGGTCATATTATTTCCAATCAGTCAAGTTTTGAGAAAAGAAAAACAAAAAAACATTTCAATAGTTTATACATATACTCTATGGAAAACATTGTGGAAAAAGAAGAAATTGCTTATCACAAGCAATTTCTTCTTTTACTGCACTATTTTTCTTAAAATTTACTCTTTAAATTGCTAAAAAATGAATAATGATTTCAGGGAAGACCTGTAATAAACAATAAGGCCAGTAAAATTTAGGGCTTATAGGTCCTTCTGGATGATGTCAAAAAAAAAGTAAGTGTCAAACCATGAATTAAATGTAGCATAAATTGTTACTGATCAATCTTTAATTTTGAAACCAACTAAGTTTCTATGTTCTGGTTTTAATATTGAAATCTAACATACTATGATATACATACTTTTAGGTGATCTTCTCTGGCTTTCAATATCTTCAGTCTGGACTGGTTTAGAAGATTGGAATTTTGGCTGTAAGAATAAAGCATAAATACAGTCAAACCTGTCTTACTGGCCACCTGTATTCTGCAAGCAACCTGTCTTAAGCAAGCGGCCACTGAGTTGGCAAATGAATCAATTGCACTGAAATTGACCTGTATTAAGCAAGCACCTGTCTTTAACAAACACTTTTTGAAAGCCCCTTGAGTGCTCGCTTAATACAGGTTTGACTGTATTGCCTTATGTTACAATTTGAATTTTTAGTGTACATGTTTTGATGTATAAGATTTTTCCTGATAACAAATCAGTGCTACTCTCTGCTTGTGAAGCTAAAATTCAGGAGCTAGCATTTTTCATGGTAAATTTAGGAGGGAAAAGCTTTGGTGGAAATGCCTTTCAAAAAATTTTTCAACGGAAATTTCAGGTATAAAGTACAAAAATTCATTCACTGGCACAGAGACAATTTCAGGTAACAAAACTTTCATATCTTTAAGTTGAATGGTTCAATGACACTAAACAATGCATGTCATATCAAGTGAACTTGAAGCATATAAATATTGTATTAAAGTGTGACTTTAATAAGAAATAACAAGAGCCATCCCCCACCATGAAAGCTTGATAGTATACTGAAACCTAAAAGATTATGGATTCTTTTGTACTTTAAGAAATATGCCCCCTACAAAATCTAAGTCTTTAAAATAGCAAAGGGCAATAAGAACTATCCATCTATGAAGTTTCAGGTTGATAGCTATTATACTTAAAGAGATATGCCCCCTAGAAAGAGTAAGAGTTAAACATAACAAAGGGCAATATCTCCAAAATTATGCAAGCAAGAGTTGTTGTTGTGCACTGCACTTCTCCTCTATGAGATCTTTCAACCTATAATGTCTCAAGTTGATAGACCTTAATACTTTAAGAGATATGCTACAGATATGTTTAGTGACAGAATGACGGACGAAGACCATTAGTTTATCCCCTTTGCCGAAAACGGTGGGGGATAAATAGATAATATATGGGACAGCATTACGCTATTACTCAGATTTTTCTTGTTCTGTGCTTACATGATATACCTACATTATCATCTTATGATCTACAGCCAAAAGAATAAGAGAAAAGTAGTAAATACTATAAACATATCTATACATACATTTTATACTATAAACATATCTATACATACATTTTATTCTATAAACATATCTATACATACATTTTCTTCTGTAATTCTACTTGTTTTTCCTTTCGTTCGTAGAATTCCATTATCTTCACACGCTGTTGCTGCACTAGACGACCCTTTTCAATATTGAACTCTTCTTCAGCCTAGTACAGGAAAACAATAAAATAATCTTCACTCCCAACCATATATTCCACAGGTACAAATATGAGGGGGTAAAGAAAGTCTAAAATCGTTATTTCTCAATTAAACCCTATGTTGTTGGTACTCATTTGAATCGTCTTGATGAGACGATTCAAATGAGTACCAACAACATAGGGTTTGTGCTATTATAGTTGAAAAACATTGATCTAAAATCCAAAATAGCCCATTTATATGTAGCTCTAATATACACCTTCTATGGAGTTACAATCAGCATTAGACACTAAGAGGAGTCTGTGTGTCCGAGACTCCTTGTTTACCACTTGGGACTCCTTCATTTAGCAAGTAAGGTGTCCAGTTGACTCCAAGGATCAGGGCTTGTGCTTGACCCTTAACCCTTTCCTGTTTTTACAAAATTTTGGACCTGTCCAAGTTCAAAGGTTTTGCAGACGAAAATTTAAAGTGAAGTAAATTTGAAAAATAACCATTCAGTAGGGTAGGAAATAGTGCGGAAAAAGAAGAAATTGCTTGTCATAAGCAATTTCTTCTTTTTTCACAATGTTTTCTCGATCATAAAATCACAGACACGTAAAAAGCAGGGATTAAACAGCAAAGGGTTAAACCAGGGAAATCTTGAAATATCCTATTTTGACCCCTAGAAATTTCTACAAAGTCGAAGGGGTCATTTGACATCCCCTGAGAGAGAATTCTAAGGGTTAAAACTGGGTTATAGCACTAAAAATTTTCAATTCATGTATCTTGTATACTATCTAGAAAGCTTCTTTTTTAATTACTTTCTTAAAATAATTATTACAAGAAAAGGTCAGTTCACCCTGAAACCTGGAAAATTCTACCCACAATTTACCTTTTCTGTTGTTTTGGCCACTAGAATTTGATGGTAAAGGAGTCAATGACTCATCAACACAGGACAGTTTCAATTGAACCCTAGTCAAAACTGTAAATGTTTTCACTACAAAAGTTGTTATAGATAAAATCTGCCTGTAATACTTTCATAGTGCTTCCATTATGAAAATTTGGACTCCATACTTTGTGCTTGGGCTCCTTGATTTCATAAGTTGGGAGTCCATTACTGGACCCTTTTTTCCCAATATTCACAGATGTAAGTATGGATCCCTGTCGACATAATAGGCTTGAATTATCTTTATTTGTAGATCAATTAAGAATTTTGCACCCACTATAATAGAGATTCTTCTTTTGATTAACAGAATATTTAATAGAATGCATCATAGAAGAATGCTCTTCTAGTTTAGATTTGAATAGTTTAACCCTCAATCTGGACCTTAATTTTTCTCTGAAACATATTGCTGATTTTTTTAATATTACAGCAGTTTGAGTTTTAATAGGTAGTTACAAATGTTTCACAGAAAGTCAGAGTAACTGCCAATATGTTTACAGGCAGTAATGACTGTTTGCTCTTAGCTACTGATAAATGTTAAAGGTACTTATTTGAAGACCATTCTAATAAATGTATCAGTACCCACAACAAAATGAATCAGGGCTCGTAATTGACCCTTAAACCAGGGTTTTGACCTCCAAAATTCTGATATCTTATTTTGACCCTTAGAAATTTCTTTCAAGGGGGTCATGGTGACCCCCTTGAGAGAAATTTAGAAGGATGAAAATTTTTAAAGATGTATCTGATAAACTATCTAAAAATTTATAAATCAATTGCTTACTTCACGTCTTTCAAAGAAAAGGTCAAATGACTCTTAAACTTATAAAATTCTTATTCATTAGCTCTTTCTAGTCTTATGACCATTTAAAATCCTTTTTGAGTTTTGACCCCTGAATTTTAATGGTAAGGGGTCAATGACTCCCTTATTACAAACAATAGAACAAACCCTGATGAATCAATCACTTTGTGTAGAGATGTCGGCAAGTCTAAGTCATTCACAATGTCAGTACAAAAATTTAGAATTACATATAATACAAACCTTAGCATCTATTTCTTCTGCTTTTTCATTTGCCTCCTGCTCAATAAAGGCCATCATATGTTTTATCTGAAAAGACATAACAACAATAATTGAAACAATAACTACAGCATTCCAATTTTTCCAGGCTGCTCTATCTTATTTTTAAAAAAGTGTTAGAATAATAATTAATTTGTAACTATAAAAAGCTTGAAAAGGCTCGAGGATGAAAAGGCTCGAGGATGTCATTTCAAAATCTTTATTTCTTATTGAAACCCTTTGTTGTGGGTACTTATTTGAAGAATCTCATTGATTACCCGCAATATAGGTTTGTGCAAGTATTGTTGAAATAAATCTATTTGAGATCCAAATTACCCCCCTCTATCTGTAGCCAAGCCTAGAGTATCTGAATTATTTGCATTGTATTTCTACAAAAGGAAGCACTAGTTAACCCTTTGCTGTGTAATCCCTGCTTTTTACGTGCCTGTGATTTTATGATTGAGAAAACATTGTGAAAAAAGAAGAAATTGCTTCTGACAAGTAATTTCTTCTTTTTCCACACTATTTTCTACCCTACTAAATAATCATTTTTCAAATTAAATCCACATTAAATTTTCGTCTGCAAAACCTTTGAATTTGGACAGGTCCAAAATTTTGTAAAACAGGAAAGGGTAAAACTATGAAACCCCATGTTACAGCTGATGCATCTGTAGCCTTATTATTTAGACTTTGGTTGAATATTTGTGATGCTGGTAATACTTTGCTTTTTTAAGACAAGGGTTCAACACTAAGGGGAGTCCGGGAGTCCGAGACTCCCTGTTAACCAGTAGCAACAGCAAAAGTTGTTGAACAAAATATTTACTTGCATCCTGTACTGTTTTGAGAAAAAAATCTTGTTTGGACAAACATTGTGGAAAAGAAGGAATTGCTTATAACAAGCAATTTCTTCTTTTCAACAATGTTCTCCCATTATGAAAATTTGGACTCCTTACTTTGAGTTTGGACTCCTTGATTTCATGTGTTAGGAGTCCAATTGACTCCTTAATCTTAGGAGTGAGTGTCAACCCTTGAAGTCTGATTAGAATAAGAGAAAATGGGTGTAAGTTGAATTTCACATGTTTGTAAACTGTCACTTTAATGATTTCTGATGCATGAATTTCAGTAAAGGGTGTTAGCTTATGATAAAGATGGGTCGGGTCACTTGGTGTTATTAGACCATTAATTCATTATTTACAAAAAATCTGATTCTTTTATAAATCTCATGATGCTTGGCTGCTTATTCTTAATGGCGCCACAGAACAATTTATATCTTAGAGTCAAATTTACATCATTTTGATTTCCAGAGCATCAAACCCTGGATTCCAGGTTGACCATTACCAAAAACCTGGCAGATAAAGGGTAAACATAGTGGAAAAGGAAAAAAATGTTGTAAGGAAGGAACAAACTTGTCCACAACATATTTTGAAAAAAAAGAGCATGTGCATGACATTATGCAACAATTTCAAATGTGTACCAAGGATAGACTCTGGCCAGCTTGCATCTTCACAATCTGACCAGGATCTTCACTTTGTGCTTTGGAGAAAGAAAAGGTCTCAAAGTGTCTTAGGACAGTCCGACAAAACTTATAAAAACTTGTAATTATATTGCCACTATATGGCAGTCAAGATTGGTTAAAGTTGAGCTTCACGCACAAGTCAAATGAAATTTCTGGCTCAGACTCAAATGACTTACTCTCTTATTGCGCCTACTTTTATCATTCACTGCAAGACAGTAAATTTCAACCAAGAGAAATTGTTCAGGATAATGTCTCAATCAAGTACATCCAGTGATTGACTAAAAAGATGGTTACCAGTCAACTCAGCATGGTCAACTTGGCCCCAATAGAAAGTCTATTATAGTAACATGTCATTGATCATATTTCATAAAATACATGTACCGTTATGTACAAATTTTGTACAAACAATGCTATTATACATTATTGGGTTTATTTAAATCTATATTTTTTTTCATCTTTTTAAAAATATTTTATCAAATCATAGTTTGATGATGTACAATTCTAAAAAAATAATACTGAAATTTCAATTCAACCTTTTAATTTTCTGATGCATATGAACATTTACCCTATAACCGATATACAGTGCTGTCGGCTAACCCTGCGCACTTAAGAAAGTACAGTACAAAATTCGTGTGAAGATATCGGTTGTACAAAAAAATCAATACACGAATGTACTGGTTGACCATTTTGGCTACGTAAAAGACATTTTATCTAGAACAAAATTTCACTTGAATTACACAATCCGGTGATGAACTGAGGCACCGTTGCGTATTATCAACGCAGTTTACATCGGCTAAACATGCGCAGTCGAGGAAAGAATGTAAAATTAATGTCCGTAATCTGTTAAAATTAAAATGAATTCACCGAGACAAAAACGGGAATCTTTTTGCTTTAAAATTAACACATGAACTTTTTGTTTAAAATGGTGGAATCGATAGAATTTTAAATAAGAAAAATAGGTTGTTCTACTTTTATGTTTAGCGGCCATTTTCTTAGTTTACATGACGTCATATAGCTGCGCAGCATTAGACGATGCGCAGGATTACCCGACACGAGTGTATATCAAATACCGGTGTAGTCTTTATTATGTTGTAGATTAACATTGTGTAGTGATTATATCGAAATTTGAAGGTACCTTTCCATGCTAGTTTTTATGCTAGAGTTATCTGCCTTTGACTAATCTTATCTTTAGTCAGTATAACAATTTTCAATGCTAAATTTGCACAAGTTGCAGACACAGACATTATTTTCAAATATGGTACGCAGTAGTTAGTCAGCCATTTTTGGAAAGTCTGTAATTTCTCCAAATACGTTGATTAGCTGCTCATACTCGAAAAGAAAACATATCTAAGTTTTTTCATCATTTTACACACAACGTAAAACTTTGCACAGTATGTTTCATAAAAGACCGCATAATGTAAGTGATTTGACATGCACGAATCCAGTGAAAAGGCACGATTTGATGAGAAACCGGGATAAACATAGATAGAGGGCCAACTTATTTCCCCCCCGGGCGGGGCCCGTTTTTCAGCTGGAAACCCGCCCTTCGTTCAGGCTGAAAAAAACATTGCAAACAGTTTTTAAATTATACCCCGCTTTACACGCAAGTATACGGGTAAAGCGGGACACGACTTGAACCGGTTTGTCATACTGAACACAGGGCTGGATTCAAGCTGAAAAAAGGGCCCCGGCCGGGTGTGTAATAAGTTGGCCCAGAAAGATACAGTAGATCTCGGAATGCCGGTGTTGAAGCGCCGACGTAAAAGACAAATATTTAGCTTTTTAACGATGGCAAGTTTACCAGCATTTAAACTGGATTACCTGTTTTTGTACGTCTTGGTCACTTAAAGCCATTTTGACAATTCAGATCGTCTTTCTTGCTGTAAAAAGAGAAAAAATATTTTCTTTTCGGAACTGTCAATTTTGCCGGAAGTGTTGTTGTTTTCTCGTGATCGATGACGCATTTGTTCTTCCGGTTCGAAATTACTGAAGGGTAACGGTTGTTAGTTTCGTTTTGACGAAAAGTTGTCTGTTAAACTTGTATGTTAAAAGTCATGAAATAATGTAATAATCTGTAGAAAGGCTTATGTAAGTGTTCACAGAAAGACAGTTAACAGAAATATTGTAAAACTAGAATGTCAGCAAGCTTAAGTTAAAAGCACGATATTCGTTCCCTGTATGTTTCGACATCTTTTTCCTCAAGTCCACCGTAATGGGTTAGATATTTATGTTACCTTTGAGTATCACACTGACATCCGGATTAGCTCAGTCTGTAGAGCACCAGACTTCAAAACTATTCAAGTATATGTAAAGGGAACCAAAACATCACTCACATTTTGCTTTTATTATTTTTTTTAATTGTTCTAAAGTTGATATTGGCAGAAAAGATGTGCTTGAAATGGGACTTGAACCCACGACCCCTGGAATACTAGCACAGGGCTGTACCAACTGAGCTCCCCGTTTTAACCAATTGGAGCCCATCCTGTACGGTACTGCTTCCAAATGGCAAAACCTAGCGTTCTTAGTTTACTTCTGACACCATTAAGGTAAACAAGGGCGGAAAAGATGTGCCTGACTAGTCTTCACGAAATACCCATAATTTTTATGGGACAGTGGGTCTGCTAAACTTAAATTTTTTACCAAACCAAACTTATTTCTACCAGACAGAACAATAGAATACATTGTGTATTTGGCTGGATTTTACCAGTCATTCGGTCCTGTATTCATGCAAAACTTATCCGACAAGCATGATTTTTACCAGACATGTCAGTGGGACAGGCAGCATTTCGTGTAGCCTACCTGACATGGTCATGAGTCTACCTGGCCACTGTTGATCACTACAGTTCATCAATCTAGATGATTAATTGCTAATCTGAATAAATTTTTACTGGCAGAACTGCTGATTTATCTTTCTTGACATCAGACTTTTAACCCTTGTCATGCTTAAAACAGTCTAATTTTCCTGCTTTACCAGGAGGTATAGTCAAAGATCAGCTTGCACATATGTGCAGTCTGATCTTAGTCAATACCACCTCTTCCACTTTTTAAACCAGGAAGGTTTAAATACATAAATACACACAGGGCTTTTTTTTCTAGAAATTGGGAAGAGGCCTTAGCCTGTTCATTTTAGGAAATTTAAGTGCACTATTCAAAAGAATTGGGAAAGATAATTTTAATAAAAGAAAGTACTGAAAGTGAGATTCATGCATTATTTTCAAGATTTAATGATAAATAACTATATTCAAGGGTCTTATCAGTGATGAAATTAATATAATCAAAGTGCTGTCAGCACTGTAAATCGGACATCATTGAGAGGCTGGGATAGTGCAATAGTTCGCCAATCAAAAGGGCTCAAATTGGACAATAAAAGTTGGTAAAATATTTGCCCAATTTGTGAGTTTTTTGTCTTAACACTCCGTCTTTTCGAGGACATCGCCAGCTCATCCAACCTCGTGGGTCAGATTTTGAAAGTTTGCTGATCCCATAGCCCTCTGCTAGTCTAAATTATTTCTTAGCAGATTTTTTTTACGTTGTTATAATGAGCACACGCCAAGCTAAAAGCTTGTCTGTTAATATAATTTCTCTCTCTAGAGTTTAAAAGCCTGTTTAGCAACAAAACATTTTTCATTAAACTATTTACAATTTTGATTACCAACATGTTTGTTGGCCGCCACCATAGCGCAGTTGGAAGTCGTGGAAGTTGTGGGTTCAATCCCCGGTGGTGGCAAATATCCTTTCCGACGTTAGTCTCTCACCAATGGGTAGATAATCGTAAACCTATGTGAGATAGCAGTCGGAGGCTAGGAAAGGGTGAAATGGTAGTACAGGTGAAAGAAATACCAGGAATTCATTGTTAGGTGCTCCGACCGCCGCGATATAACTGCGAAATTGTTGAAAGCGGCGTAAAACCCATTCAAACAAACAAAAACATGTTTGTTTTTCAAGCATTGGGTTTTACCAAATACTATAAATGCATTTTCCCTCAAGAAACACATGATATCGGCAACTATGCTATTTATATCTTTGGTTTCTGACCAATCGATTAAATCTAGCAGCACTCTATGGGTAAGTTCATATCGGACTTAGTTTCGACCCGAGTCAACCGGGTGTCCATCAGAACGGCCTCGGTTTCGACACTAGTGATGTCATTGTAACCTTTCAACCTCGACGCTTCTGATCCTGGGTCAGGCCGGTGTTACTTGGGTTCCAAAATGGCGTCGAAAATAGTGCACAACAATTCGACCACAAAAAATAAATGTTCTCTATTACTTTAAACAACAAATACTTTTTTCTTATTTTATATAGTATTTTGCACGAGTTTATCATATTTCTTAATGGGATAACGATATTTCATGGTAAATTTATTATTGTAGCAGTAAATATGAAGTTTGTTTACTACCACCAGTGGGTAACTCCGTTCACATGAATGTCTTTTCTGCGCATGCATATTACAGTCAATTTTAGATTATTACATCATCTCACGCGTCTCCCGGGCTGCCATTTGAATTTCCCCATTGACTATGCATGTGTTATTCTAAAAATAGATCACCCTTACTGCTATCCTATATCAGTTTATCGTATGTTTTTGTTGGTTTATTTGTTGTTGAATAATTTTTCTTCATACTCAAATTTGAATTTATTGAAAATAGGATTGGAGCGTGATCAGAGTGCTCATTGAAATCAAATATTTCAAAATTACAAAATTATTTCTATTTGCCAACACATAGTCAACAGTACTCATTCCACCAGTAGACTTTCCACGCTCCCTGTCAGAGTGCAGACGACCATTGACCAATGACAAACAACTTAATTGATACATTTCGAGCAGACGATGTCCATTTGCATCTACCACGTGGTCTGAATTTACGCGTGGGTTTTGACCGAGAGACAATCATAACAGAATTTGATTGGTTGTCAGCCCTACAACTGGTAAATGACCGTTCGAGAAAAAAATCAGAGCAGTAATATTGTAAGTGCTACAAATTTATTTTACAGTTAACCTTTTGTACGTTTCAACTCCCTTACTCAACCGAAAATCTTGTTATAAACACTGAAAATACTAACTGGTAATTACTAAAAGCGAAAATAACATCAAATTTTGTATTAGCCTCTTCTCTATTTGTCGAAAAGTAAATAAGTAAAAACAAAGTTTGTAGATTGTAACTGAAAAGGCCGTTTCTTCGGTGTTTGAAAACACATAATTTGGTTTGAACACATTGCTCAGAAGATAAAGGTAAAAATGTAGTAGGTCAAACAGACTGGATTTCTGGAAAACGGTATAAATCTCAGATTTAAAAACAAATTTTGAAGAAAATAAATCACAGCAATGCTAAAAATAAGCTGTAATTTTGGGAAAATTTTCTGCCGCAAGTGGGAAAAAAGAGCCTTTTTAGCTCACCTGAGCACGAAGTGCTCAAGGTGAGCTATTGGGATCATAGAATGTCCGTCGTCAGTCGTCTGTCGTGCGTTGTCCACAATTTCTTTAAACATCTTCTCCTCCTAAACCAGTGGGCCAATCTTTATGAAACTTGGCAGGGATGTTCCTTGGGTCAAGCTCTACCGAAGTTGTTCAAATAGATGAAATCCACCCTTAACTTTCCCTTTACCCTTAACAAAAAGGGTGAAAATATGAAAATCTTTAAAAATCTTCTTCTCTAAAACCAGAAGGCAGACAGCTTTCATATTTGGTATGTAGCATCATCTAGTGGACCTCTACCAAGTTTGTTCATATCAAGACCCTGGGGTCATATTTGGGCTTTGCCCGCGCCCAACCCTTTTTACATAGAATCAAAGAGCGGAAATCTTTAAAAATCTTCTTCTCTGTAACCAGATGGCAGACAGCTTTAATATTTGGTGTTGCATCACCTAGTGGGCCTCTACCAAGTTTGTTCATAACAAGACCCTTGGGTCATATTTTTCTGCTTTGCATGGGTGCATCCCTTTATCTCTTATGAGAACAAAGGGTAAAAAAATGAAAATCTTCAAAAATCTTCTGCTCTGAAACCAGAAGGCAGACAGCTTTCATATTTGGTTTGTAGCATCATCTAGTGGACCTCTTCCAAGTTTGTTCATATCAAGACCATGGTGTCATGTTTGGGCTTTGCCCGGGCCCAACCCTTTTTACATAGAATCAAAGAGCGAAAATCTTGAAAAATCTTCTTCTCTGTAACCAGATGGCAGACAGCTTTAATATTTGGTGTGTAGCATCACCTAGTGGGCCTCTACCAAGTGTGTTCATATCAAGACCCTTGGTTCATAATTGGGCTTTGCATGGGTGCATCCCTTTATCACTTTTGTGCATGAAGGGTAAAAAAATGAAAATCTTCAAAAATCTTCTGCTCTGAAACCAGAAGGCAGACAGCTTTCATATTTGGTTTGTAGCATCATCTAGTGGACCTCTACCAAGTTTGTTCATATCAAGACCCTAGGATAATATTTGGGCTCCACCCTAGCGCAACCCTTTTTACATAGAATCAAAGAGCGAAAATCTTTTAAAATCTTCATTAATCGAAACCAGAGGGCACACTGCTTTCATTTTTGGTATGTAGCATCATCTTATGGGCCCCTACCAAGTTTGTTCATATTAAGACCCTTGGGTCATATTTGGGCTCCACCCGGGCGCATCCCTTTCAGCTCATCTGAGCACGATGGGTGAAAATGGGAAAACCTTCAAAAATCTTCTTCTCTGAAATCAGAAGGCAGACAGCTTTCTTTTTTAGAATGTAGCATCATCTTATGGACCTCTTCCAAGTTTGTTCATATCAAGACCCTGGGGTCACTTTTGGGGTCCACCCTGGTGCATCCCTTTTACAGTGATGTCCCAGGGGTCATAGAGACTCAGGTGAGCGATCTAGGACCATCTTGGTCCTCTTGTTTGAATTGGGAAGTAGCCTTTTATAGGCCCCTACTAAAGAAGGAGAAAAAGCCCTGACACATGGCCATGTACTAAGGCCAATGGGGCTATTGTCATGGCCTTGGGCCATGCGTCCGGTCATAACCTTTTTCTTTAAAAATCTTCTCCTCAGAAACTACTGGATGAATTTCAACCAACCTTCACAGGAATGATGCCTGGGTGACCCTCTTTCAAAGTTGTTCAAGAAATTTTGATCCAATGAAAAACATGGATTTAATGAGGGTGGCTAATTTCAAAATATGGTAAAAAAAGTTTTCTCAGATTGATGGATACCAATTAAATTTTACATGAATGATCCTTGGGTGACCCTTTATTAGTGTACAAAAATTTATTGTGATCGGTTGAAAATTATGTATTTATGGGCATAGGTCATTTCTCTATATATGTTATATAGTAGAAACTTCATTTTCTCAGAATCTAATCAATGGATATCAACCAAATTTCACTGGAATGATCATTGAGTGTCCTTTATCAGTCTACAAAAAATAATTGTGATCGGATGAAAAATATGTCTATTATTGGCGGAGGTCATTTTTCATATGTTATAATATAGTTGAAACTTTGAAAATTATTTTCTCAGAATGTAAGTGATGTATACAAACCAAATTTCACTGGTATGATCCTTGGTGGCCCATTATCATGCAGCCAAAAATTATTGTGATTGGGTGGAAAATATGTCTTTTATAGGCGGAGGTCATTTCTCTATATTATGTTTTATAGTGGAAACTTTGAAAATCATTTTCAACATCAGTAGATCCCAAAATATTGAAAAATCTAGTCAAAACTTTGATTTGCTATTACAAGAATTTCAAGTCTGTTGAGCTACTCAAGTCATTCATGGCTTTCTAGTGTAAATAAAAACTGGCTCTCAAAAAGTTCATCCATTGCTTTCAGTACTTTGATTTTGCTTCAAATCTGCCAATGATTTAAAATAGCCTCTCAAAAAAACTTTTGTAAACTCACCAGTCCTGAGCACATCATGCTCAAAGTGGGCTTTTGTGATCATTGTGTGTCTTTCATGTGTCATCATTTAGTCATGCATTGTCTGTCCTCAGATATCAACAATTTAAGTGTTTACACTTTAGAGGCCACAAATATGGTCCAATCTTAATGAAACTTGGTCAGAATATTTGTCAAGTCACAAGGATGAATCCTATTGAAAATGGGAAGGATCTGTGCCATATCACAGGAAAAGGGGCCTTAATGACAATTTTTTTGTTTACATTCTAGATGCCTCAAATATGGTCCAATCTTCAGGAAATGTGGTCAGAATGTTTGTCAGGTCACAAGGATGAACCCTATTCAATTTGGGAAGGATCTGTGCCATATCACTGGAAAAGGGGCCTCAATGACAATTTTCTTGTTTACACTCTAGAGGCCACAAATATGGTCCAATCTTCACGAAACTTGGCCAGAATGTTTTTTCAGAATGTTTGTTCGATAACAAGGATGGACTCTATGGAAAATGGGAAGGATCTGTGCCATATCACAGGAAAAGGGGCCTTAATGACAATTTTCTTGTTTACATTCTAGATGCCTCAAATATGGTCCAATCTTCAGGAAATGTGGTCAGAATGTTTGTCAGGTCACAAGGATGAACCCTATTCAATTTGGGAAGGATCTGTGCCATATCACTGGAAAAGGGGCCTCAATGACAATTTTCTTGTTTACACTCTAGAGGCCACAAATATGGTCCAATCTTAATGAAACTTGGCTAGAATGTTTTTTCAGAATGTTTGTTCGATTTCAAGGATGGACCCTATTGAAAATGGGAAGGATCTGTGCCATATCACAGGAAAAGGGGCCTTAATGACAATTTTCTTGTTTACATTCTAGATGCCTCAAATATGGTCCAATCTTCAGGAAATGTGGTCAGAATGTTTGTCAGGTCACAAGGATGAACCCTATTCAATTTGGGAAGGAACTGTGCCATATCACTGGAAAAGGGGCCTCAATGACAATTTTCTTGTTTACACTCTAGAGGCCACAAATATGGTCCAATCTTCATGAAACTTGGCCAGAATTTTTTTTTCAGAATGTTTGTTCGATCACAAGGATGGACCCTATTGAAAATGGGAAGGATCTGTGCCATATCATAGGAAAAGGGGCCTTAATGACAATTTTCTTGTTTACATTCTAGATGCCTCAAATATGGTCCAATCTTCAGGAAAAGTGGTCATAATGTTTGTCAGGTCACAAGGATGAACCCTATTCAATTTGGGAAGGATCTGTGCCATATCACTGGAAAAGGGGCCTCAATGACAATTTTCTTGTTTACACTCTAGAGGCCACAAATATGGTCCAATCTTCATGAAACTTGGCCAGAATTTTTTCTTCAGATGGTTTGTTCGATCACAAGGATGGACCCTATTGAAAATGGGAAGGATCTGTGCCATATATCTGGACAAAGGACCTAAGTGACAATTTTCATGTTTTCAGTCTAAGAGGCCTCAAAATGTAAAAGTACAATTATAACTTTTGCTGGAAAATTTGATAACTATTAAATGAGACAAAGATAAGAAGATGAGCGCTATAGGACCATTGTGGTTCTCTTGTTATATTTAGTGGTAGTGTAAATGTATTTTCAGGTATATATATTCATCATGAATGGCCAAAGTAGTTCAGAATTAGATAAAGAATCCGCCATAACCATCAGTAACGATGGAGGAAGTCAATACAGTGCATCCGATAGCTCTGACACGAGTACCACAGAACCTGGGTCCTCTATGACACAAAGACTAACTAAATCCCATAATATAACTGATACTTCTCCATCATTAAGTCATGCCAAATCTGAGGAACTTCTCCATGAGACAAAATATGTGATGTTGAACTTTATGAGCCTTGTTCCACCAAAGCTGTATAAGAACCATGTGCATCCATCTCCTGACCTCACAAAACCACACTCAACAGATAGTAACAGATTTAGTAAGTCTTTGTCACATCTGAGCAAGAGCAAGTCATTTGATGTTGTGCATTTAGGTAAAAGCCATCGACAATCACAGTTAAGTAGAGCTAGAGCAATAGAGAGAGATTTGGATTCCCCACAGTCAGAAGATAATGTCAACTACAGATACAGACAAAACCAGATTGGGTTTGGACTAGGACAACTCAATGGTACTCCGAACTCTCTAAATTCTGAGATTGACCAACATTTAGATGAATCTGATGGTATAAAAGACCTTCATGGTGTCAGTTCAATAGAGGCAATATCATCAGCTGAAGGCAGTCCAAGGAAGGCATCACAAACAATGAATAGATTGATCAGTGATACAAGTAGTTGTGGTGATTATAGTTACTATAGTGATGCGGATGATGAGTATGAGGTGTCACACAGTTCCAGTACATTTAGTGTAGCCAGTGTCAGTCAGACAGACGGTCTGCTGGATCTGAGGAAGAACTCTGGTGTATTAAAGCATCATATGGGTAGATCAGTGTCAGAGCTAGAAGATACAAACCATCCAAAACATACTTACACTGACACAATTCCTGAAACACAAGATGAAGATAATGATGCAGCAGAAGTTACTGGGGAACCAAAAGATGATAATTCAATTATAGGTGAGTCCATCAAATTTAATGCATGCTGATTGGCTGAAAAAATGTTTTTTCTTCAATGAAATTAATCGTGAACATGCAGCTAATTTGTTTGAGTAAAAAGTATTTTGAAAAGAAATAGGTCTAACTCTTATTATGCAAAAAACTTCATAATAATGAAATATGGAGAGAATATCTTTTGATTTCAGGGAAGTATGATACTATCAAAGCTAATCATGCTTATGTATGAATATGCAAAGCGTATTCGTACATAAGTGTGATAAGTTCTAAAGTTAGTGTTATTAGGTTTTTAGTTTCATACCACCATGAAATCAAAATATATTTGATTAAAGCAATATCTCAAGATCAAGGTGGAGGTGATGGGCTCGATGAGGCAGATGCTCCTTTGTTTGCACTGTCAGAGAGAGGTATAGCTGACAGATCGAAACTTAAGTTGACGATCCCGCCCCAACCTGTTGTGATAGATGACATACTCCTGTCCCTGCAGTCAGAACTCAACTCTGAAATCAGTGAAATGGAGTCAGAGTTTGAAGAAGGTAATGATTATTTGAGCCTGTCATTCGGAACATCACTCGGCCATTTCCATAAACTGCAACAAACCTTGGATGTAAATAAGGCGGATGGGTATGTAACAAAATTGAGCATTTTGGTAGGTGGAAACTGTGTAAGAAAAACTAACGCGGAAACAACTGGTGCTATCTTTAGATTTATATCCTTTACAGTAAATAACGCCTGAAAAATCTTCATTTTTGAGAATGACAAATTATTCTTAAAAATTAAGATTTTTCAGCCATTATTTAAGAATCTTAATATAAGGGTACAAGGGTTTCACATCTAGAAACAGGTTGCATAGGCAACGTCAAATGTTATCACTCCAAGTTTCGAGGGCTAAAACCATTTTAACTGAAGTCATTGAGTTTTTCCAAGGTTTTCCCGTGATTTTTAAAAATAGTCCTTCTATGTACATCTGAGGTTAATCATGAGATTGGCCAAGTGGTGTTCCGAATGTTGAGCATGTGTGTGACATTTCCTATGATTTTAAATAAATTTGAAGTGTAGACATTGAGCTATATGAACAACCACAGAAAGGTTACTGATCATCAACAATTTTGAGCAGATTATAATTATCACACATTGTTGGGAATGTCATGGACAAGCCAGGGATGTGGAAATACAGAATTTCTACACTTTTGGACAAATAAAAGATGATTTTCTACTTGTCCCAGATAAAAAATAACATGTCATCAAAAAAAAAAAATAAATCAATTTTGAGAAAACACTGTTTTTAAAAAAGAAAATACTGAACTCCAGCATTTTATTCATAAAAAATACCCATTGATGTTAAAGCTGCTCTTGCACAGTTTTTCATAGAAAAAATACAAAACTTGTTCTAAGTTTTGGAAATGTGTGTATTTTTAGACTATGAAGAATGGCCCAAAGCATTGGCACTAGAAATAACATATTTCAATAATTTTGTAACTTATTTTTTCGAAGTGGCAAGCTCAGTAAGGTATCCAGTCTATTTATTTCTAGTCTATTTATTACAAAATCGTTATTTTCCGTGAATAACCTTTCATTTTTTGCCTGTATTGATATGAAGTTTCTAGCTGTCAAATACTTTAACCTTAATCTTTGATTGCATAAGACAAACATGCCGAATGTCAAGCAAAAATAGTTGGCTCGAAATTGAAGAATAATTTTTTTAGCGTTAGTAGTCACTTTATTTTTTAGAATGAATTTAACCTAAATTCGGGTATATCGGTCTTTCTTTCGATGCATTACCAGATTGAATCTTGTTTTTTTAAAGTCTTCAACATGATAGGGTAGTTTATTCCGATTGATTTTACGAAAAATGTTAAAATTCACATTTTCCCAATCTGTGCAAGAGCAGCTTTAACATAATGATAATCAATCTCTTAGATCTGTATTGTCCTATTCTGATATTTGTTTTGGTATTTACTTGTCCACGGTCAAGTGGCCTAGAAAAAAGAACTTGAAAAAGGTGTTTGTCCTCAGGTAAAAAAAAACGGTGTTGAACAAGTTGGGCATGGGAATTCCACATCCCTGGACAAGCTCATTAGTAACCTAACACACAAAAAGAGACTGTCTTCAAAATAGATAAAATAACCCTGGTCAGTTTTGGGTTGACCAGAATCAATAATTTTAGTTCTTGGCTGCTTAAGGCAGAGGTTCAAAACTTTATGGTAGTGGACCCATAATAGATCTGCAACATTTCGGAACTCATGATCTTTCACAATGTTAACCGTGCTTTCTTAATGAAATATCATTAAGAAACCTGGGTGAACACCATTCAAGACTTCCAAAATGCACTTCCTTAAAGTTTTGAACCTCTGCTTAGTTTAGTCTCTTGTTCCCAATATTTTGTGTTACAGAAAAGGCTGCAGTATTTTTGTGTTTTTTTATGAGACATGTATTAAATTCAAATCTATTTGAACTAGAAACTTTGTATAAACAGGTCAATATTTATTTTAAACAAAATATGGAAATGGAGGATTACTGTTTGTTTCTGTATAGGATGATTTTATCTTTCATTGAGTGAACAATATATAAGAGTTGCAAATGAGTAAAGCGTAGCTTTTTTTATTAACAAAATAAGAAAAAATCAAATAACTATTGTAATCTTTTATTGCTAAATTGCCAAAATGAGACTTAAAGGTAAAAATTTTGGGACAATTTTCTTTAAAGTGCATTATTTTTAGCTCACCTAAGCACAACATGATCAAGGGGAGCCTATAGGATCACCCTGCGTCTGTCGTCCATTGCCCGTCATGCTTCGTGCGTTATCAACAATTTAGAAAACATCTTCTCCTGAACCACTGGGCTGATTTAATTGAAACTTTACCAGAATGCGTGACCCATTCAAAAATTGTTTGAGAAATATTGATTGGCCCAAAATTATGGGTGTTGCAGTGCGTGGCAATTTTTTCACTTTGAAATCTTTGAACGACATCTCCTCCTGATCCACTGGGAAAAATTTTAATGAAACTTTTAGCAGAATGTTCCTTGGATGACCCTTTTCAAAAAACTGTTCCAAAATTTTGATTGGCTCATAAATACAGTTGTATATGAACTCGAAATCTATGAACAACATCTCCTCCTGTACCGTGGGGCAGATTTTAATGAAACTTTACAAGAATCTTCCTTGGGTGACCCTTTTCAAAAATTGTTCAGGAAATATTGATTGGCCAATAAATATGGGAGTCGCAGGATGGGGCTTATTTTGAGCTAAAAATCTGAAAACAACATCTCCTGAACCATTGGGCTGAATTCAATGAAACTTTAGCAGAATCTTCCTTGGGTGACCCTTTTCAAAAATTGTTCAGGAAATATTGATTAGCCAATAAATATGGGTGTGGCAGGGCGGGGCTTATTTCGAGCCAAAAATCTGAGAACAACATCTCCTGAATCATTGGGCTGATTTTAATGAAATTTTACCAGAATGTTTTTTAAGTGACCCTTTTCAAAAATTGTTTGCGAAAATATGATTTGCCCATAAAAATGGGCTTGGCAGGGCAAGGCTTATTTTGAGTCACTTCAGTAATGAATGTTTCAGCATGGTCTATTTTCACTTTAAATTCTTGGAATAACATCTCTTCTTGAACATTTAGGCAAATGTGAATGAAACTTTGCATGAAAATTACTAGGATGAGATCCACTGGACCAATAAAGTTCAAGTGAGCGGTTTAGGGCCATTCTGGCCCTCTTGTTACAAAGAATTACTAGGCTATGTTATGATGTCATTTATTTATTTGGCTCTGTATCTTAGATACACCAAAAAGATATGAAATGTATGAAAACAGGGTGTTAATTTTCAGCTCCACTGGCCAAGGCCCACTGGGGCTATTTTCATGGCGCTGTGTCTGTCCATCTGTGCGTCTGTTCGTAAACCTTTTCTTTAAAAATCTTCACCTCAGGAACTACTGGAAGAATTTCAACCAAACATCACAGGAATGATCCTTGCGTGACCCTCTTTCAAAGTTGTTCAAGAAATTTTGATCCAATGAAAAAATTGGATTTAATGGGCATGATTAATTTCCAAATATGGTAAAAAGTGACATTTCACAAAACCTAATAGATGCATATCTATTATATTTTACATGAATGATCCTTTTGTGACCCTTTATCAGGTAATTTCTCTATATGTTATATAGTGGAAACTTTGAAAATAATTTTTAGCTCACCTGAGCACATCATGCTCAAGGTGAGCTTTTGTGATCATTGAATGTCTGTCACGTGTCGTCTGTTGTCTGGCGTCCGGCGTCAACAATCTTAGTGTTTACACTCTAGAGGCTACAAATATGGCCCAATCTTCATGAAACTTAGTCAGAATGTTGGCCAAGTCACAAGGATGAACCCTATTGAAAATTGGAAGGATCCATGCCATATCACAGGAAAAGGGGCCTTAATGACAATTTTCTTGTTTACACTCTAGAGGCCACAAATAAGGTTCAATCTTAATGAAATTTGGTCAGAAGGTTGGCCAAGTCACAAGGATGGATCCTATTGAAAATGGGAAGGATCTGTGCCATATGATAGGAAAAAAGGGCCTTAATGACAATTTTCTTGTTTACATTCTATAGACCACAAATATGGCCCAATCTTCATGAAACTTGGTCAGAATGTTGGCCAGGTCACAAGGATGAACCCTATTGAAAAAATTGGAAAGATCCATGCCATATCATGGGAAAAGGGGCTTTAATGACAAATTTCTTGTTTACACCCTAGAAGCCACAAATACAACTCAATTTTCTTGAAACTTGGTCAGAATAAAGGCTAGGTCACAAGGATGAACCCTTTTGAAAATTAGAAAGATCTGTGCCTTTCACGGGAAAAGGGGCCTTAATGACAATTTTCTTGTTTACACTCTAGAGGCCACAAATACAACTCAATTTTCTTGAAACTTGGTCAGAATAAAGGCTAGGTCACAAGGATGAATCCTTTTGAAAATTAGAAAGATCTGTGCCATATCACGGGAAAAGGGGCCTTAATGACAATTTTCTTGTTTACACTCTAGAGGCCACAAATATGGCCAAATTTTTATGAAACTTGGTCAGAATGTTGGCCAGGTCACATGAAACTTCATTAGAAAAGGCTAGAAATTGATGCAGGGATCATAGGAATATAGTAATGTCTTTCTTTAAAAGATTTAATGGTCATTTAATGATCTTTCAAGCATTTAATTTTGCTAAGGGAGAAGTCAAAGAGACGAAGGTGAGCGATATAGGACCATCATGCATGGTCCTTTTGTCTTAGAGTATAACAGATGGATGTCAACCAAAATTCACTGGAATGATCCTTGAGTGACCCTTTATAAGTCTACCAAAAATTATTGTAATCAGATGAAAAATATTCCATTTATGGACGGAGGTCATTTCTCTATATGTTATAAAGTGAGAACTTAGAAAATCATTTTCTCAGAATCTAAGTGATGGATATCAATCAAATTTCACTAGAATGATCCTTAAGTTATCCTTTATCAGTCTGCTAGAAAACATTTTGATTGGATGGAAAATACGTCTTTTCTGGGGAGGTCATTTCTCTATATGTTAATAGTGGAAACTTAGAAAATCATTTCTCACAATCTAACCATTGGATATCAACCAGATTTCACTTGAATGTTCCTTTGGTGCCCATAATCAGGCTGCACAAAATTACTTGGATTGGATAGAAATATGTTGACTACAGGTGAAGGTCAATTTTCCATATGTTATGCATCAATCTTGATTTTTTCTTTGCAGAAATATTTCAGCATATGATCAATTTCAATTAACTAATTAATTAATTCACTGAAATTCTCATCATATTAGTAGATTCAGGCCTGTGGAGCAAATCAGCTGCTCAAGCAGCACTAGTTGGTAATTTTAATGGTTTACGGTGGTGGGATTAACAAGTGAAAATCAACTCATTTCTCGATAATTCAGGTTAAAGTAAAAGAAAAATGATCATAGTAAAAAAAGTTTTCACATGTAGAAAAGAGCCTTTGATACCTTTAACATGGTCCACTGTGAGACAATTGGTGAGTCCTAAGGGTCTAAAATTCTTGATGCCATACTTAAACCCTGGTCAAATATTCCTTTTCAATCAGCCAAAGCCCCTGCAGCTGTAACCCCCACTCGAGCAGCACGAACACTGGCGCGTATCGGAGACGAGGTGATGGAGCAGTACAGTGGACAGATCGCCACGACAGTCAACCAATTATTTCTGTACAAGATCGGAGAACTCTCGTACCAGCAGTTTAAAGAAGTATCAGCCGTGATGATAGACAGAAAGCTCCCTGGATGGAGACAGGTTAGAAATACTCATGAAAATCTAAGTTGAAAGGATGGTTCACTACTTAGAGGATATTGAATGAGTTGTCATTGAATACCGAATTTATTAAATGAGTCATATATTATCAGATAAAAAGTAGGCTGCTCTGAGTTTTTAGCTCCACTGGCTGAAAGCCACTGGGGCTATTGTCATGGCGTTGTGTCCGTCGTGCGTCCGTCCGTCCGTCCGTGCGTGCGTGCGTCCGGTCGTAAACTTTTCTTTAAAAATCTTCTCCTCAGAAACTACTGGATGGATTTCAACCAAACTTCACAGGAATGATCCTTGGGTGACACTCTTTCAAAGTTGTTCAAGAAATTTTGATCCAATGAAAAACATGGATTTAATGGGCGTGGCTAATTTCCAAAATTGGTAAAAAGTGAGTTTTCTCAGATTCTAATCAATGGATACCAGTAAAATTTTACATGAATGATCCTTGGGTGACCCTTTACCAGTCTACAAAATATCATTGTGATCGAATGGAAAATATGCATTTTATGGGCGGAGGTCATTTCTCTAAATGTTATATAGTGGAAACTTTGAAAATCATTTTCTCAGAATGTAATTGATGGATATCAACCAAATTTCACTGGAATGATCCTTGAGTGACAATTCATCAGTCTACAAAAAATCATTATGATTGGATGAAAAATATGCATTTTATGAGCGGAGGTCATTTCTCTATATGTTATATAGTGGAAACTTTGAAAATCATTTTCCCAGAATGTAACTGATGGATATCAACCAAATTTCACTGGAATGATCCCTGAGTGACCCTTTATCAGTCTACAAAAAATTATTTTGATTGGATGAAAAATATGCATTTTATGAGCAGAGGTCATTTCTCTATATGTTATATAGTGGAAAATTTGAAAATCATTTTCTCAGAATCTGATTTTTGGATATCAACTAAATGTCACTGGAATGATCCTCGAGTGACATTTTATCAGTGTACCAAAAATCATTTTGATTAGATGAAAAATATACATTTGATGGGTGGAGGTCAATTCTCAATATGTTAAATAGGGGAAACTATGAAAAACATTTTCTCAGAATGTAACTGATGGATATCAATGAAACATTTTTGGTTTGATCTTTGGGTGACCCATTATCATGCAGCTAAAAATTAGTTTGATTTGATGAAAAATATGTCTTTTAATAGCATAGGTCACTTCTCTATCTGCTATAAAGTTGAAACTTTGAAAATCATTTTCAACATCAGTAGAACCCCAAATATCTCAAAATCTAGTCAAAACATTTATTTGCTTTTACAAGAATTTCAAGCCTGTGGAGCGACTCAAGCCATTCATGGCTTTCTAGTGATCCATTTTAGATGATGAGTGTAATAAATTCTGTATTTTATGAGCACAAATTCTATATTCTAATGATAATATGACCTGAATTTTAACGGAAAATCGTCTCAATTTTTAAAATTCAACATTTCCATTTTCCGCGAAACTTACAACGCCGATTAAAACTGACGTCACAATATATACATTATGAGGTCATTTTTGCGGTTACAAAATAGCATTGCTATTTGCTCTGAGTTCATCTGCATAGTTATTCCACTAGTGTGATAACACCTGTGTAATATCAAAAATATTCAATGGGAATATTACACTCCCGCGACGTAGGTCATATTATAATTAGTTAAATGCCACTCTGTTTGTGTGATACTATTCTTTTGTGTGAGACTGCTATCAACTAATTGAATGTTAACCGAATGATAGAAATGACTTCCATTCCATTGATTTGTGAGTTCATCTTAAAATTTGAAAAAGATGTATCAATATGCATGCATATTTATATTTGTAGTATTATCCAGTTTAAAACGAAACAATCAAAAAAGCAAACTTACCTTAACAAATTCAGTGAGAGAGTAATGAGAACAAACGATAAATCATGTCTTTTGTAAAAACAGATCGCTGCTTTTAGTGCCTATTTTAGAAATTCAAAAATGTTTGGGAATTCAGGGTGAATTCAACAGAATGGATAAATATTTGGAATTCCATATTCCTTTTTATAGGCCCGAAGGGTCGTATTATGTTATGGTCTCGTTCTTCCGTCTGTCTGACCGTCTGTCTGTCCGTCCGTCTGTCCGTCTGTTAGCAATTTTTTTGTGTGCGCAACTCCTCCTAAACTATCAATGGGAATGAGCTGAAACTTGGCACAATTACTCCCTATGATGTCTAGTTGTGCATAAGACCTTGAAATTCAAATCGCTCTAGTCATTCCTGAGAAATCTTGAATTATCTGCCCTTGAATATAACCAAAATCACTGTTTTTTGTGTGCGCAACTCCTCCTAAATTATCAATGGGAATGAGCTGAAACTTGGCACAATTACTCCCTATGATGTCTAGTTGTGCATAAGACCTTAAATTCAAATTGCTCCAGTCATTCCTGAGAAATCTTGAATTATCTGCTCTTGAATATAACCAAAATCACTGTTTTTTGTGTGCGCAACTCCTCCTAAACTGTAATTTGGAACGAGCTGAAACTTGGCACAAATACTCTCTATGAGATTTAGTTGTGCATAAGACCTGTGAAATTCAAATCGCACCAGTCATTCCTGAGAAATCTTGAATTATCTGCCCTTGAATATAACCAAAATCACTGTTTTTTGTGTGCGCAACTCCTCCTAAACTATAAATGGGAATGAGCTGAAACTACACAGAATTACCTTCTATGATGTCTAGTTGTGCATGAGACCTTTGAAATTCAAATCGCTCCAGTCATTCCTGGGAAATCTTGAATTATCTGCCCTTGAATTAAACGAAAATCACTGTATTTTGTGTGCAACTCCTCCTTAACTATCAATTGAAATTAGCTTACACTAGACACAATTACTCTCTATGATGTCTAGTTTTGCATAAGACTTTTCAATTCAAAATGCTGCAGTCATTCTTGAGTTATCTTGGATTATCTGCCCTTGAGTTAATGAAAAACAAAATTTCTTGTCAGCTCATTTTCTCCTACATTTTGGACGGGAATGAAAGGAAACTTGCAGTAATGACTCTGTAGGTTGTCTATTTGTGCTTATATATTCAAACTAAATATATTTTCATATTCAAAGTAGTTCCTGATTTATCTGCCCTTACTTCACAAAAAAGTTTAAATTTACAGATTTTTTTGTGCGTGTGTGTGTGCACAACTCCTACAAATTTAATTGGATTGAAATGAATCTTGCCATAATGTAACCCTGATGTTTGGTTAAGCATAAGACTTCAGAAATTCAAAAAGCTTGGGTCTTTCTTGTATTATTGCCCTTGATTTGATTGAAATTCACTATATTTCTCTTGTGAGCAATTCGTCTCACTTTGAATTGGAATGAACTGAAACTTGCAAAATAACTGTTTGCCATATAGTTGTGCATAAAATCATTTTCAATTTACACTCAAAAGGTCATACTTTTTTATGGCACCAGTTGTCTGTCTGTCTGTTTGAAATATTTTTAGCTATCATCCAAGCTTACGTTTCTGACAAGCCAAGGTTACTGACAAGCCCCATCGGGCGTATATGCGCCGCTCTGCGAAGCTCTTGTTAAACAGAGATACAGATTAGAGGAGGGTGAAGCCAGTCTGGAATATGTTCTCTCAATGAAACCCTATGTTTTGGGTTCAAATTTGAAACATCTTGACATGATGATTCCAACAAGTACAAACAATATTGGATTTATGCTTTTAATATAGAAAAACTTTGATCTAATATCCATAATATCCCTTCCATGTGTAGTTCCATTAATGTAGAAACATCACCAATCAAACATGGAAATAAGGGGGGGGGGGGTGAAAAAAGTGTAACATTCTAGCAATCCTGCGGTCTAGAATAAACATGATAAAGTGCTTACTGCTTTTTCTTGAAATAGAAAATGATTGGCAGATCAAATCACTTATTTACATCAAAATGAATTTTGACTTCTGTCATTTCTTTATGCCATTTTGTTTCAAACAATTTCGTTAAACTTGAATCTGCAGACATGACCTTCATGTAGCCCACTAACAATTAAGTGTTTGTTTTTCAACCAGAATTACAGATAGGGGGTATTTTGGATTTTAGATCAAATAATTTTTAATTTTTATGGCACAAACCCATTGTTGATGGTACACATTGGAATTGTCTTGTTGAGAAGATTAAAATGAGTACCCACAACATAGGGTTTCATTGGGAAATAAATGTTTTAGGCTGGCCTTACCCCCTCTTATCTGTACCTCTGGCGACTGTGTATTTTGCTAACAATTAACATTTGAATAGTTGAAGATACAGTAAAAGTTCCAATAGAACCCAGGGGTTCAATTAGAATCATTCCAATAGCAAGGGGTTGGCTTTTATTAGAGGCTATGCTACACATATTATAGGGATGAGTGTCTTTTTCACTGCGTTTATTGGGGTATAAAGTGCAATTGCCTTAGCACATGGCAAATAACGCCCGTAGGGCGTTATGTTTAAGCCATGTGCTAAGGCAATTGCACTTTATACCCCAATAAAAGCAGTGAAAAAGACACTCGTCCCTTATAATTGCAATCCTATAGATCGAAGAAACTATTAAAATACTCGGCCAAACATTAAAGCTTCAAGTCTACTTTCTTCGCGTAAAAAAAATTACACGATCTTTTTTTAGGATTTTAGATCGTGTATTGTTTATCTCGCTATCGAAGTGAATTGTCATAAAGTAAAACAAATGATACACAAATAAACGACAACATTAAAATTCGTAGAGGTACTTATGACAAAAAAGCTTGTTTCTGCCAAGTAAGTCTATGTTTTTAAATGAAAACGGCGTGGTCGGTCTTTGTTGAGAGGGTTGCTTGACGGTCTTCGTCGACTTGCGGTTTTCTAAGTTTACGTCGGCACGGAATCAGAACTGCATGCTTGTTATCGTAAATTATTTCGAAAATATCTTAATTTATAATAGATTGAATAGAAATGTTGCGTTAATGATCGGGAACTAGGTTAATTCGAGTTCCTACAACACAGGACTTGCAGATCGAAGTTCGGGGGTTTCCCGAAAGACCTATTGCATTTTATACCGAAATAAAGTGCAATGGATTTCCCCACGTGATGCGATTTAAACCAATCAGAATTCTTTATTTTATTGGATTGCAATTATTGGCAGCTACAACTGTTTCCCACTTAGCCATCAATGTTTGTTAAAACAGCGAATAAACAGCCAAAAATAACATAACCTGTGCAAAATATTAACATTTGATTGGAGAAAAGGTGCATAAAATCTCTGTTAAATTTTTAGTGACCTTGATTTTGTGGTTAAGGGCCTTTTTGGGCCTTTATTAGAGGCTCAACGATTTTGTAAAATCACATAAAAAATTGTTGATTTTAACCTCCAAAAAGGGGGATGTTTTTGGGGTTTTTTTTAGAGCATTATTAGAATTTTACACTTTTAAGCTCACCTGAGCATGAAGGTCCTCTTGTTTCTATATTAGTGGTAAAGGGGTAGGGCTGATGATTGAAGTTTTGTTAAATTATCAATTTCAGGTGGCTTTGTTGATGGTATATGGTCAAACAGCTGCCTGGTACGCTGTGAAAGGAGGGAACAAGAATATTGGTAATATTGTGGATTACTGTTCCAGATTTGTGTTTGATGTGGCAGCAGAGTTCATTATAAAGGAAGGTGGATGGGTAAGAAAACTTGTTAAAATTTTGTAAAAAGTGTAGATGAGAAATACATTCATTTGTTGATTATGCCCCTCTTCAAAGAAGAGGGGGTATAAAGCTCTGCACTTGTAAGTCATTCCATCTGTAGACCTATTTTTTTGTCCGGAGCTTAACTCAAAAAGTATGAAAGCTAGAATCATGAAACTTCACAGGTGGATAAAATCTCATTGAAATGAAGTGCAAGGCTTAAGAGCCATAACTCTACTCATATTGTTTGAGTTATTGCCCTTTGTGTATTGACAAAGAATATACCATAGACCTGCTCTAAAAAGGGGCATAAATGTTTTACAAACATCTCTTGTTGTATTCTATTCTATAAAGGTAGATGCCCCTGGAATGATTGAAAATTTTACACAAAATTTTCCCTAGTAAGTAGACACTGTACAGGATATTTATATTAAGTATGCCAACTGCTATGGAATTAGCCTATGGTTCACATTTCCAACAATTTCAAATGGGCGCAGAGATAAGTTTCTAGCCAGCCTGTGCATCTGCATAGTCTGACTGGAGACTTCAATTTGCCCTTTGTAGATAGATAAGCTCTAAAAATAGGTCAGACACTCAGACAATTTTCTATTTACACTTTGTGGCTTTCTAGTCTCCTCTTTATGCTCATGTAGAATTGTTGGAAAGGTCATGTAGAGGCTCAAATTCTGTTTAAAACAATAAATGAAAAATGGAAAAAACAAAATCATCTAAAATCAGATTTAAACTTGCAATTGGTCCATTCAATGTCAATGAATATTTTGTCTAAAACATAATTAAATGCTATATGATAAGAAATAAATTTTGTAATTCATCATGGGGTTTCTAACTGTATATATTACATAATGATATAGATATTTCACAGCCAAACATGGTGGTATCTTTTCAGATAAGGAAATGCAGTTTATAAGACATGTATTTATCTATGTTCAGTAGTTGTAGGTTGTATGTGCTGGAACATGTATAAGGCCCTAAGATCATATATCGTTGATGTAATTCTAAAATCTCTTTGCTATAGCTTGATTAAGGCTGTACTTAGGAGGTTTTGGTATTACAATGACAATATAACGAGCCATAAATATATGTCATTATTCTTATATTGTCTTTCTAAATAGGGTGCTGTGATGAATTTTGACCCTAGCCAATCCTCAGACACCCAGAGTTCTGCAGATTTTGATTCACCCCCAGCAGACTACTTCACCAGTCATGATGTTACCCAGGTAGAGAGTGACCCCACACAAAACTTGGATCAACCAACATATGATATACACACAGATACACAACACTCATGCCCATTATCGGAAAGTCCTTCATCCAACATTCAACATTCCAGCCATATATCTGATCTCAGTCCACAACCAGACACACAAATAGCTCAGGGTGTAGCCAATAGCTTTACTCAACTTCTAGTTCAGTCTGAGGGTACACTCATGTACAAGCCAAGTCTAGGGTTTGATTTTAGAAATGTATCAACACCAACAGGGGTCGGAGAGGGATCACTGAAGAGCAATCCAAATTCCAGTAATAGTTTACAGTTTGTGTTTGATAATGGTGTTGAACAGTTTGGTGAGGTTGGTCCAGTCCTGGACGATGAATGTAATGAGGAGGTCTTTGAGAGTGGTCTTGTTGACGGAAATAGTGCTACAAATCTTGATAAAGAATTAGACAACATTCCTGATGATAATGTTGATGGATCTCTATCTAAACAAGCTGCAGATCTAACATTTATAAATCAAAATTCAATCCAAAGTAATTCAACTAGAGGTGAGGACTTGCTTAAACATAAAAACATATTACCTGTGAACAATAATGACATGGAAGGCAAGGTAGATGAACTAAGTGATGAGATAGATAATCAAGTAAAACAGGGAACAAAAGCAAATACATCAGCTATTGAAAATACTCCTGAAGTTGTCCACCCACAACCTGTTAATTCCGATGATCTCAAAGATAAGGAAAATGAAACATTAAAAGATGAGCAATCAGACACTGTATTTGGATATCTGAATGATTCACGCACAAAGGTTCTTCTTGTAGCAGGAGCAGCTGCTGCTGTTGGTCTAGGGTTAAAGTTCTTTGGGAGATGAGTTTAAAAAATTTACACAACTAGGAATTTATACTCATGCATGTTTTTATGCCCCCGCATCGATAGATCGTGGGCATATTGTTTTACTCATGTCTGTCTGTCTGTCTGTCTGTCTGTCCGTCCGTCTGTCCGTCCGATCTCCCTGAAATGTATTTGTGGGATGAAAGGCACGTATAAGAAACACTTGTGGGATTTTCGGTTGCATACGGGGTGCAGCCCTTTAAATACCGTTCGAAATGGAATGAAAACCCCAGAAAAATATATATCACATTTGCACCCCAGAAGTAACGGACATTACAGGCCGTCTGTTTTTTATATTCGGTTACGGACGAGATTAAAGACGTCAAGTTTCTAATACTGAACTTTTAATAAGATGACGTCATTGACGCATGCGCAATATGACAACTACAGTATGCGCGCGCCGCTATCAGAATTTCCGCCATGAAGGATATCCCTCCAGGATTTGCGGTGATTTGCTGACAAATGAAGATCGGTAAGTTGCTTTACTTGTTGCCTAGTTTAAAACTCTGATTTGACAAACATTTTGTCGTAAGCTAAATAGTTTATTCATCGTGTGGTTATTATGAGTTTTTTCTTGAAACAGAATTGTAGTTTAATCAGTTTTCGCGACATCCACTTAACAAATCGATCGATCAAATTTGCGTTATGGTATATGGAGTTTTCGGGGGATTTAAGGATAATGCCATTTTTATAGAATATCTCCAAACAGAATATATTTTCTTTGTTTAGTGACAACCAAGGAACTTCTCTTCTTTCAATATAATTTGGAATCAAGTTCAGTGACCTAATTAATTTCTTATTTATCTGGGGATGAATGACCCCATGTACTTCCTCCAGGGAAACTATTTCCATAGTGTTTTTTGCACTTTACCTAATTCCTGTTGTATAATGCACTATGCAAATGCTCTGACAATGGTCAGAGCTTCAAATTTATTTCAATCTTTCTTATGAGACTTTAAACCGAAGTCCCGCCTCCAAAATGGCCTTAAGCTGTTTAGACTATGAAGTGGACGTAAAACCTTCATTCATTGTATGACCTGGGATCCCGATGACCCCAATAATTCAACAGGGATCCCTGACTTTGGAAGGTAAGGATTCTGTTCGGATTCAGATTCTTTGTTTTTGTCAGAGTGAGCTCTGCTAACCCAGTTTATAATGAAGGCAGCAAGTGTAAATCATGATGAAAGGGCTTACTGAGTATAAGGAGGGTACCCTGACACATATGTATAGATTCCTTCTGGATCCCTGCTGAAATAAGTTGGTGTTGAACTCTGCCATTTGCCATTCAATCAATCAATTAATCAATCACTACAAACCTGTCAACACAAATAATTGATAACGTAGGCACCCGTAGGCGTAGCTCTTGCTTGATGAATTCAACAACCTTGCTCCTATTAACTATTACTGTTCAATTCCTAGTTTCTACATTTGATAATTTTATAATTGAGAAAAGATTGTAGAAAATGATGAAATTGCTTGTAATTGCTTGTAACAAGCATTTTTTTTCCTTTACCGCAATATTTTCTACACTATAATTGCCTTTTATGCAGTCAAACAATTTTGTCTGACTTTCACATAGTGATTGCCGGATTGTAATTTGGGATCCTAACAACACCAATTTCAAATAAGTCCTTGCCACATGAAAAACTAAACCCATTCATGATTTTGAGCACCTTAAAATAATGTCAGACTGTGTTTTATTTTTCTGTTTGAGTACCTTCCCTAATTCAGACAGGTTTATCGTTTTCTTACAAATTTATTATAGGAACATTTTCTTGTTTATACAGAGTTTAGGTGGTAAAAAGTACAGTGTGGGGTTATTTGGAAAAGTAAATTGTATATTTGTCAAGAGTTCTAATCTGCCACTTTAAAATCAAAGATATTTTTTCTGTAGTGACTGGATTTTTATGAAATTCACTATGTAGATGTTTTTAAGCATCTTTCCCACTAGTTTTGGCAAAAATGTCATGTTTGTTTTATTGAATTTAATGCGAAATCTGAGCAAGGCTTAAAAAGCAGTAACAGTTCCCGTTTGAAACAATTAAAACATATTTTTTTTCGAAAATGCTCGAAATATAGGCTGATACCTGGGGACCTCAAATATGCAAGATCTGTGTTTTACATATCTTTGTTGTATCATTTAACTGTGCCTGGCCATATTTAGAGCATATCCAGAGGCAGAAAGGTTTGTCAGCTGAATATAAACACAGTTTTTACCATTCCTCTTATTCTTTTTCTTATGCAGAAAAAAGCCTCACAAATTGAGCAACTTTTTAGCTCATCTGAGCACATCATACTCAAGGTGAGCTTTTATGATCATTAAATGTCTGACATGCGACTTGTGTTGTGCGTGGTCATACGTCAACAATTAAAGTGTTGTCACTCTAGAGCCCACAGTTATGGTCCCAGTTATGGTCCAATCTTCATTAAACTATGTCAGAATGTTTGTCAGGTCACCGTCACCCTTTTGAAAATGGCAAAAATCCATGTGATATCACGGGAAAAGGAGCCTTAATGACAATTTTCTTGTTTACACTCTGGAGGCCCCAATGATGGCTCAATCTTCATTTAACTTGGTCAAAATGATTGTGAGGTCACAAGGATGAACCCTATCAAAAATGGTAAGGATCCTTGTGGTATTACAGGACAAGGGGCCTTAATGACAATTTTCTTGTTTACGCTCTAGTCTGATTTTCTTGTTGGTCTTGGTGCAGCTTATGATTTGTGAAACTTGAATGGTTGCAAGTGTAATATCTCGAGCCATATGTAATTTAGAGCCTTTTGACCTTTTCCTTTATTACAGTGTCAAATTCAATTAATACTAAAAAATTATAATTGAAATATATGGAATTATGCTTAAAAATTGACACATCACATTTTATAGAAATGCAACATATTTTAAGAGTTTTTTTCATAATTTCAAAGTGGCTAGTTAAAATTTTTTGCTAGAATGTTTGATATAGCCACATTGTGAGGTTTTCTTTACTGTTTGGAAAGTTAAATAACAGTGTGGGGTTATGTATGCAAATGTGTTGATTATATTGCATTGTGGGCTTTTAACAGATGCTTTGGAACATTGTGGGGTTTATTAAGTGTTTGGATATTTTAAGTAAATTGTGGGGTTACATTTAATTGCCAAAGAACCCCACTATGGTATTGCTGCATTAAATGGCCATAGAAGCCCACAATGTTAGCCTGCAAGTTAACTTGACAAAAAACTTAACATAGCCAAAGACTTTAAGGCTATTCAAGATAAAATGCTCAGATTTGGCATGATGATAGATCTCAACTATATGCATCTGTAGATCCCGAGGACAAGGTCACCTGTCAAGGTCAAAATTTTGTCTGCAACTTCTTTCAGTTTGTAGCTGTCCAGAAATGTGTTGTTTGGGAAAGGGTTAACAAAGATTTTGTAAGACCTTAGTGTACATGTAACTTAAGAATGGTAAATACCACAGTATAAGGGGAAGAGTGACTTAACCATGGAAAACATCTTTTGTGTTAGCTGTAAACATAGGGCATTAATTTTCATCCGATATTTTTATATATGTTATTGATTATCTCCGTCTGGTTTGACATTAGGCAATATCAGATCTTTGGGTCAAGAGTTGATTGCTCTGTAATGTTTAAGAAATCAGAACTAAAATGGTATTAAGAGGTAATCATTTCCATCATCATGTGTCACTTAGTATAAATATACATGTATTATTATGTTAACCCATTTTTCTCTTTGGAGTCAGGTGACAGATAAAGTCTGTGTGGCCTCTTGATTAATTACTTTTTATTACCCAAGATATGCTGTTACTTTGTTAATAAGTTGTTCCATTAAATCCTTTAGTTTATTCTGTAGATGTAACAGCCAAAGAAAACTAAAAATTGTTTCCCTTTCTTGCAGCCTTGAAGACTACAGACAAAGGATGATTGGTGCCAGTGAGAATGTAGTTTTTACTGGAGATCTTACACCCTTTGAACACAAACTTATGGAAACGTAAGAAGTTCTCACAACTAGAGGAAAGGTAAATTTGCTTCTCCTCATCATTGAAAACTGTAGTGTTTTATCTTTCTTGCTCAGCACTCACTAAAAAAATGATTGGATGGCTTTTTGTCAGGCAGCACAATAGCTGTTGCCAAATGACAAATACTGTTGATGGGGTGCTAAACCCAAAAAACAACATGATCGCAAAGCTTTACACTTCTCACGCTGTTCCAGTCATTTTCCTGTTGTGATCAAAGCTTTGGCAGGCAGTAAAGACTAAAATCAGCTCCACAAGTTTTCTACTCAATTATTGTGGCAAAGACTTGTGACAGAGTTATTGAAATGCCTCTTAAATTGGCATTTTGTTTGAAACAGAATTAAAAGTCAGCAGGAAAAGAGGAGATGGATTTTAGGCTCAAAGTGGTCTTATAGAACAATTGTCTGACATTTTTATTGTTGCTTTTAAGCTCAACTGAGCACAATATGCTCAAGGTGAGCTATGTGATCATTGAATGTCTGTTGTGGGTATTACAGTGTCAACAATTCTAGTGTTTAAACACTAGAGGCCACAAAATGGCCCAATCGAAATGAAACTTGGCCAGAATGTTTGTCAGGTCACAAGGATTTGCCTTATATTCCCATTATGAAAACTTAAATAATCCTCTTCTTCAAAACTAATGGCCAAATTTAAAACATATTTTGAAAGAAATGCTCCCTGAGAAAACCTACAAAAGTTGTGTGATTTGAATTTAAAATATTCTATATTGTTACACTATCTTGTTTGTTTATATATAACCTAGGGTCACCGAGGTGTTCCAATCTTGAAACCTGAATATGCCAAAGCTGGAATGGAGTTCAGGCAGGTTAGAACAGTGGCTGGTGTGGTTGACAGCACATATCTCTTTGCTATTCCAGGTAAATTAGAAGAAATTAGAATATTGAACCATTTAGATTCTTCAAAAGATAATTTTAGTTCAATGTTTAGTTTTGTTTGTAAATATTTGAAATTTTACATCACTTTTATGGTACAAAAGGTGTAGTCCACAGAAACATAACTTCCTGTCATTTTTTAGCTCACCTATGCACGAATTGCTCAAGGTGAACTATTGCGATCGTACAATGTCTGGCGTTAGTCGTGCGTCATCCACAGTTTCTTTAAACATCATCTCCTGAACAGGTTGGGCAATCTTGATGAAACTTGGCATGGATGATCCTTAGGTCAAGCTCCACAAAAATTGTTCAAATAAATGAAATCCACCCTTAACTTTCCTTTTACTCTTAACGAAAAGGGTGAAAATATGACAATCTTCTTCTCTGAAACCAGAAGGCAGACAGCTTTCATATTTGGTATGAAGCATCATCTAGTGGACCTTTACCAAGTTTGTTCATATCAAGACCCTGAGGTCATTTTTGGGCTCCAACCAGGCACAACCTGACTTGCTACATTGCTGTGTTGTGTGGTGTCTGTGTTTGAGAGAAAGATCATATTCTCAATCAAGAGGTTCTGAGTATTTTGTCTCTATGGGGTTTTGTCCTTCTGGGGTTTTGTCTGAGTTTTTTGGTCCCTGTGGGTTTTTTGGTCCATGTGGGTTTTTTGTCACCATATTTTTCCCTGTAGGTTTTTTTCACTGTGGTTTTTTTTATCACTGTGATTTTTTGTCCTTGTCTGTTTGTATTTCCTGTGGGTTTTTTTTTTCCTTGTGGGTTTTTTTGTCCCCGTGGAGATATTTGTTTCTTTCGCTTTTTTTGTCCCTGTGGGTTTTTTTGTCCTTGTCTGTTTGTATTTCCTGTGGGGTTTTTTGTCCTTGTGGGTTTTCGTTCCTGTGGGGTTTTTTGTCCCTGTGAAATATTAGTTTCTTTCGGGTTTTTTTTGTCCCTGTGAGATTTTTGTCCTTGTGGGTTTTTTGTCCCTGTGGGTTTTTTGTCAAAAAGTTTTTTTTTCTTCTTGTTTTTTTTTTTGTCCTTGTCTGTTTGTTTTTCCTGTGGTTTTTTTTTTGTCCTTGTGGGTTTTTGTAATTGTGTTTTTTTTGTCCCTGTGGAGATATTTGTTTCCTTCAGGTTTTTTGTCCCTATGGGTTTTTTATCCCTGTGGGTTTTTTGTCCCTGTGGGGTTTTTCTTAGCTCACCTGAGCACAACATGCTCAAGGGGAGCTTTAAGGATAACTCTTGGTCCGTCGTTCATTGAGCGACAGTGCATCGTTTGTCATCCGTCATCAACAATTAACAAATTTTTCTTCTGCTAAACCACTTGGCTGATTTCAAATAAAACTTTAACAGAATGTTCCTTGTGTGACTCCCTTTCGAAAATGTTCGTGAAATTTCGATTGGCCCATAAATGTGGACATGGCAGGGTGTGGCATTTTTTCACATTGAAATCTTTGAACGACATCTCCTCCAGAACCACTGGGCCAATGTTAATGAACTTATACAAAATATTTCTTGTGTGAATCTTTCTAAAAATACTCTGCGAAATTTTGATTGGCCCAAAAATGTTGACGTGGCAGTGGTTTGCATTTTTTCACATTGAAATCATTTACCAAAATTTCTTGAACCACAGGGCCAATAACAGATAAAGTATCTTTACTGATTTCAATGAATCTTTGCCAGAATGTTCCTTGGGCAACCCTCATTAAGAATTATTCGTGAAATTCTGATTGGCCCATATATATGGGTCTGGCAGGGCATGGCATTTTTTCACTTTGAAATCTTTACAAAAATTGTTCGCGAAATTTTAATTGGCCAATGAATATGGGCGTTGCAGGGTGGGGCTTATTTTGAGCCCGAAATCTTTATACGACATCTCCTGCTGAACCACTGTGCTGAATTCAAAGAAACTTAACCAGAATGTGCCTTTTGTGACCCTTTTCCAAAACTTTTGTGAAATTTTGATTGGCCCACAGTATCAATAGCTTACATGTCTGAAATACAGTAGAAGTGACAATAGACAGCATCAACACAAACAAAAAAAGTACATTATACTTTAGCTTACAAATTACATGTCCCAACATTTTTCGTTATTAGTCTGTGCCGAGGAACGAAGCAGAATTGATATTCCGCTGTCTGAAGTTTTGGAAGATGGACTAGTTATGGATAAGGAACTGGATTTGGAATACGAAGAAGACGATAGGAATGCTACGATGAAAAGAAATTCTGCCTCCACACGTTTCCAATGGAGTAAAGAAGAAAATGATATTAGAGACATTTTCAAAAAAAGGCTTTGATGAGAAGAAAAGGCCTACTGCAGCATAAGTGAAAAAGGACTTTAAATAAGCAAGAGAAAAAATGGAATGATACATCTGTGGAAAAAAGATGTGGTTAAGAAAAACATTATTCAGGATGATAGACAAGTTGAAACAAACTAATTTACCCACCACACTTTACTTGGATTTTGTTCGAAGCTTATCTCTGAGAGTATGATAGCTGTCAATTTGAAACTTCATAGGTGGATAGATCTCATTGAGGAGAAGTGCGGTGTACAAGAAGCCAAAATCTTACTGGCTTCAGTTTATTATCAAGCTTTTTTGGGGCGGGGATGGTCATGTCTGACATGGCTCTTGTTGGACTTAGATTTTTGCATTATCCAGCACATGCAGTTAAGCGTTGGCACAAGTTGGCGCTCGTTTTTTTCTAATAAGGACGTTTAAAACAGCCCTTGTCAATCATTTGAAACTTTAGCCTTCCCAAACAGTGCAGCCATTGTCATTCTACAAGGTAAAGGCTTTGGAAAACATCGTGAAAAATGGAAAAAAATGCCTTGACAAGCATTTCCTCCATTTCTCACAATGATGTCTAAAACAGAATCACCAAAAAGTGCAAAATTACATGCACTTTGAATTAGGACAAGTCAAAAATTTCAATTGTTTGGTAATGGGTCAGAATATACCTTTTAAAAACAGCAAGAAAATGCATATCACTCTGAATATCTAATTAAACTCTCAATAATTTTTATTCTATTTCTATTGTATGATAAATACATTAAATACCATGGGGAGAGTTTATCTGTTCACATTGATCTATGTTTTGTAATTGTAACACTGTTTGTGGTAATAATCCTTTGGCTGGATTTTATACCAATAAAAGAATTTGAATTTATTAGGCACAAGGTCTTGGATTGTTTTAATTGTTTCATGACATCATATAGTAGATTACAATGGCGTCACCAAGACTACTTTTATCTGTTGCCAATACTTTATTCAATCGCAATTTTTTTTTTCAAATCCACAATGGGGACATTGTAGACTGAAGGCAGAAGTCCAGTTTTATGTTGTTTCTGTAAATTAAAAATATACAGTTGCTTACATCAAGAGGAAGAAGAAAGAATTTCATTTGAAACCTAACAGAATGGGGATTCACATGGCACAACAATTTCAATTTTTATACGCCCGTCGAAGACGGGACGTATTATGGGATCACCCATGGCGTCCGGGCGTCCGGGTGTCTGGGCGTCCGGGCGTCCGGCGGCGTCCACTTCTTTGTCCGGAGCATAACTCTGTCACTTCAAGTCCGATTGACTTCAAACTTGGCAATTGTATTCTTCTCATCATTGCGGAGTGCAGTGCACAAAAACCATAACTCTACCTGGCCTATTTTTTGAGTTATTGCCCTTTGTTGTTTTTCATACTAGAATCTTGTCCGGAGTATAACTCTAAAAGTATAATAGCTAGGATTATGAAACTTCATGGGTGTATAGATCTCACCAAGGGGGAGTGCAGTGCACAAGAACCACAACTCTACCTGGCCTATTTTTTAAGTTATTGCCCTTTGTTGATTTTCAGACTTGAATCTTGTCCGGAGTATATCTCTTAAAGTATAATAGCTAGGATCATGAAACTTCATGGGTGTATAGATCTCACCAAGGGGGAGTGCAGTGCACAAGAACCACAACTCTACCTGGCCTATTTTTTGAGTTATTGCCCTTTGTTGATTTTCATACTTGAATCTTGTCTGGAGTAAATCTTTTAAAGTATAATAGCTAGGATTATGAAACTTCACGGGTGTATAGATCTCACCAAGGGGGAGTGCAGTGCACAAGAACCATAACTCTACCTGGCCTATTTTTTGAGTTATTGCCCTTTGTTATTTTTCATACTAGAATCTTGTCCGGAGTATAACTCTTAAAGTATAATAGCTAGGATTATGAAACTTCATGGGTGTATAGATCTCACCAAGGGGGAGTGCAGTGCACAAGAACCACAACTCTACCTGGCCTATTTTTTGAGTTATTGCCCTTTGTTGATTTTCAGACTTGAATCTTGTCTGGAGTATATCTCTTAAAGTATAATAGCTAGGATCATGAAACTTCATGGGTGTATAGATCTCACCAAGGGGGAGTGCAGTGCACAAGAACCACATTTCTACCTGGCCTATTTTCTGAGTTATTGCCCTTTGTTGTTTTTCAGACTTGAATCTTCTCCGGAGTATATCTGTAAAAGTATAATAGCTAAGATCATGAAATTTTATGGGTGTATAGATGTCAACAAGGGGGAGTGCAGTGTACAAGAACCATAATTCTACCTTGCCTATTTTTTTAGTTATTGCCCATTGTTGTTTTTCATACTAGAATCTTGTCCGGAGTATATTTCTAAAAGTATAATAGCTAGGATCATGAAACTTCATGGGTGCAAAAAATATTCATTCAAAATAACCTCAGTTCTATTCAAACCCCCAGTTAATACTAAGCAGTGTGACGGGCGTATCTTGTGACAATTTGGCACCTTGTTTAATGATTGTGTTAATATATGACTTATTTGAATTCGGTTTGAAGCAGATGCAAAAAGTTATACCAGGAAATACTGGATGTGGTAGATCTTATAAATAAGCTTAAAAAAAAGTTTTGGGCAACCAATCAAAATTTTGTTGGGTTGTAAATTACTTTTTTATCAGCAAATCAAAAAAGCAAACAAACAAAAGAACAAACAAACAAACAAAATCAGATTCAGAAAACTTGGGCACTTTCCTGCCTTTTCTACTTCAAACCGTTTGCAAATTGGACAAGATTTGACGGAATTAGAAAGTGTTTAGAATTTTAATACTGCAATAATATGTAAGAAGTATGTGCAGTATAAGAAGTACCAGAGAAATACCAGGAAACCATTGTTAGGTGCTCCAGCCGCCGCGATATAACTGAAAAAATGTTGAAACCAGCGTTAAACCCCATTCAATCAACCAACCTATTCATATGTAGATATATTTATTTAAAAGTAATAGTTAGTAAGTACATGTACTTTGCTATTACCCTTAAGTTTATATGGCCTCGTTTGGCCCTTAATTCCAGTTATTAGCACTTTACCCCATACAGCTATTTGGCTGATTCAAACCCATATGCACGGACTAAAGTGCAACCCACAAGTGTTGTTTGTACTGCACACCCCACATGCACAGAACCCCAGAGATGATACTCAGTTGGTCCGTCCGTCCGTCCGTCTGTCCGAAAACTTAACCAAACTTAACCTTGCCAATATCTTCAAGCCTATTCAAGATACAAAGCTAATATTTGGCATGATGATAGATCTCAATGATCCGCATCCGCTGGTACCAAAGTCAAGGTCATGTGACAAGGTCAAGGTCATCTGTCAAGGTCAATCTTTGAAAAAAAAATGCCGTTACGGGGGCATTCGTGTTTCACAAACACATCTTGTTTTGCTGGAATTCATCTGTTTGTCTAAAATTTAATTGCAAATTTTTTGTGAACCTTACATTTTTAACTCACCTGGGCTAAAGGTAAGCTATTGTGATTGCCCAATGTCCATCGTCTGTTTTGGGATGTGCATCATTGGTTGTCCGCATTTTTTTAAACATCTTCTTTTCAAAAACCAGTGGTACAATCTTGATGAATCTTGGCAGGAATGTTCTTTGGATGAAGCTCTACCAAAGTTGTTCAAATAATTAAAATCTTCACTAAACTCAGTTTTTCACAGCAACTAAAAAGGGGAAAATAGGAAAAATCTTTAAAATCTTTTTGTCTGAAACCAGAAGACCGACAGTTTTCATATTTGGTTTATAACATTATGTAATGAACAATCATCAAGTTTTTTCATATCATGCCCCTTGGGTCATATTTGTGCACTCCTGAGTGCATCTAGTTTTACATAGAGATAAAGAAATATGTTTTCAAAAATCTCCTTCTCAGAAACCAGAAGGCACACAGCTTTTATTTTAGGTGTGTAACTTCAATGGACCTTTATTAAGTTTGTTCATATTCCAATTGGGGTCAAATATGGCCTCATTTTGGACGCATCCAAATTTACACAGAAACAAATGAAATCTCTGTAAATCTTTTACTGAAGGCAGAAAGTGAACAGCCTTGAAAAAATTGTAGCACTAAATTTAGCTATATAAAGCTTGTTCATGACATGCTTCTATTTAGGTGCGACCCACTTGCATTTTTTACAAAGAAATAAAGTAGGAAATCTTTGCCAATCTAATGTCATGAACCAGTGGTCGAGGAGACTCTGGTGAGTGATATCAGGTGAGGAAATGGTAAAATAGTGAAGAACATATTGATCAAAATTGCTTGAGGTTCAAATGAAGATTTTGATAAATGATTGTAAGAATTGTGTGTAAGGCTCTACGAAATCAATACAATCCTTTTCAAGATTTGTCCCATTTAAGTAATTCACTTAATAAGGGAAAAATGATGATGTGTTCACAAAAATGATCATTTAATGTATTGAAGTTATTGTTAGATAAAAGGGAATTGCCATGCAATTTCTTCTTTTACCACATTATTTTTCATCAGAAATTTTGTAGAGCTACTCAAAAAGCATCATTGTATGGTGAAAATTTATGCTCAAGCTTGCTGCGATCAAAAACATTCATTTTAGTTGCAGGGGTGCTCGAGTTCTTTAGATGAAATACCTTTTTGATTTCTAATGTAATATTTATTTATCGAATGTCCATAGCTTTAAGCAAATAGTTAATCAAATATTTTTAGCTCACCTGAGCACGAAGTGCTCAAGGTGAGCTATTATGATCGTAGAATGTCCGTCGTCAGTTGTGCGTCGTCTTTCGTGTGTTATCCACAATTTCTTTAAACATCTTCTCCTCCTAAATCAGAGGGCCAATCTTGATGAAACTTGGCAGGGATGTTCCTTGGGTCAAGCTCTACCAAAGTTGTTCAAATAAATGAAATCCACCCTTAACTTTCCCTTTACCCTTAACAAAAAGGGTGAAAATATGAAAATCTTTAAAAATCTTCTTCTCTGAAACCAGAAGGCAGACAGCTTTCATATTTGGTATGTAGCATCATCTAGTGGTCCTCTACCAAGTTTGTAGCCGCGGCAATAGCGCAGTTGGTAGCGCGCCAGACTTCTAATCCAGGGGTCTTTATTCGCACGGGTTCGATCCCCGGCCGCGGCACTTATCCTTTCCGACATTTGTCTTCCACCAATGGGTAGATAATCGTAAACCTATGTGGAATAGCAACTGGAGGCTAGGAAAGGGATGTGGTGGTAGTACTGGTGTGAGAAATACCAGGAATCCATCGTTAGGTGCTCCAGTCGTCGCGATATAACTGAAAGAATGTTGAAAGCGACGTAAAACCCCAATACAAATCAAATCAAATCTACCAAGTTTGTTCATATCAAGACCCTGGGGTCATATTTGGGCTTTGCCTGGGCCCAACTCTTTTTACATAGAATCAAAGAGCGAAAATCTTTAAAAATCTTCTTCTCTGAAACCAGATGGCAGACAGCTTTCATATTTGTTAGGTAGCATCACCTAGTGGGCCTCTTCCAAGTTTGTTCATATCAAGACCCTTGGGTCATATTTGGGCTTTGCACGGGTGCATCCCTTTATCTCTTATGAGCACGAAGGGTAAAAAAATGAAAATCTTCAAAAATCTTCTTCTATGATACTTGTAGGCAGACAGCTTTCATATTTGGTATGTAGCATCATATAGTTGACCTCTACCAAGTTTGTTCATATCAAGACCCTAGGATCATATTTGGGCTCCATGCGGGTGCAACCCTTTTTATATAGAATCAAAGAGCGAAAATCTTTTAAAATCTTCTTGAATCAAGACTAATGGACACACTGCTTTCATATTTGGTATGTAGCATCATCTAGTGGGCCCCTACCAAGTTTGTTCATATCAAGACCCTTGGGTCATATTTGGGCTCCAAACGGGCGCATCCCTTTCAGCTCATCTGAGCACAATGGGTGAAAATAGGAAAACCTTCAAAAATCTTCTTCTCTGAAACCAGAAGGCAGACAGCTTTCATATTTAGTATGTATCATCATCTTATTGGTCTCTTCCAAGTTTGTTCATATCAAGACCCCTGGGTCACATTTGGGGTCCATCCGGGTGCATCCCTTTTTACATAGAATCAAAAAGCAAAAAGGCATATCTGTCTTGCTCTTAGCTGAAAACATTCCATGGTATTGATCTTAGGCTATTATCTTCTTTTTGACATCTGCCTATCTAATTAATGTGATGTCCCAGGGGTCAAAGAGACTCAGGTGAGCGATCTAGGACCATCTTGGTCCTCTTGTTTTGTTGATTTTCTTGTTTGACTTCAAAAGTCATGTTGAATATTTGATGATAATGTGTGATTTTCACTGTTAATTTTATTTTAATTTTCCAAGCATGTTATAGTTTGTTTCCCTCATGAAAAAAGGAACCGCTAAGTGCTCATGGTGAGCTATTGTGATCAAACAGTGTCTGGCATCCGTTGTCCGGGTGTCCAGTCGTCTGTCATTATCTTGTGTGCAACATTTATGGCCTAAATGTCTTGAAACTTGATCAAATTGTTTGTCTCCATCAAATCTCGGTCATGTTTGCAATTGGGTCAAGTGGGATCAAAAATGCTGTCAAATCTTAGAAAAACCTTGTTTGCACTCTAGAGGCCACATCTTTGGCCTAAATATCTTTTTTAAAACTTAGTCAGTATGTTTGTCTCCATCAAATCTTGGTCAAGTTCAAAATTGGGTCAAGTGGGGTCAATAATAGGGTCAAATCTTAGAAAAACCTTGTGTGCACTCTGGAGGGCACATTTTTTGCCCACATGTCTTGAAACTTGGTCAGAGTGTTTGCCTTTGTCAAATCTCGGTCAATTTCTCAATTGGGTCAAGTGGGGTCTACTAGGGACCAAATCTTAGAAACAGCTTGTTTGCACTCTGGAGGCTACATTTATTGGTCCAAATGTCTTGAAACTTGGTCAGAATGTTTGTCTCTGAAAAATCTAGGTCAATTTTGAAATTGGTTAAAATTTGGTTCAAAAATGGGGCCAAGGGGTAAAATCTTAGAAAAACTAAGTGTGCACTCTAGGGGCCACATTTTGGCACAAATCTCTTGAAACTTGGTCAGATTTTTTTGTCTCTATATAATTTTGGTCAAGTTTGAAACTTCGTCAAATGGGGCAAATATGGGGTCAAGGGGTCAAATCTTAGAAGAACCTTATGTTCACTCAAGGGGTCAAATCTTAGAAGAACCTTATGTTCACTCTAGAGGCCACTTTTTGGCTCAAATATCTTAAAACTTGGTCAGAATGTTTGTCTACATGAAATCTAGGTCAAGTTTTAAATTGGGTTAAGTGGGGTCAAAAATGAGGTAAATGGGTCAAATTTAGCAAAAACCTTGTTTGGACTCAAGATGACATATATATTTGTAAGAAGATATTGTCAGAATATTTTTCTTGAAATCTTAGACAAGTTTGAAAGAGGGTCAAAAACTAGGACATCTCTTCAAATTTTGAAATTCTTTTAGTACTTTAGAGGCAACATATTTTACTCAAATGTCTTGAAATGTAATCTAAATGTTTGTCTTCTTGATATCCCAGTCTTGTAAGCCAGTCATGAATTTCAAATAAGTAGTTTTGACACTTGCCACCTTTTTCAACTAAATGCCTCTGGTGAGTGCTAAAGGGCTAATGGTCCTCTTGTCTACAAATTATGTCCCCTTTTTGACTATAATTGTTAATACACTATCAAGCAATCAACAGCCATGTAAAGGTAACCACATTCTTTGCTCATGTTTATCATTCATTGTTGTACTGTTTTGAACAAATTTAATCTATTTTTTATATTGAAAGGCTTTCTAAGGGATGATTATTGATTGTTATTTGAAATGTTATTTGAAATTTATTTTTATTAAATAATAATATGATTAAATCGCTTATTAGGTGTTTTTATTGGTTAAACACTGTTCTTGTAAGAGTGGATTAACCTTAACCAATGATTGGAATCTTCAATAAATACCATACAGAATCTTGACGACCATACAGAATTATATTTTGAAATAAGATAAAAAATATGTTAGGTTTATCCAAAGGCCTGGTCCCACTGCACTTACGGATGTATTTGGGATGTAAAACGTATGAAAATCTTTACATCTGTTGAAAAGACGCTTTGTATCCGTTTCATACCAAGTGCACACGCTTTGCATACGGTATATTCGTCGAGCAATAAAACAATTAAGACAAAGTTATTGGTCATAACTTGATTCAGTCATCCTTAATGGGGACCCACAAAACAACAAGAAATTTTATTCATTTATAAAACAGCAAAAAACAGAGAACAGTGGTATTGCTCCTCTAAAGCACGAAGGAGTCACATATACTGACCCAACCGACAAGGCAAACATACTCAATAGCCAATTTGAAAGTGTTTTCTCTAAACCCCAACCCTTTATCCTAAAGCAGCTTTGTGACCAATTTATCCCAAACACATCAACACCAAAAATGCCCCCTATAAACATATCAACTGAAGGTATTGACAAGCTCCTGCGTGGCCTATCCCCCAACAAAGCTGCTGGCCCTGATGAAATATCTCCTAGAATTCTTAAAGAGCTCCACCACGAAATAGCCCTAATCCTCAAGGTCATCTTCTTTAGCCGCCACCATAGCGCAGTTGGTTAGGCATAAGACTTCTAATCTGGAAGTCGTGGGTTCGATCCCCGGTGGCGGCAAATATCCTTTCCGACGTTTGTCTTTCACCAATGGGTAGATAATCGTAAACCTATGTGAAATAGCAGTCGGAGGCTAGGAAAGGATGTAATGGTAGTACTGGCGTGAGAAATACCAGGAATCCATTGTTAGGTGCTCCGGCCGCCGCGATATAACTGAAATAATGTTGAAAGCGGCGTAAAACCCCATTCAATCAATCAATCAAGGTCATCTTCAATCTCTCACAAACAACTGGTATTGTCCCAGACGATTGGAGAAACGCAATAGTAGCCCCAGTTTATAAAAAAGGCCCGAAATCTAAAGCCAGTAACTACAGACCTATCTCCTTAACCTGTATTGTATCAAAATTAATGGAGCTTATCATGGTCACAAACATCATGAATCATTTTGATAAGAACAATTTACTGAGCCAGTTCCAGCATGGCTTCAGAGCAAAACATAGCTGTGAATCACAATTGATCAGTTTCACCCAAGAAGCCTATGACAATCTCGAAAATGGTCAACAAATAGATATAATTGTCATGGATTTTAGCAAACTCATCTTTAAATTAAACAAGCTGGGAATCCATCCCAAGATGGATAAAATCTTTACTAAAAGATCGATCTCAGAGAGTAGTTGTTGATGGCCAATCATCAACTACCCTCCCCGTTCTCTCGGGTGTCCCTCAAGGTTCAGTGCTCGGTCCTTGTCTCTTCTTAGCCTTCATAAATGATCTCCCAACCTGTATCAAAAGCAAAGCAAGGCTCTTCGCTGACGACACAATTGTCTATCTAACTGTGAAATCTATCTCAGATGCAAATATCCTCCAAAATGATCTTAGAGCACTGGAAAAATGGGAACGAAACTGGGCAGTGGAGTTCAACCCAGATAAGTGTGAGGTCTTAAGAATAACTCGTAAGAGAAAACCTTTAATATTCCCCTATATGCTCCATAACGTCCAACTTAAATCCACTGAGGCTGCCAAAATACCTAGGGGTGACGATCACTCAAGATCTAAACTGGTCAAATCACATAAACAACATCACGGTCAAGGCCAATAATTCCCTTAGGTTCATTAGAAGAAACATCCGCACATCAAACCAGCAAGTCAAGACCAAAGCCTATACAACTTATGTCCGACCCCAACTTGAATACTGCTCTTCTATTTGGCACCCCTGGCAAAAAAACCATTCCTTCAAAATAGAAAAAATCCAAAGAGCCGCCGCAGGGGTATGTCTATAACAACTACGACTTTACAAGCAGTGTTTCCAGTATGTTACAATCCCTAAATTGGAGGACCCTCCACCAACGGCGTATACATTCCTCACTCATATACTTTTACAAGATAAAGAATAGCCTAGTATACGTCGACCACAGCCACCTAACACCCACCCCTACCTTAATTACCTTATTCCACAGTCCCGTACCCAATATCATTGTAACTCATTTTTTCCCAGAACAATCCGCCTGTAGAACTCCCTACCATTTGAAGTAAAGTCTAGTCCAAACCTTGACATATTCTCCTCAAGGTTGGACTCAGCATCCTATATGTAGTATCTTCAGTCCTGTTTTTATCATTTTATTCTTTTCCACTAATCTTTTATCTTTTTAGCGCAAATTCTTTACTAACAATGACCCGGTGGTAGGTGATCCCTCCCATTAATAATCAGTATTGATTGCTTGGGAGTACCAAGTAGATGCAGATGTAGATGAGCGTCCGTCTACTTGTGATTTCATCCGCTAAGAAATTTTTGAGCTGCATAAATCGTGTAGAGCGGATAAACTTTCCGCTTTGTACGATATAAATGCGAAACGACGCGAGGAAAAAAAATCAGTTTTTATCAAACGTATGAGAACGGATGGAAATTCCAAAAGTCCGACATGTCCGCTTAGCATACGTTTTGCATCCGTTTGGCAGTGGGACCGGGCCTTTACTATCTTTTATTAAACCAAAACAACTTTTTCTGCGTTATTATTCACCTTGCAGAGCGTGGCTTAAACGTGACGTTTTTCGGCGAGTTTACTTTTCAGTATGTTAGTTCTCATGAAAGTAAATCGACAATTATCATTAATCCATATAAATAACTGTATCCCAGGACCAAAAGGATTCACGTGTTAAGAGAAAGTGAACATATTTTATCGCTGGGTTATCAAATCCTCGGAACTTCAGCTTGTCCAACCTGGAGTTTCGACGGTTTAGTAACCAACCTAGGATTTAAGGTCTCAAGTTGTAAATTTCGACTATCTATTTAAGTTTGTTGTTTTATATAATTTCTGATCTACCTTGACCTTAAATTTAGCGACCCATTTATAAGGTTCCACCTTGCCAGGGCAAATATCATGGACTATACACATTATCCTTGCATCTTGTTTCAAACAAAGTGCCATTTTTAGCTCGGCCATTTTTTTTAGGAAACCTAAGTATTGTGATCACTTCAGCGTCGTTCCAGTTGGCGTTTGCATGAAAAACTTTAGCCTTTATCATCTCTCTGTAGTAATTGAAGATATCTTCATGAAACTTGACATGTGTGTTCACTATCACAAGAGCTATCCGGACAAACTAGGAGGATAACTCTGAAAGCATTTGTGTAAAAGGAATTCCACTTTTTTACCCAGCACATGCACCCGAACGTTGCACCAGTAGAAGGTGCTTTTGTATAGCTGTACTTACCGAATGTCAGTCAGAAGAGCTAGAGCTACAGCGTAGATCCTGTCTGTCTGTTAGGAAATTCACGTTTTTGCTATAAAGTCATCAAATACTTCTATCACAGGATGTTTGTAGGATCATAAGTAACGTTCCTTTTGAAAATGGCTGATCAGTTGGAAAACAAGGGAAAAAGAGCCTTACGGATTTTCACTTATGATGGTCTCGTTTAGGCGTTAAAGTTCACAAATAGCATTAGATTTATTTGAAATCGCCAGAAAAAGATTGTACGGTTAAAAAGAAGGTTCCTATTAAAAAGGGGCCCTTTGATTTTCTGCTCAAATTTTTCTTGTTGATAAATAAAGTTCTCGAGTATTAAAGTTTTTATGTACATTTCTATGGTTTTAAGGTAGGTTCTGTGGCGAAAAACGGGAAAGGGGGCTTTAAGTATTATTTCTGAAAACAAATTGAAGAGGAGAAAGGTGCTCGGTGCTTGGTTATTGTCACGTGACACATTCTCTTTAAAGCAACAAAGTGCCTGATATAACAGATTGAAACAAGGATAGCCAGTAGAGCGTCTCAGGCCCTTGTGACTGGGGCATGTGGGCCTCTTGTTGTAACTCTTCACCCAGTTAACTTTACACGCTGAAGGTGAGCGTTTATTTTGGTATCATCTCCGTCTGTCTGCCCATTGGTACGTATGTACGCACACAATACCTTGTGAATAACTTCTGCAATTATGAATAGATATGGATGAAATTCTCGCATACATTGTTATATCGTCTACGTTATTCTAAAAGCTCGTAACTACAGCTTCATTAAAGCTGCTGCAGTTACGAAGGTTTAGAATGACGTCGACGATATTATGTTCCTAGTTACCTGACCTTGGTCATGCTGTTTGGATTTGTGATACTCTTCCTTACATACGGTGGCTTGTATTGTGATTCTTGCACTCTTGCTCCAACAATGATTCAGTAGACAGCAGACAGAGTATGCTAAGAACAGACTGCACATCTTTGCCTCGGTTCGATCGTCGAGTTGCCGTGGTCGTCGCAATCTTGTGTTTTTTATTCGCCAACCATGGAAGGTTGACGTTTATTGGTACCACCTTCTTCGTCCGACCGTCCGTCTGTCCCGACATAAGTACGTCAGTACGTCCACATTTTGTGAAAGCAACTGATTTTGATAAAACTTTCACGAAATAATTACAGTCGTCTGAACTTTCGCATATTATCACGGTTTGGTAAAATTCAGCCGCGTCATTGAAAAGAGGGCCTTCATGTAAAATTTCTTGTGAACGAAATCATTTCAGTTTATGGACCGAAACTTCACAAACTGTTCTAAGCTACCTGATCTTGCGCATATCGATGCTGTTTGGTGAAATTTAGACGCTTCGTGGAAAACAGGGCCTTTTTTCAAATTTCTTGTAAACACAAACAATCATTCATTCAGGCGCCGATTAGGATAAAAAAAAGTTCACAAAATGTTCACCTGACCTTGCGCATTAAGTCTGAGTTATGTGAAATTCAGCCGCCTCTTGTAAAAAAGGGGCCTTCATGTCAAATTTCTTGTGAACGCCAATCCACCTACATTTAAGGACAATTGTCATGGAAAATGGGGTCTACATGTCAAAGTTCCTATAAATGCCACTCCTCCTACGATTAAGGAACACTATGGAAGAAACAATCACAAAATATTTGTAGTAACCTTAGCTTGTGCATGATTCCGAGGTTTTCAAATGTTATTTTTCATCTTGTAAACAGGAGCATATTTTCACATTTCTTTCATATTATGTAGTATTGCAGTAAAGGAGGCTTTCATTTTAGCAATAAGCATTTTGGTAGCGTATCTGTTTTAATTTTTGTTTACATTTTGTAACATCTCTCTTATTACGAAAGACATTCACTTTGAACTTGACACACGTGCTAATTTGTTCTTTGAATGGGATAAACCTAATGCAGTTTGTGCGATTTATACCACTTTTTCGACTTAGATTTTTATCTGCTATTAAACTGCTGAGAAATCCATAGGCGATACTCTTGAGTATATCCCCTTTATCCCCTTAAACTATGTTCGGGGGATATACATGTGTATAGGAGTCTGCTTGTTGGTCAGTCCGTTCGTCTGTCTGTAGCTTTTTCGTGTCGGCTCAATTTTCAGCACTTAATGAGCGAATTTCTTTGAATCTTTACAGATGTGATCAGTATCAAGCAAAGTGTGCAAGAAATATTTTGGTGACGACCCATTGACTTTGACAGAGTTATTGCCTTTTGATGGAAAATGGCTTTTTATTATTGGTTAGCACTTGAAGGGGGGGTATAAATCCGCTCTGCAACAGTTTAGTTTACAATAAAATTCCCATGGATAAGACCTGTTTTAACCCTTTGCTGTTTAATCCCTGCTTTTTACGTGCCTGTCATTTCGTGATTGAGAAAACATTGAGAAAAAAGAAGAAATTGCTTCTGACAAGCAATTTCTTCTTTTTCTACACTATTTTCTACCCTACTGAATGGTTATTTTTTTAAATTAAATGCACTTTCAATTTTTGTCTGCAAAACGTTTGAATTTGGACAGGTCAAAATTTTATAAAACAGGAAAGTGTTAAATCTGCGACCCTCTTATCCTGAGTTAAGCTGTAAGATCTCCGTCTGTCTGTCCGTCCGTCGATCAGCCAGTCTTACTGTTTGTCTTCAAAACCGAACCAAAGACCCTAACATCGTCAATTTCTTTTAGCGTAATCAAGATACAATGACTATTTTGGTTTTAAGATATTTTGCATCGATAGACATTTGGTAATACTAAGGTGAACATCACCTATCAAGGTCAAACGTTGACAAGTCTTAATCAAATGACTTACGCGTGCCAATTGTTTTAGCATATTCAATAGGTGATGCTCATGTATTGAAGTCCACTCGAAACCGTCTTGTCTTAAAAAAGGAATAAATACCCCTGTTACAGACCTATCGTTCCTTACGCCTTTTAATGGATTCATTAGAGCGGCCTTGGCCCACGTTTGACTCTTTCTTGGGTAATTTCGTTTATTGTCCTTGGGAAATTAAACAAAGTGAAGATTAACAAGAGGTGATACGGAATGTCAAGCTTTAACTTCCATATTTTTGATAACAAGAAATATTGGGTCGGGTCATAAAGATATGGATAAGATATATCGTAACTTTTACAGTTAAATGAATCGTAAAAATGACACCCATTCCTATCCAGAGCATTCTTAATCACTCACTCAGCGCTCAATTCACTCATTTCAAATATCCATTCAAATAGATAAAAAACGTTCCACAATCAATTGAAAACCATTCGAAATCGTTCAATAGAATTTATATTTAATTCAAGTCGATCAAATTATTCTTCTATTTTTATTTGCTGGTGTGGGTTTTTAAGTGGCTAATTGGACCATGAAGACAAACAAACAGAAATTTATGTATATTTCATTAAAGGGAAGTAACAAATACAGCTAATTTTATTCATCTTGAACAAAATTAGCCATATTAGTTTACCCCCCTTTAATTACACTCAAATCTCGCTCCACACATTTATTCTCTTTCATTCCAAAATCATTCCACAATCATTCATTTTGTCAATTTCACAATGTTTGTAACTTTAACGGCAATGACTCTACATACGGTTGAAAATTACGTTTCAAAACTATTTAACAGAAAAAAACAATGGCTTTATTTGTACAAATGCGACCAATTTGAATTCGGTTTGAAGCAGGGTTGAAAAATGGGACAGGAATTTGCTGGGTATGACATCCTCTAAAAAAAATGACGATCAAGAAAATACAACTTTTTGTCATTTTTTTATATAGATCTGCAGATTTTTTAAAGAACTACAAGGGCTAGTAAATTCCTGAAGTTTTTTGCCTTCTCTGATTCAACATCTTTCAAATCGGTCAAGTATTTACTGAAATATTGAAAAAAATGTCGAATAACTTGTGTCACGTGATTTTCCGCCAAGCACAAACAGTCAACCATTTTCTCCCTTTCACGTTCAATTTTTCCTGCTGGTTAGAGGGTGCTACAGTTATCAACATCGCGAAATTTATATTCATCTCGATCAAACCTTTCCAAATCAATTGCTCAGCGTTCCATTCATTTATTCCAAACAATATTCTAACTATTCAAAAACGCTCCAAACTCACTGAAAAGATATAACCAACAACTCATTCAAAATAAATCTAGTTTAAAAAAAATCGAGATTTCAATTATATAATTGAAATTGTAAGCGTCTTGAAGATAAAGGAAGTTATTTATAGAACTTGTATGCATATTTTTTCAAAGGGAGGTAATAAATATCGCCAATTTGTTCATCCTGAACAATTCCCCGGCCGCGGCACTTATCCTTTCCGACATTTGTCTTCCACCAATGGGTAGATAATCGTAAACCTATGTGGAATAGCAACTGTAGGCTAGGAAAGGGATGTGGTGGTAGAACTGGTGCGAGAAATACCAGGAATCCATCGTTAGGTGCTCCAGTCTTCGCGATATAACTGAGAGATTGTTGAAAGCGACGTAAAACCCCAATTCAAATAAAATCAAATTCATCCTGAACAAAATAAGCGATGTTGGATTACATTTCAAAATTTCGATTTTGGAATAGCCGGCCGTTTGTGACTCTACAATGCGTATGTCTACGGTGTCATCCCCTGTGTCACAAAACAACATGTTTTGTTGTTCAGGATAATGCCACTGCAAACTGACATCGTCATGCTAAGGATACAGAATTTCAAAATATCACTTAAGAATGACTAGAAAGTGTTCACATACTGTTTACTAGAGGGCAGCCGCTTACAGCGGTAAATACATCCAATCTTGCCTTTAATTTGAATAATCAATTACAGACCTGCATTACATCTGCATTTCTTTGTTTTCCTCCGAGTTCTATTATCCCCCAAGATCCCTGCATCGGGTTATTAGTTATTTACAATGACCTGACGCTCATTAAATATTCCTTTTGACCCCTATTGATAATCGGTAAATATGTTTCTTAATATAGACTTATACTCGCGAAGTTAAAATCTAAAAATATGTATCACCACTCATTGTGCATATGGAAATTTAGCTGTGGTGGTGAGGATGATTTCTAATAATGGAGAGGTCATGAGTTCAAGCCGGACAATGATCAGAAATAGTTCTATTTCTTTTTTAGGGTAACACTTTTCTATGTACCTATTTTGATACTTTCGATATTTTGAACATTGTTTTTGAAATATTTCTAGATGTATATTTAAGAGATAAAGAGGCACTTTTTTGCGGAATGAAAAAAAAGCGTAAACAGGGTTTGAACACGTAAATCGAATTCCTGTTTAAGTGACGTGATTTTGATATTAACGTCAAAAACTCTATTCTTTTCATATCTTATAATTCAATGTCATGAAGCAAATGAGATCTTTTTGGTTTACTTTTTTGTCCAAGCTCACCACCAACTATCTTTTTCCATTGAGGTATGAAACAAGTCTTAATCTCGATAAGTATACAAAAAATCTTGGTTAGTGCAAACAACCAAATTTGAATGATGTAAGAAAAAAGTATTAATCTTAAATGACAAAAAACTAATAACAAAATGGTTATAAGAAATATAACTAAAAAACCCCGAAATTTGTCACTATTTTAATATTAATTACAATGATTAAAACATTTGTCGCATTCGGGATTTGAACTCGACCCTTCCTCTAATCGGTGTGCGGGAAGGCGTCTGTATCCACTGTACTTTCGCGACTTTTGTAAAGAAGAACTAATAAATAAAACGGTAAAATAAAATTGAGTTACGCTGCGGGAGAACTCGAGCACAGACGGAAATTAATGGGTGCAAGATAATTTTAGATAAATAATACCCCGGGTAATTACAAGCTTCATTAAGCCAAGTTCATATTTACAAGTGTTGAACAAAAAGGTTTCTTTGAGAGACAGGATACTAAATTGTAAAGACTTTATCGCATTTATTTCCTTTAAAGAAGTTGTTTAAATCCATATGATTTCGTTGTGTTCACCTATATTCAAGCATTCCTTAATCAAAAGAGAATTAAGCCAACAGCCTTTTTTCTTCTCTCAAAAGCGGTTTCCCTAAAAAATCTCTAAAACTTCTCAAATATAACAAAACATTTAACGATATAATTATTATCATGAAGTTATTGTCTTTATTTCAGGGAGGTATGAAACTGAAAAACATAATCACAATTCTACATGATTCCATTTCGTATGTTCATACAATACATATCATGTTTTTAGTTCCACAACTCTATAAAATATAGAGATACTCTCTTCACCCCTTTCATTAAAAGGAAATCTAGTCAACAAGAAAGGAGTCTGAGTTTATTGATAGTTCAAACTTGGATATCAAGTTTACCAGATTTACCGACAAGTTCACTTTCAAACCCATACCCTCACAAGGGCGTGCCTACCAATAACGCTTAATACGCACAAACGTAATTAAAATTGTATAACAAATGAGCTTGTGCGTGAGATTTCCAACAATTTCATATATATACATAGCGAAGAATCTGAACAGCCTGTGCATCCGCACAGTCTGACCAGAGTCTTCACTATGTATTTAGTAGATATATAAGGTCTAAAAGAACTTGTACACCATCAGGTAACATTACATTTACAGTAGACGGCTGTCTACACCTCTCTGTGTTTGCATCTCACGCACTTTATTGTTGGAAATGTCACGCACAGGCTCAAATATATATTGCTTTGTCCTCGGTGAGCGATTATAACAGCGCAACTACAGCTTGTTGTGATCGATCATCAACGATATTTTTTGACGATTTCACATTCATTACGCACGAGCGTACTTCACATAATTGGTAGGCAGGACCTTGTCCACGCCCTGACCGTTAGTCAAGGTCATAAAGTTATCTCTCGTGTCAGACGGTCAACTTTCTCATGTTGGGTCACAATTGAAAACCTGAGCCGATAGATTTTGTTATCAGTAACTTGTAAATACGGGGGATAAGACTGTGTAATAAAGATTGTAACTTATACACTAACAAGGATATCCAATTTAAAACATCGTAAGTACAATATTTTAGTGTAATATGACTAATATAAGATCAATAATCGACGTAGAACAGAATCAATAATATACTTAGTTCCAAAAGAAAGTGTGCACTTTTGAATTTTGAATATCTCTGAAATTACACAATCTATCGTCATGGGACGTCGTATGACTATTCAAAAGAGTATGTTCAAACGACATTTGAAAACAAAAATCACGGGATGAGCAAAAATTTTCAGCTAAATTAAGACATTTGATTTCGCATGATTTGCATGTGCATCACTCGTTAGACGTACAATTGGTCTGAAAATGCATTCAGCTGAATGCTTGCGGCTTTGCTAAGCATAAAATCACATTTTCAATACAATTGTGTATGATGCTTCGGCGTGGTTTGACTTTTAATAAGCGTCGTTGAACAAAATCGAACCTTGTCAGATTTAGAACGTCATTGAAATTGATGGAGCATTCATATTCCAATAGAATTCGATGTCATCATTTTTCAGGCCTTTTATTAGCAAATCGAGATATCAAAGAACGTCAAAGCACCATTCAACGACAAGTTATTGGCCTAACAACGTAGCAATGTCTTACGTTGACGTACACGTAATGTCTGCATAAAAATAAAACTTTTGTTTGGAAATGGCTCGGAATAGCTTCTTAAACCCTACAGTGCAACATCAACACATAGCTCTTACTAAAAAAAAAGTTGTAAGGAGGTCAAATCTCAACAGCTTAAGTAATGCCATCGCGTATGCAGCATGCGATTCTTTATCCAAATCTGATTTGACTTTAATTTCAAAAGGTCTTGTCTAAAGTATGGTATCAAATTGACTCCATAATTTTCCTCCAACTTTGTAAAAATCAAGAGAAATGCAAGAAGTCAAAGTGCTCACTTTTTTATGGAACTTAGTATAGTATTCGATTCCTACAAAACACAGTCAATAGTGTAAAAACTACCATGCGTTCAGGATGACAAAACAGTGGAAACTGTTTTTGCAAATAATACGCCGTTTTGCAGGTGTACTTGCGGGGTATTATTGGCAAACAGCTTGCATCGTTTTGTCGTCATGGATGCAAGCCCTCTGCTTTGTGGATGATTTTTTAACAGTTTTATTTCATCTAAAAAGTTCTCTTTATTCTCTCATCAAAATGACATCACATCTTGAATTAAGGTCGTGGAACAGTAATAGTTCTGCAACCTTTTGGAACTCCTGATCTTCCACAATGTTGACCAAGGTTTCCTAATGAAAATCATTAGGAAACCTCTGTTAACAATTTCAAAGTTCATTACTTCCGAACGTTGTGGAACTATTACGGGTCCACTTCCTTAATCGTAATGTTTTACATAATGGCATGTTATTGTGTTTCCCGTGGTCAAGATGTAGTGCGTCGGCTTCTTGTCCAAGAGGTCCCATGTTTGATTCTCGGGAGCGGCTATCGATCTTGATTACTTCCTAAGTCCTCGCATTCGGCGCGACTTCTGGTTCATTTCTAGGTCGCAGACTCAAGATTGATGAATCCCAATCGCTGTAAAGTAAATATCACTTAATCCATATAATGTTAAAGTTAGGAGGCACTCACTATTTGCTGAAATGTTACAAAAACAAATATGAAAAACAACAAGCGAAACATAATTTTAGAAAATTCATATATTAGTTGAATTTGTGTTTTTCTGTTTTTTGCTTCATGCCTTCATGAAAACGATTGAGGTCATTTTATCTGTACTAGAATGATGGGTTTCGCTTGCTTGTTTGTTTTTGTTGTTTGTTTAAATTCAAGAAACGCCGCGTTAACATTTTTCAGTTATTTCGTGACAGTTGGATCACCTAACAATTGACTTCTAGTATTTCACGCACCAGTTCTCTACCATTACATTTTTTCTAGACTTCAACTACAATCCCACTTCGCTCATTTTGGGTGACACAATTGAGTAAAGATATGTTCGCTGCCGGGGATCGAACTCATGATCTTTTCTGTAAAAAATTAATCCGACTTCTGGTTTGGACTGCCCGGGACAGTATTTACCCTGTAATTGTCATAGGCGTATCTAGGCCTTTGAAATTTATACGCACTCAAAATGCGACAACCAAATAATATAAAGGATAAAGGCGATATTAGAATTGTGACTAAATATTAATGTCCTCCATCCGCACCCTTGTTATGATTTGAGCGTTGGTGAATAATCAAATCATCTTAAGTACAGCTTAAATAAGATGAAGTTTCGATGTCATTATCATTTATCAACGATATTTTTCAACAGAGGATTTATTCTTATTAAGCTCTTGCAATAATTGCGTAATGGGAGTTACGCCCTTGAATGTGAGGTCAAGAGTTCGAAATCTTCAATCGTGAGTTAACGCTTTCGATCAATGGCGTATCCTTTCCAGCATTTCGTCGTTGTTATCCTAAAGCTTCGAAACTACAGCTTTGATCAAGCTGCAGTTACGAGGTTTTGGAATAACACCGACGATTTGTCTCCTACCGCTGAGTTAATAAACGAAAACCTATGTGGGATAGTACCTGCTTGATGCTAACAAGGACCCAATGGTAATGAATGGCCGGTGTGAGAATTACCAGAAATTCTTTGTTGGATGCTCAGGTTGCATGGTAGTCTGGCCGCCATACTCTTCTTTAAAGTGTTTTTTTCAAAGGGAATCAAATCATTTCAAATCTTACAATTACGTCCCCTGAAGGTCTTTGTTCAGCACTTGTCAATATGAACTTGGATTAAAGAGGCTTGTAATAGAACTACAAAAAAAGATTTTCTAAAAATGCTTACAAAAACGACTGCGGCCAGTCTAGTTGTATCGATATAACTGAAAAAAAAGTTAAAGGCGGTGTTATATCCAATTCACATAAATATGTACCCCGCCACGCGAAAAGATACATCTTGGAACTCTGTAGAATAATTAATTGAAAAGGAAATTTGGTCTTTCAAACGTCAGCCAGAGATCGCATTTCAAAAATTGTTTAATGGGAAGGTCGATTGATCATTCTTGAGTCAGAAAAGAAACAAAGTGCGAACTGTTTCGGCATTAGTCTGTGTGCGCAATTCGCGCAGTCTGACTAGGATTGACACTTTATGCACTATCCAAATGGTCCCTATTCGTGAAACGGGTCACCTATATTTAGATCTTTCATAAAACACCGCAAAAAACAGTAATAGACTGTTACCTGATACTTATTACGTTGTTACCATGGTATCCGTCCTTACATTTAATATATTTTTCATTCCTTCAGAAATATGATCGGTTTCGCTATAAAGTAAAAATATAACAATACGCACAGAGAAAAAAAGACGAAATCTGTATACAGTTTCAGCTGAAAGTTATGCACATGTATATTTAAGATTTAGACAAAAACGGAGAGCGTGCACACCGTGTCAGACCGTATTGGAACTTGAAATAGACTTAGTCCTTAGTTCGTCGGAAGGTCAATAGGAAGTCTAGACAAATCATGATGAAAGGCGTAGCTACACTGGAGCACCATCAGATAAACGCATTTTACACGCCCCCCGTCCATATCTTTCCCTATATGCTAGAGGGGAACTGGACCCCTATTCATCGTGAAATTGACATTCATCTCAATCAAAACCATTCGAAATCGCCCACTCAGCGGTTCATTCATTCATTCATTCATTCATTCATTCATTCATTCATTCATTCATTCATTCATTCATTCATTCATTCATTCATTCATTCATTCATCTAGATAGCTCGAAAAAAATCGCGATTTCACTGACATAATTGTAATTGTAGGCGGTCGGTTGCTTCTTGAAGAAATGCATACTTTATTAAAGTAAGGTAATAAATATCGCTAATTTTGTTCGCCCTGAACAAAATTACCGATTTTAGATTATCCTTTTAATTTAACCAAAAACTCACTGATCGCACTGATTTAATTTTATTCCAAAATCATTCCAAAATCATTCACCTTGTCAATTTTACGATGTGGTTAAGTGTACCACCCTGGATCCTCGAAGTATTTTTCATCACGAAATGTTATTTTCATACCCCCGACATTTATTCCTGATTTAGAGTATCGTTCTGTCATGATAACCATACGTTCGTTACCGTTGAAAAATGGTACCCGCATCTGAGGTAAGTTTTCATGCAAAGCGGGATACCATTTGCGCAAAACGTTTCATATGAATATCCATCCAGAACGTAAACATAGTTTTTTGTATAGTTATAAGCAAAGACAGCGCCCCCAATACAATTAAATATAAGCTATAGTGGGATGTATACAATAATTATGATTTTTAGACATTTGCAGTACATCGTCTTTGCAAAAATAAAGTTAACGAAAGTTTATCATTGTCATTCAACTTCATTCACCCCCCCCCCCCCACACACACACACGCGCGCGCCCCCTCTCTTACTGTTTCGCCGCTCGTTTTACTATATATGTCCTAGTGCAATTTTTTTTATGGAAAAAATACATTTAATCATTCTTTTTCAAAATATTCCAGAATTTTATTGATTATATTGAAGCTTTTATAGTTCATCCCAGAACTTTTGTACAACACTGTAATTTCATCCTACAACAATTTTAGGTGTTTTTTTAATTCAAAGAATCGAAAATGGATAAGTTTTGGGTAAGTGCGTTTAGTGATTCAATAAAGATATCATATGAAGTTTATCAAATCATTTGAAAATAATGACAAGTAGGTTTACATCGACTGGCGGTAAAAAACCCACAGAATGCCAGCGTCTCCGGTCTAAGATTAGATGATCACTGATATAGAAAAGAATCAGCTAAATACTGTGATAGGCTACGGAATCTTATAGTATACACTTGCAAGTTTCGCTAGAAAACCTCCTTTAACCCTTTCCAGTTTTTCAAAATTCTGGACCTGTCCAATTTCAAAGGTTTTGCAGACGAAAATTTTAAGTGGATTTAATTTGAAAAATAACCATTCAGTAGGGTAGGAAATAAAGTGGAAAAAGAAGAAATTGCTTGTAAGGAGCAATTTCTTCTTTTTTTACATTGTTTTCTCAATCATAAAATCACAGGCACGTAAAAAGCAGGGATTATACAGCAAAGGGTAAACATATATGGAAAATTCTTGCATTGTTAAAAGTAAATTGTACAAATGATTGGTATACATTTCTTTAATATGGTGGAACTTAAAGCCTTCTCACAGCCTGGTGGTAATGCGCGTCGCGTATTCATAATATGATTAGATTTCTAGATTATACCTCCATGAACTCGAGCTAGAATTCTTTCCGTACCTCCACGAACAAATATTTCAGCATGCATATTTATGACTGCACACTAACCATTTCAATAAACAAAATCAAAGCACTGAAAGTACTGATAAGTTGGAATGCGTTCAAGAAACGGTGACATCAAGCCACTAACGAAGCTAACGCCTCCCGCCCACTGCCCAGGTGATCACATAAAACGTCTCGACTTTTGACTAAAGAATTCACTAAACCGCGTTAAAAATATACGCTAGGTCAGGTGACATGAACATTTTGTAAAAATTTCATCCAAATCGGTCCGTAATTGGCGGAGGAGTTGTGTTTACAAGATTATTCAAATGAAGGCCTCTTTTTCCATGACAAGGCTAATATCCATCAAACCGTGACAATATGCACTAGGACAGGTGACTAGGATCTTTCTGTGAAAGTTTCATCCAAATCGGTCCATAAATGAGGGAGGAGTTGCGTTCACAAGATTTTTTTTTCATGAAGGCCCCTTTTTCCATGACGCGACTGAAACTCAGAAATCCGTGACTTTATGCGCAAGGTCAAGTGACAAGGATTATTCTTTGAAAGTTTCATCTAACGGTCCATAAAAGAGGGGGGGGGGGTTGCGTTCGCAAGATATTTTTACATTAAGGCCCTTTTCCATGACGCGGATGCAACTCACCAAACCGTGACTTTATGCGCAAGGTCAGGTGACTACGAACATTCTGTGAAAGTTTCATCCAAATCCGACTAGAAATTTTGGAGGAGTTGTGCTCACACGAAAAGCGGACGTACGTACGGACGGACAGGTAGACGGACGGACGGGCGGACAGACGGAGAAGATGACGCCAATATACGACCGCCTCCAGCTGCGTATAAAAATGAAATCAGAGAAAATACTTAGTTTGCGTAGACTTAATCGCAAAATTCAAGACTAGCTTTTAGGTAATGCAAATGTATGCGTAAATTAAACGATACGACATGCTTCTTGAAAGCCAAAAATGTTTCTTGAAAGTCAATTTCAATCGCACGATTGCGATAGGATCGAATTTCGGTCGTAGGACCTTTTATTATGTAGTGAATTTATGTCTAATCAATTTTAAAGAAAATGGACAAAAGCAGAAAGAGAAGATAAATGTTTGCCTATACACCCGTAATTTAGAGTGAGTGATCAAAGGTAGATTTTGTCTATAAAGGTATAGACAGAATTGACCTTCGATCTATCACTTAAACTTGTGAATCTATACCTTCATCGATCCTTGCTGCGTCCACCATCACGTGAAATTGTCGCTCGATTTGGAAATGGGGTTCCGTTTTTAGAGAAGTAATAAAAAGAGAATATTTGCTAGATCTGATTGTTAATACAGTTAAATGATATGCAGATTTTGTGTGTTTCTAATGATGGTTGGCGGAACAATTAGATATAAAACATTTGAACTACAGTATTTTGTTGAAGTGTGTAAAAAGTTCGTTGAGAAAGAGAAACTAGACCTCTAAAAGAAGCTATAACATAATTCTACGAAAATCAGGTCGCGACATTACCAAATAAGCAGATCACGTAATTGACTTGTGCTATTGCCACAACTCTGCGAAAAACAGGTCGCGTATTACCAAATAAGCAGATAACGTGATTGGCTAGTGCTATAGTCAATAGCTTACTTTTTTGGACTTGACTTGTCACATGATTTCCAAATATAGTAATGCAAACATGTGATACTAGTAAATTCGTACGCAAGTTTCAATGAATTAAGTTTAAAACATAAATTAGTGTGTTAATAATTTACATGACGTGGTAGTTGTGTAATTGTTCAACATTATTAGTTCTTGATGAAATAAACTGTTTGTCTATGTCAAGTTGAAATATACAAAATAGTCCGGAGTGTACTCACATCCTGTTCACGTGATATGTGTTATCAAAAAACCCGAAATAAAATTATCTTGTGTTCATTTTGCGGTTTTGTTAAATCTAAGTTGGAATTGCTCCGCATTCCAACTTAACTAGTAAAATAGTTACTTAAGTTGTTTTACTAGTACTTTTAAATAGAAAAGGGGGAAAGAAGAAGAATTTTTTAGGGGTAGGGTTAGGAGGGTATTAAGCTAAAAACTATGGGTTAAAGGTGCAAGGGGTTGTTAACTATCTACGAAAGACCGGTGGTGATATCTTTTATTCACACTTCACACTTCAAACATATTTTCTTTGTAATGTGAACTCTGAGGCGTGAACTGGTGGTGATATTTCTACGAAAGACCGGTGATGACTTCTTTTATTCACACTTCACGCTTCAAACATATTTTCTTTGTAATGTGAACTCTGAAGCCTGAACTGGTGGTGATATTTCTACGAAAGACCGGTGATGACTTCTTTTATTCACACTTCACGCTTCAAACATATTTTCTTTGTAATGTGAACTCTGAAGCCTGAACTGGTGGTGACATTCCTGAAATTCAAACTTCACACTTCAAACATAATAGCTTTGAAGTGTGAACTGTGAACATTGAACTTTGAAGTTTGAAGTGTAAAGAGTGAAGTGTGAAGTGTAAACTGGGACATGTGAAATTGAAGTGTGAAGTGTGAACATTAAATTGTGAAATGTTTACTGTGAACTATGAAGTGTGAAATTGAAGTGTGAAGTGTGAACTTTAAATTGTGAAATGTGAACTGTGAACTATGAAGTTTGAAGTGTGAACTTTGAAGTGTGAAGTTTGAAGTGTGAACTATGATGTATGAAGTTTGCACTGTGAAATGTGAAGTTTAAAGTATGAAGTGTGGAGTTTGAAGTGTGAACTTTAAGGTGTCAAGTGTGATTTGTGAAGTGTGAAGTTTGAACTTTGAAGTGTTAATTTGAAATGTGAACTGTTTGAAAGACCGGTGGTGACTTCTTTCATTCACACTTCACGCTTCAAAATGCAACCATATGATCTTGAAATGTGAAGTATAAATTTGAAGTGTAAATTATGAAGAATGAAGTTTGAAGTGTGAAGCGTGAAGTTTGAAGCGTGAATTTTGAAGTGTGGTGACATTTCTTAAATTCAAACTTTAAACTCCCCACATAATGTCTTTGAAGTGTGAACTGTGAACATTGAAATATATGGAAACCGGATAAACCCCAACTTTGAAAATTTTCAACTTCAATGTTCACAGTTCAAGCTTATTTAACCTCCAGATTCATACTTCTTTTTTACTAAGTAGTCTTTTGAAAGAATGAAGCTTTACGCCGCTTTCAACATTCTTTGTATCGGGGAGGCTGGAGTACCTAACAATGGTTTCCTGGTAATTCTCTGTCTCTGTCTCTGTCTTTCTCTCTCTCTGTCTGTTTGTCTCTGTCTGTCTGTCTGTCTGTCTGTCTGTCTGTCTGTCTGTCTGTCTGTCTGTCTGTCTCTCTCTCTCTGTCCCTCTCTCTCTCTCTCTCTCTCTCTCTCTCTCTCTCTCTCTCTCTCTCTCTCTCTCTCTCTCTCTCTCTCTCTCTCTCTCTCTCTGTAAGTGTCTCTGTCTCTGTCTGTAAGTGTCTCTGTCTCTGTCTGTCTCTCTCCTGCAAACCGAACGGGATTCGCAATCAATTTTGTTTCGAACACATATCTTTTCTTGTTCTTTGCAGAGATATGGACACGTGAGTGAGCAAGGCGAACAACTAAAGAGAGGTGTAACAGAGATAGCTTTTAAATAACAGAATGATTATTCGAACACTTATCATTCGTTTAAGGACAGACAATCATTTAGTGCTAAATCACTAGGATTAGGTGCAAGGACTAATCAAAGCGGAGCGTGCTTTACAATAAACTAAATTAATTCGTTCATCGGACTGACAAGCTGAATTATTTACCAATCCATTAATATACATGTATCTAAGGTTTTATTCCAGATTAGCCGCTTTTTGTTTCGTATATTTATAGAAATTACAAATAAACCATTAAGTCTCTTTATCTAATAAATGTTAACAGATGGTTACACCATTGCCGAAAATAGTCCAAAACAAAAATTAGCTCAAATAATATTAGATTGCGATGTTTCCCGGTTTGAGAAAGACACACATTCTACGATAATTTCCGTGAAAAAATATACACCATATATGATCTGTTGGTTCCATATATATCAACAAACCTTGACTGAACATTTGACTCGCAAAACTCGATTGTAATGATTAGTCTAAAGAGATTTATCTGTCTAGTTGTGATATTGTCCGCTCTATTACTTTTGTTAAATCTACACATGACTTATATACAAGGGAAATATTCATATTCATCGTTGAAAACACCGAGCCCGCTATTGTATCGAAGTTTTGAGAAAATAATGACAACATCTTCTTTGCCATGGAACAATTTGAGTGGATATAAACTAGTTTCAAACTGTGATAACATAACGTTTCCATATCATTTAATGGCCGAGAATCGCTGGCAGAACGTCGATACAGAGAGAAGCCTGTATGTGTTTTCTGCTTACCTTGAAGGACGTGAAGTGAACGTTATTGGAGCAGCCAAGCTGAAGGGCTCGTACGTCTGCCAGTTGTGGTACACGTCATCAAACACGTCAACAGTACGTCTTGTCAACGTAGAATCTACGACAATCGATAGATTCGCAGAAGGACATGGTAAAACGTACGTTTATTGTGTATTGTACGTTTACAGTAAAGAACATAGTAAATTTGATTAGTTGAATGATTTTGGAATGAAATCGAATGAGTGGTATGAGCAAATTTTGAAATATATTAAAGGGAGATGATATAATATTGCTAATTTCGTTAAAAAATGGACGAAATTTGCGACATTCCATTATCCCCTTTAGGAAAATCTGTCATGTAAATTAAATTGTGTGTTTTTGTGGACCAATAAGACGCTTTAAAAATACGCCAGCCAATGAAACCACAGAATGTTTAGAGCAATTTGAATAAATTGTTGAGCGTCTTGGTCGATTTAGAAGCGTTTTGTCTACTCGGAGTGTTATTGAACACTTTAAGTAAGAAATTCGCATGATATGAATGGCGGTAACTGAGCCATTAAGATTGTGGACCCGTAATAGTTCCGAAACATTTCCGAAGTAATTGACTTTAACAGTGTTAATCGAGGTTTCCTAATGATTTTCATTTGGAAACCTCGGTCAACATTTTGAAAGATCATGAGGTCTGAAATGTTACGGGACTATTACGGGACAACTACCTTAAGATTATTTATAATCGGGGAAAACGGAAATTTCACGATGGTAACTGTATTCTTGTTATTCTATTTATTATTGTCAAAAGGCCAACACTCTCGCTGTCCGCAGTGTATTTTAGTGAAATGTTAAGAACATCGTGAAATTGACAAGATGAATGATTTCGGAATGATGATAGATTGAAATTGAATGTTTGCGTAGAGCTAGTTTTGAGTGAAATTCAATGGAGGTAATCCAATATCGATAATCTTGTTCATGGTGACCGAAATTTGTGATATTCATTACCTTTCTTTAATAAAATTTTTCTGTTTGTGCGTCTTCGTGGTCCTTTCAGACACTTTAAAATTCACACCAGCCAATACAATAGTTGAATAATTTGATCGATTTGAATTAAATGTTTATTAATTTGAACGATTTCGAAATGTTTTCTAATGATTTAGGAGCGTTTTTGATCTATTTGAGTGAGTTTTTGGAATGAATGAATGGGGCGTTGAGTGAGTGATATTGAATTGTTTTGATTGTAGTGATTGTCTTTTTCACGATGTTTTTAACTATATCATCTGGTTGTTTTATGTTGGTTCAAATCAATGCGATTTAGCTAGAACAAATTTAAGATCGTGATATAATTAGAAATAGCTTAGGACATCTGCATATACTACTGTCCTATATCTTAGTCGATATTTCCATAAGAGCCCAAAACCGAGGTCCCATAGCTATCTAATTCATTGACAATATCTATTTTGATATAGTAATTATCCTGACAGTATTATTTTGATGGTGATAAAACTTTACAAAAACTGGTATTCTCCAACATTTTCGACGATCCTATATATCTATATGCCCCGTTTTGTGCGTGCACATGCGCACAAAACGGGTTTAATTTGAAAACGGTTTGCAACATATTGTCAGCCGGAACATAGAGCTGGTTTCTTACCCGTTCGGGCGACAAATAAGTTAGACCTTTAGGGATGAGTTACCTACACATTCTGTTTCTGACATCTTTGAATAACTGCCCGACGGCTAGCAGGTTTTCTACGTAAATTTGTGAGATTTGGTACATACATGTATATGGCACAATTGATCGACTTGCGCCACATTCCGTTTATACATAGATCTATCACAGAAAACGTATTAGTAAATGAATTTATCTGTTATTTCCTTATGATATTCTAAACATGTTTAGAATTATGTTTGTTAGCATTTAAAAGTTATAAGAGAAGTCCACGGAGTTTTTTACACCCCCTCGTATTTTGGCATTTTTCAGATACACAGCCTGCCGCATCACGTGTCACATGACGAAGGAAAACGTGACGGGACATTTATTGGCAGTGTCCATCTCCAAGTCAGAGTGTGGTCAACCAATAAACTTACTACCTGTCGTGCATAATGAACACTTCAATGTCACGAGCAATTTCACTGTGTGCTTAACACCATTTAGTAATAAATACGCCCGCGCGTACGAGCTAATAGAATGGATCGAGTTCAATCGAATACTTGGTGCGGACAAGTTCATTTTCTACAACCTCAGTATTGCCGACAACATTGCTACCGTCATTGAGTCATATAATACTACAGGCATCATTGAACTTGTAAACTGGCAGCCACCTATGAAATTAACAAAATGGCCACCAGATGGTATAATTGAACAAATACATTATAACGGCCAACTGGCTTCACTAAATGACTGCTTATTACGAAGTAGGGGGCGTTCAAAATTTATCGTAAATCTAGATCTAGACGAATACATTATACCGAGATCAGACAGTACTATGATATGGAATGAAATGCTCAAACAAGTGCCTCAAGCAGATATTTACGTTTTTGCTAATGTTTTCTTTAGAAAAGAGTGGAATGATTCAAAAACCAACTTCATTGGGTACGATATTGCTAAGAAATTTAACCTTGTTACGTTATTACGCTTAAAACGAGAAGAAAAAGTGTGGGAGTTTGGTCAAAGATCTAAATATATGGCAAAGCCTGAAAAAGTACTGACGCTAGGAATCCATAATATTTGGTCTAAAACCGGTGAGGTTCAAAATGTAAAGAAGGAGGTCGCCTTATTGCACCATTATAGAAACTGGATGAAATATGATGATCCGATAAAAAGGATAAACGACGAAATTGTTCTTGATAAATTCAAGGACAAGTTATTGAATAATGTGAGACAAAAATGGAACTCGTTACCAAATGTTGTTCAAGATATTCCCCTATGTGATAAACCAAAAGATTTCGGTGCATGCTGATTAAAGCTGTGATAATATGATTCGAAGTTTAATTTGGATACTAATTTCAGAGTCACTTTATTTCTTTCAAAAGATCGTGAAGTATTTTACTTATAAGTCTTGACTGTAAAATACTACGATCTCCGATTGGTAACGTTTGGTGGCCGTATGGTACGTCTACCGCGCGGCCTATACAAAATAAGATAATAAAATTAATAAATGCCGTGCGAATACCTCTTAAATGTTGTAAAACTATAGTTCGAAGCAGTTGACCCATCTGATATATTGTTGGTAGAAACCGATTTTAATGCTGTAAATACGATATTCTGTCGCTGAAAGTCGAAAGTACTTAAATTGCCATTTTGAAATATGGTGTTGAAATATTTCAAGCTGCGTTGCATTGGCTATACATATTGTATACACAATTTAAGGGTATTTCAATTAATTTTTAATTTTTTCGCTGCATTTTGTAATTTTGTTGCATGTCCCACTGAAAGTGTCGACTATTAATTGTATTGAAAGTTAGAAAAGCGAAAGTTTTGAAACTGTATATTGATAATTTAAGCCTGATCCCATTAAACTAATTTTAAAAAGACATTCTTATGTGCCCATTTCATACAATTTGCATATATTCTATTTTCTGCACAAACCTCGTAACTACAACTTCATACAAGCTGTAGTTACGAGGATTTAGAAGAAAACTGACGTAATCTGTCAAGTTTCATCCGCACAAAAAAGCTTCGATATGCCAAAATTTTGAGAGGAAATGTAGATAGTGATTACAAAAAGATAAATTCCTGTCTATGAAAACTTGAATCTAGTTGATAACCTGTTCGACCGGCCACCAAAAAGCTTTTGGGACTTTGAGGGAATGGACCCGTAATAGCTCCGCAACTTAACGGAACTCACGTTTTTATCACATAGTAAATCGAGGTTTCCTGATGAAACCATTAGGATACCTCGTATAACGCTGTTAAAGTTTATGACAATCGGAACATTGTGTGACTATTACGGGTCCACTACCTTAATTACATTCTATCGTAGTAATACGACGTCGAAGGAAAAGGTATCTTTGGAAGCTCACATCTTTGAACAGTAAATATACCAAATTTAGTTCAGTTTCATAGCAAATTTGATAAAAGGCGTGTGCGGCAGTTCAAGGCAAAATGAGTGAAATATAAACGCTAGACGTATAAATAGTCCCTTTATTATCCGTATAGAAATGAGGAAACAATAGTACGATATGAGAGTCGAAAGCATGGTTTTTACAAAAAGCACCGTTTGTTGAACCTCTAATCAGATAGACATCGCCGTTCAGGAAAAAAATCATTTGAAATGCTTTTAACCCTTCCCTGTTTTACAAAATTTTGGACCTGTCCAAATCCAAAGGTTTTGCAGACGAAAATTTAAAGTGGATTTAATTTGAAAAATAACCATTCAGTAGGGTAAAAAAAAATAGTGTGGAAAAAGAAGAAATTGCTTGTCAGAAGCAATTTCTTCTTTTTTTTCACAATGTTTTCTCAATCATAAAATCACAGGCACGTAAAAAGCAGGGATTAAACAGCAAAGGGTTAACTAAGTTTTGATAAAACTTTTCGCAGAATTCCCATATTGTCTCACTTAAAACATTCAAAATTTTAACTAAAGACGCTTCGTTTTATAAAATGTCACATAAAAGAAGAGATCTACCTACATGTGCAGATGTTTTGAATAACAATACAATACAATAATACAAAACATTTTATTTGCTATATAATATACTATTTGCACACATAGCAAAATAACAAAAACATGAAAAACATTTGCCAACATGATGTAGGAGAAAATAGTGAAGAAGTATAAATACTACATATTAATTCTACTAAGTTCTTGTTCCCGTGATTGATTTTGTGTAAATAAACTTTGCCAAATTAAAAATAATGTTCGGGCTGCCAGATGTCATCAAATATTCAAGTTTAAAGATATTAGGCCATATACAAAAGTAAGGTTTAAAATATTTGATACGGATGTCACGGTAGAAGGGGCAAACGAGCAAAAAGTGGAAATCTGTTTCAGGTAATTTTTGACTACAAAGCTTGCAAATCCTTTCTGAATGAGGGATATTATGATGTCTGCCCTTCTCTATTTCTAAATTATGTGATGAAGTCCTGAAACGAGAAAGCGCGCATCTGTATTTATTATTTGAAAAGAGGTTAAGATAACGTTCTTGTCTGAAGGAATGTTTAAAGATACAGTAATAGGTTAATCGTGATGAATTGTTTATTTCTGAATTCCATGCTTGAATAACATAAAATGTCATTTTAGGTCCCCATTTGAGTTTTACTTAGGTTCACATAAATTTCAATTACTGCACATACACGATTATTTACCTGCGCTTGTGACGGCATTTAGAAGAGGAAATATTGTGGCAGACCGGTACCTGACTTTGAATGTGAAAGTATCCAATGGGTTACGCTAAAATTTTAAGTGATGTTATAGGTCAAGTCATAGCGTAAATAGACGAAGATTGGAATGATCAGGTACCAATTTATGTGAAAAATATTTTCAAGCGGAAATTCGAAAGTTATATCAAAAGTCAAGGTTATTTATTGACTCTCGTACAAATCAATGCATTTTAACATCTACGAGAAGCAGACGTCATGGATACCGCTATACTTTGACGGTATCCTCACTGCATCTATTGGGTATCTCCTGGTGGCGGCAAATATCCTTTCCGACGCTTGTCTCTCACCAATGGGTAGATAATCGTTAACCTATGTGAAATAGCAGCTGGAGGCTAGGAAAGGATGTGATGGTTGTACTAGTGAGAGAAATACTAGGAATCCATTGTTAGGTGCTCCGACCGCTGAGATATAACTGCGAAATTGTTGAAAGCGGCATAAAACCCATTCAAACAAACTATTGGGTATCTTCAGAGCTGTCACCTAACTTCTCAAAAAGGGCATTATTATCGAGAAGATTAAAACGATTTAATCCATTCAAAGGTTGAAACACGAAGATGCAAGCATGAAAGCGTAGGTAATACGTAAAAGCTAACCATCCGCGTTGTTTCCTTTGTGTATCTATTCAGTGTACGTCCAGCGCGCCATGCGTCCGCTCTAACCCTTATTTTAATTCGTCACAATTATAACCGATAACCCCCATCGGATCCGCAATCCGTTCTTATTTCTGCATAAGACCTCCGATGAGCATTCATTTTATGTCTATGCAACATTCTATAAAGGTGCGTTATTTTCCATTTTATTTTCGCAAAGTTTGGCCATTATTGTCAAATTTTATTTATGTATGCGAACGGACGAAAAATGTTCTCTTCCGCCTTGACCATATTGTGAACGTTTTTGTGTCCGTTTGGGACAGGGGTTATTACGTGTAGTTTATGATATATGAAAGCACAAATAAATAATTAAATGATGAATTACCATTATTTTTAACTGTCCTTATTAGCTCACCTGAGCACGAAGTGCTTAAGGTGAGCTATTGTGATCGTACAATGTCCATCGTCCGTCGTCAGTCGTCCGTCGTGCGACGTCCGTCGTCCGTCGTGCACAATTTCTTTTAGCATCCTCTCCTCCTAAACCGGTAGGCCAATCTTGATGAAACTTGGCAGGGATGTTCCTTGGGCCAAGCTCTACTAAAGTTGTTCAAATAAATGAAATCCACCCAGAACTTTCCATTTACCCTGAACAAAGAGTGAAAAAAGTAAAATCTACAAAAATCTTCTTCTCTGAAACCAAAAGGCAGACAGCTTTCATATTTGGTATGTAGCATCATCTAGTTGACCTCTACCAAGGTGTCATATCAAGACCATGGGGGTCATATTTGGGCTCCACCCGGGCGCAACCATTTTTACATAGAATCAAAGAGCCAAAAGGCATATCCTTCTTGCTCTTGGCTGAAAACATTCTATGGTATTGATATTCTGTAGAAGTTATCTCCTTTTTACATCTGCCTATTTAATTGATGTGATGTCCCAGGGGTCAAAGAGACTCAGGTGAGCGATCTAGGACCGTCATGGTCCTCTTGTTTTGATCTAACGTCTATTTCAGGTTTAAAAACCGTTTCAATGCATTAGTGAAACGTTGCCCGTATTTTGTCTCGCATAATAGATGGTCTATTTCCAGAGTTGACTGTAATGATAGCTTAGCTGCGTGACAACATTAAGTTATTGCACAATTTTCCGGATATGGCTCTACCTTTCACAATAGGGAATCGGGAACTTTATATATTATGGTCTGAATATAACGACAACATTATAAAATGTCAAGAGGCCTTTTTCATTTTTCAAACATTATAGTCTGGCATTTTTAAGCAGTTCTAAGTAATGGCCTATAGGTGACTTAAAAAGGGTGAGCATTGGTCAATTGGGGGGCATGGCTTTTCTTGGTCACTTGGAAATATAGACAATTTTCTGTGGGAAACTGATATTTTTTCCACTCTTCAAGTTTTTTGGGGGCGGGAGGGGTGGCATCAAACCAATAAAGATGTTCGGGTCATTTAGGAGGTTCCTCCGATTTGTGCCGACAGTTAACGAAGAACAAACGTCTTTCCATTCGGTACAACGCTCGCTGGAACATATCTTGGACGTAAGTGTAGTAATTTTGGGTCATTTTTATGTAATTCGGCTGCAGACTGTACTTTGGTCAGTACGTTTGATTTAACCCTTTCCTGTTTTACATTATTTTGGACCTGTCAAAATCAAGAGGTTTTGCAGACGAAAATTAAAAGTGGATTTCATTTGAAAAATAAAAATAGAAAGTAGTGTGGAAAAAGAAGAAATTGCTTGTCAGAAGCCATTTCTTCTTTTTTCACGATATTTTCTCAATCATAAGATCACAGGCACGTAAAAAGCAGGGATTAAACAGCAAAGGGTTAAAGCTTTTGGCCCGTTATTGGAGACCATTTTTTCATGTTATAATTTGATTACAAAATGCAGTATAACTCTGCGTTTTGTTATCAAATTCTAATATGCTCAGTATTAATCTAGATTTCGTTGATTTTGTTTCACTCAACATCATCTTGATGTTTCCCGATTGGCGTCTTTCCTGTTTGTCCTCACCTAATCCCAATTAGTATTACACAAACTACCTGTCGGTGACACTAATGAATCACGTGTTATAATTATACCGCACAGACTCTCTAATGGAACCGCTAATTGTCATGTCTTCTTCCCATTTCTAGTGCTTTCTCTAATATCGTATAAAGATGCATTAGTTCAGCGGAAAACTTCAGACTTCTAAATATTGTGGTTTTCACAGCTTAGTTGAGTTTTGTTTATAAAAGTGAACTTTTATTTAAATATAAATTGGAACTCGGATGACTATTGGCGACATTTGAAGGTCCGTGGTATTATACGATGGATATGTGAAAGAAGTTTTGGAAAAAAAAACATAGAAAAAAAAAACACGAAAAAGTGGTAAATAAATAGATAAACAAATAAATAAATATGGATATCAAAAGAAATTGCCAAATCACGGAATAATAAAACTACGTGTTTCAACTATTGCACGGATAATTTAGATTTCATCTGAGAGCGATTTTTCAAAATGGAATTCGGTATGTCTACAGAAAGTTCCGACAATGTAATAAACAGGACTTGTAATACAACTCATGGCTGGGGCCAGGGCTACCATTCTTATCGAAGCAGTTCTAGCAGTTTCTATTTGTCATTATGTTTAATCACCGTACCCGGAGTTATAACGAACACATTAGCACTGTTCTTCATCGTGCGAGATATGAAGAAAGCTATATTCCCAGCGATTATCTTACTCCTTGCCCTGTGCTCGTCCGACCTGATTGCGGTGATGTTTTCGGCGGCCCGTCACATCGTCACACGTTACGTAGATGACATCTCCTACAGTATGTGTGCTTGTTTATCTATACCACACACGTTTTTTAGAATCTATTCCGGTGTTTTAAACGCAATGATGGCGTCTGATCGAGTGCTGGCAATTTGTTTCCCGTTTTATTACAAAACAAACATTGAAGTTATTACTTGGAAAATCGGATGTTTGGTTTCGGCTTTTGCTACGGCTTGTTTTTGTCTGTTTCCCATCATTGGACTCGGTGACGTCATGAGAACTGTCACGAGGCATGGCGGGGTGAAGGTCAATTATTGTAGCACCTTCAGCTATAAGACAGAACCCACCAAAAAGGTTTATGGACTCCTCGTGAGTATTTTAGGATTTTTGGTTGTCTTTACAATCGTGATTGGGAACAGCCTCGTTATTAGAAGTATTCTTCGACTCAACAACAGAATTGTGAGTGTGTCTACGTCATCAAGTACCACTTCCGGGTCAAGGTCATCGAGGGATTCTGGTCCTCTCACGACCAATGTGACGTCATTCGAGATAGCATTCGCCAAATTAATGGGATGTCTGGCGGCCGTGTATTTGCTGTGTGAAGTACCGTATAGTGTAAGTATTAGTCCTATAAATCATAATTCCTTCTGGGTAATATCCTTCGTTTTCTTTATCAAAAGTAGATGACTTGAAAGAAATGCTTATATGGATACATGTTTCATGGTAATATTCGCAAACAATACATGTATCTGCTCATAACTCCACTGCGGCCAGGAACGACAAATACCCCGGCCATTTAATATTCAAAGACTCCATGGGCAAATGATAAGTAGTCTATATTTTTTTTTAAAAAAAGTGGTATGTGAAGCTGGTGGCGCATGCAAAATGTTGTGGTTGAACAGATATGAAAAACGACAGGAAGCCACCAATAGCTGAATAAATGAATGTATACAACGGAATTAACGATCTGTTTTGGAAGATGCAGTTTAAAAGCAGGATTAATTTATTGAATATCAATCAGTACTGTTGTTATCCATTACTTCTTATTATTATAGCTCATTATCAAATAAATAAAAAGAAAATTAATTTTTGCCAAAATTCTGCAATTAGTACTGTATAAATAAATGATGTTATTTTACTTTAACTATACTGCCTTTATATTATAAAATTTCGAGGATAAAGATTGTCCGTGAATGGAAATAATCTAAATAGAAAGTACAAGTGTTTCGCTATTTTCTTCTCTTAGAAAAGTAAATGCTATTTTTGAAGTGATTTCTTTTTTCCCCTCTAGACCTGGATCCTGATGTTACAGTTTAACGTATCTGTAGACCATTCAGTAAGGGGTCTGATCCATATGATGGGAGGTCTAAGTTACTCCATTGACCCAGTCGTCTATATACTCATCAGAAAGGTGAAGGTCAAACGTCTCCTAGGATACCTGTGTAGGTGTCGGAAAACAGAGCCAACCGAAGAAGTGAACAGACCCGTGTGATATATGTGTGTGTATGTGTGATATGTGCTGGTTAAGTTAAGAAATGTTAAAACTAAATGATGTGCAGTAACGCTTGTTTTAAGATAGTGGAACCGTAATAGTTCTGCAATATTTCGGGACTAATGGTCTTTCAAAATGTTGACCGAGGTTTCTTATTGATTTTCATTAGGAAACCTCGGATAACACTGTTAAAGTTCATTACTCCTTAAATGATGCGGAACTATTACGAGTCTACTAGCTTAACTGACCACTTAGGGGACCACCAAAAAGCGTTCGCTAATAGAAATGGCCCTTTAAAACAATATTTCATGATGAAAGAAAGACAAGCGGGTCTAATTTAGATAGCAAAAATAGATTGTCGCATAATTTTTACAGAATCCCATGGTGTTCGAACCCATTAGTAACGTCTCATTGAGACGATTATGATGATTTCCAACAACATAAGATTGTTAAAAGTAAACAATTTCCGTTTAAGAATGTCCCCCTTTTGCTTCCGTGAAATGGTCTTCTTTATGATGGTCGCTTAAAAGAGGTAGCAAATTAGTAGTGATGGCTCAACAAATTTCGACAGTAGTTTATTCCGTAGTTTTATAAAAGATTTGTTAACAAGTCAAGTTAGTGGTTAAAATGAAGTCTATTCGCCTGTTTTTAAAACGAACTAAGTAAATAATGTTTTAACAGATTCAAAGTATACTGAAAGTATAGACTTATTATCTTGAAAATAACATTTTCAAAATTCTGTGTTTTGAGAGGGAAAAACAGGTGTAGTCCGTTTGATTTCTATATGGACCAACATTTTCATCAATTTCAAAAAATTGCGTTTGAATGACGAATTTATATGTGGTAAAATCTTAAGTTTAGAGTAAAACCATTCCAAAAATATTTTTTGAAATAAAATGGTTTCAAAATAATGATTTTGTCTATCTAGTTAATGTTAATATTTTCGCGTTTTCCGTTCTTCAACATAGTAGGAAAAAAAATTAACATATAGTAAAAACACGGGGCTTTATACTTAAGATTTGACACAAGAAATGTCCGTATTCCTTCTTTGGAAATGCTCATTACCATATCGACGGTTATATAATCTTTACCTTAAAAATCCCGTGATTTCTACCGTTAGTACTCGCCTGCTTAGTTTTCCACGTGAAAATCCCAACAACTTCATTAGATAATGTTTTTGATTGGTCTAAATATGTGAATATAGAATAGATATTTCACAATTACAATTATCTTGTCAAACGAATTTTGAGCAAAGAGAGAATACACTCAGATTTGATATCCTAAGGAAGTAAATATCTTTGACAAAATTATTTCTATAAAAACGCCCACTTTTAAACTCAAACGACTCACTTAAAATGATACACTTTTGACCCTGCCCCTATGCAAATCAGAACTATATTTGGACAGACAATTCGCTGTTCCGTGTAATACAGACACAACAAGGTACGAAAGGCTCAGAGTAGACATGCAGACGGACGACAATAAATTCAAAAATCAGAAAAACGATAGAAAATACGACAGACAAGAAAAAAAGATACGTTTCCAGTATCGATTCCGAGATTTTCGGCAAAAAGTTGGTCCATATAGAAGTCAAATGGACTATAGTGTAGTCTACTATTAGACTCCTTCTATGTGATCTTTGTCTATGCATTCTGCTAAGGCAGAGATATTTTGGGTGATGTATGACAAGGGTTAAATATTATTCGTTCGTGTATCCAAAATAAATATTAGATCAACTCAAAATTTTAACGTTTGTTTTTTGATGTTATATACAATTATTGTTGTCGTGTCAGCTTAAAAGCAGTTACATCACTTACTGTAAGCGCGGCAATCTGTCAGAGTAAAAATAAAGGTTTTGGGTGAGAATTGCAGGCTATTTACGTGTTAAAAGGTTTTTGGAGGAAATGTAAAAGTTTCAATTATGTTTTCTGAAATTAAAGGTTTTTAGAGGTTTTAAAGATTTCAATTAAATGTCCGAGTCAGTGATCTAACTGTCGACCTTGGGGCTTGGAATCGAGCGCTCTACCGACTGAGCTAATGGACGCCAATCACAGAATTTGTATATAGGGCTCCGTTGATTTTGTGTTTACTCGTGTAAGTTCTAAACATTTGAACCGTACAGGTTTGGAAAATAATTGAATACTGATGAAACTTTTACTATAAATTTATTTGTACCGGTCGACGGTTTTGCGAAAGGTACATCACCTGTATACTATTTAATTATGACTGATACCTCACGAGAAAAGCCAGTCTTTCCGGGGAATTACGTTAAGCTTCGAGAAAAGTACTACTTAGATTACTACTTTACCTTCAAATTATCGACTTATATATAATGCGCACTTAGTGTATTGAAAACATATCTAACGTGGCTGGGGGGAATTGATAATTGTCAAGGCTCTGCCGCGACATTAATCAATTCCTACAACCGAGTTAGAATTTTTTTCGTACAATACATTAAGTTCGTATTATGTATCTTATAATTTTTTTTAGCCTTGTTTTCTTCGATGTTTCTTACAGAAATTCAAGTTTTTTGCCATGTTTTTAAAATTAACCGCATTATGTCATTGTTCTAAAAATATCGGTGTGATATCATAAAAAATATCAAATGGGATGTTATCACACGAAAATTTATATAGTTTTAAGATAAAAGATAAATCCTTATACAAAATTGATCATGGTAGGTCCAATTTAAAGAATATCTCCTATCCTAATATTATTATAAAATTTAACTTAGGAATACGTGCTGTCATATAGCCAATAAAAATGAAATTTTATGATGAAGAGTTGGCGTTTTGATATAAAAAAAAAATCGGGTAAGATTAAAATGTAAACCGTAAAATGCTTTTCTTATTTAAAAAATTGATATATGTGAATATATTCTACAGAAGATCGTGGTCTAAAATATCTTTAACCTCCAAACTGCATGAAAATTGGTGTAAACCGTATTTCTCATAATGAACGATCCCGAAAGCTATGCAAGACATAGCTTTTTAGTTCCATTTTTTTCTGAAGCAAATTATATACCGATGTCCTTTTTATTTCACACATTTCATTTGATGAAAATTTCCTTTAAGCAATCATTTAGATGATTTTTTTAAATCATCTAAATGATTGTTTAGAGGAAATTAATATCAAATTCAAGTTAAATACTCGCAATGTTTTTTTGAAATTTAAGCATTTTCAATCCACCGAAATGATATTGTCTTAGTAAACAGTGCGGTGATTATTTTTAGAGAATGGTCTCTGACTAGAGGAAAACGGTATTCGTAAGATGAAAATTTGGTTGGGGAAGGGGTGGGGGTCAATTGATCATTAGACTTTAAAGAGGCGTCTTTATTACTCTAAGCGGATCGGATTAACCCTTTCCTGTTTTACAAAATTTTGGACCTGTCCAAATTCAAAGGTTTAGCAGATGAAAATTTAATGTGGATTAATTTGAAAAATAACTATTCAGTAGGGTAGAAAATAGTGTGGAAAAGAAGAAATTGCTTGTCAGAAGCAATTTCTTCTTTTTTCACACTGTTTTCTCAATCATAAAATCATAGGCACGTAAAAAGCAGGGATTAAACAGCAAAGTGTTAAGAAGCACAGAAAAGACGCTTCATTAAATTTCGCCAAATGCACAAAACACCATAAAAATATGCGTATACTAGGGCTGAGTTTCAGTACCTCATCAAGTTTACGATATATAATTTTTGCGGTATTTCGACAAAAATGAATGTCAGAGCGCTAAAATTGCGCTCTGGGTGGAATTTGTTAGATAACATTAGGATACGGTCAACCAGAATTGGATTCCTTCCGATATTAGGATAGGAGTGCAACATAGTATGATATAAGATACAGCCTGAGAGTGATGAAGCAAAATTTAGCCCCGTTAGTAGAAAACGGCCTGCCGCCACCATAGCGCAGTTGGTTAGGCACGAGACTTCCAATCTGGAAGTCATGGGTTCGATCCCCGGTGGCGGCAAATATCCTTTCCGACGTTTGTCTCTCACCAATGTGTAGATAATCGTTAACCTATGTGAGATAGCAGTCGGAGGCTAGGAAAGGGTGTAATGGTAGTACAGGTGAAAGAAATACCAGGGATCCATTGTTAGGTGCTCCGACCGCCGCGATATAACTGCGAAATTGTTGAAAGCGGCGTAAAACCCAATCACAACAAACAAACAAACAAAAGAAAATGGCCTATGATTAATAAATGGATGGTGTCGATCAAAATATTCATTGACAAATCAAGACGCTGATTAATAATAGAATGACAGCTGACATCCGCCATTTGCCGACATGTTGTTTCAAAAACCTTCATCTATTGATTGATTAAACGTCGTAACTACAGGTTTAATAAGATATAATAACGACGTTTGGGTTTGCACTGGGCATGATTTTTGTGGGCTAATTATAGAAAAGGGACAACAAAGAATCGGATCGGAAGCACAATAACTGGGCTTCTGATTAGCTTCTTTTTTTTTTTGGTGAATACAAAGTACAAAAGCAAAATGAAACATGATCTTTCACAATGTTAACCGAGGTTTCCAAATTAAACCATTAGGAAACCTCGGTTAATACTGTCAAAGTGCATGACTTCCGAAACATTACGGTACTATTACGGACCTACCCACTTCCTTAAATGTACAGACAGTCTTGAGTTCAAGATGAAAACGTTCGTGAACCGCCGGGTGTAAGACATGGTTCCCTGCTTTAATACGTACACTTTCGCGCAAAGCGGTCTTCATTTCTCAAACGTTTGAAAATATTTTGCATTCTGAACGCAGTTCTTGTTTGTGTCGTACTTGATTCTTGATGAACTGTTTTCTTACGACAAGGTCTAATCATTGTGGTGATAAGACGTCAATCAGAGTCAATTATCGCCCTAATTAGTTGAACAAACTAATCGCATTTTCTTGTTGACTTGATTTTCAGTACAGATTATCTAACATATCCTTGTTAACTATGGACACAAAAAGCAGAACCCTACAGTCTACTTTTTGAAAAAAGTTTAGAATCTATCTTGTGATCAAAATAAAAAGTCGCGAACGCCCCCACCCCAACCCCAAAGTTCACATAACGGCGTGTGCAATATGGGATACCGTTTCCAAAACGTTTCATGAACGTTTCCATTTTGAATAAAGACAAAGGGATGGTATTTATTTTAATCAATTTCGTTCGAAATGCTCACCTATCATGAGGCGACGGCAGGTGAGAGTCAACTACGACAGATTCAGCGGATTGTCTTAAGTAGACGGTAGGCAAAATAAATAAGTTCGTATAAACAAACGAACGAAACTCTGGTATTCGGTCTTTTCTGTAAACGGGCCCTTGAAATTAATTTGTTTTGATTCCTGTGTATTTCCAGTCCATGAACGAATTTCTACTTCTGCGAACAAGTAAGAGAAATCCCTTATTCTTATAATTTACTATTAATGGAACCTTTTACCTAACTGATAACTCTTTTTGTAAGAGCGGATGTGTACAATTTACTGATTAGAATTGTCACTTGTGGTTGTGTACATTGGTAGTTTGATCAAGTCGTTTTGACACGGGTACCCAGGGATTCCGATGCAAGAATTTACTAAACCAATGGCTTTATTAAAATCATTTTGGGTGGTTAGTGAAAGATTCAACGGGTAAAATAATTTTAAGCCACGTACAAATTATGACATCGATACGTAGCTTCGGATAATGTGAAAATGTCAGGAGTAATCATATGACACATTTCTTCCATAGTGCTGAAGGTAGCGCATCGGCCGCTCAACCACCAGAGCTCCACAGCTAACTATGACTATTACTTGTGATTAACAATCAAACTCTTAATGTTAGAGATCGCGAATTTGTTTCATTGGCAAGACAAAAGATCAAATCGTGAATTTAATCACCTCCCGCTTGAAATTTTGATAAAAGACGTACTTTACTTGCCTCAATAAATCCTAGACATAGGTTTATATAAATGTATTTCAATTGTTTAAGAAATTTTTGGATAAAAAATAAACAAAAGTGTTTTTTTAAGTGAGACGAATAAATTGAATTAAATTATGGATGCAGAAATTAAAACTCCAACCTTGGTCTAAGTATATATTTAACTTGCAAGTTAGATGAAAGCTCCGATTCATAAATTATCACTTAGCACCCCCCCCCCCTGTAAAAAGAACTAGATCTAGAATTCTAGAACTGAAGTTCAAGATTTTTTTTTTTGATGTTAAATGGGAGTTCAATAATTAGTTCTTGGCATCTAGAACTAGTGCTAGAACTAGTTATTGAACTGAAGTTCTTCAACTCCCAATCAAGGTTTTTGAACTTTATTTAAAAAAAAACTAGTTCTAGAACTGGTTCAAGAACTAGTTTTTAATCTGCCATTGAATTTTCTAGAACTAGTTCTTGAACCAGTTAGATGTTGTTGGATCTCATAATTGAAATATGAAAAAATGAAAGAACATTTAAAAAAAAAAAAAGAAATAAACCTACTCTGAAAACGTGAGGCCTAGACTCTTTGTATTTTATATTCAACTTCAACAAATTGGGGTGTATAAAAATATCTAAGACTATGGCTCTGTCTTAAAATTGGCCCCATGTTGTTGTTACTTAAGATTAACTTAGAAATAAGGAAGAGGGACTTTTTTAACATCTTCTCATTTCGAAGTAAAATACGAAGAGGATTGGAATTTATGCATATTGTTGTACACATTCATTCACAATCATTCCCACATTCAATCATTCATGCATACATTTATTCTATCAGTCATTCATTCATTCATTCACTCATTCATTCGTTCATTCATTCGTTCGTTCATTCATTCATTCATTCATTCATTCATTCATTCATTCATTCATTCATTCATTCATTCATTCATTCATTCATTCATTCATTCATTCATTCATTCATTCATTCATTCATTCATTTATTTATTTATTTATTTATTCATTCATTCATTCATTCATTCACTCATTCAATCATTCAATCATTCATTCATTAGTGCAATTTTAAATTAATTAATTCATTCGTTCGTTCACTTGCTCGTTCGTTTGCTTGATATGTATACTCGTGTTATTTCAATTGATTGTATATATGTAGTTGCTCTATTTATACTGATTGTATATATGTGTTTGCTCTTCAGTCCTTTGGAGGAAATAAAGTATATTTATATCTTGATTAGATGGTGTGCACAACACAAAATTTTGTGACATTAATACAAGGTCACAGTTCAAGGTCAAATGACCAGAAACACCTTATCCACAGCATATCTTTATTTTTTGTGGATGGATCACAAAATTATGTTATATGCTTGTGACACTTGGCGAGGTTGTGTGCCGAATAAAGATACGGTGACCTTCCTTTGAGGTCAAGGTCAAAGTTCAAGGTCAAATATCTAAATTCAGGTTAATCTCTCGAATGATTTTGTTTTTTTTTTAAATAATTTCAAATGATTTAACAACTTGTTGTGAAGTACGCAGAGTTCAAGATTTGGGGACCTCTGCGCCAGGTCGCCGTTGAAGGTCAAATGACCATGGTCGTGTTATCTACATCAATTATTTAATATTTGTGAATGGATCTCTAAGTCATTTTTATGCAACTTAAATAGTAAGGGTTGAGTAAGGAAATCCTCGGAGTGAAAGAAATTCTACTCTTTTACATGTTTTCAAGTCCCATCTTTGATTAACAGTAATCTGGTTACGAGAATCATGTGACTGATTTAAGGAAGTGGAACCGTAATAGATCCGCAACCTTTCGGCATGACGAGAAATAAAGGTAAATCAAAATCGAATTCCCAAAATCAGAAGTCAATGTTTCAGGTATGTGAAAAAGAGGCCCTAAAGGGCCTGTATTGCTCCCCCGGCTTTAAGATATCTGTCAATGAGAAACTCAGTCAGATATGGAAGTTAAAAGAAAAGGGAAACTTGTCAGGAGGCAAAAGGATGAACGGAAAAGCATATTCTTTTATTATACTGCAAAGAAAATTCTAGCATTTTCATTGGTTAATGCTGACCTGACAAACATTGATATCTACTTCTTATGTTTCCTTAAGGGGCCTCGCCGTGAACATAGACAAAAAAACAAAACGAAACGGTAATGGCAGCCATGATTGTCTCGCTTCGCTGATAACACGACACGAATATACACATTAAAATGCAGTTGAAAAGCAAGTCAGTTAATAAAGTGCAAATAAAAATTTATATAAATTTCGATAAAAACCTTAAATTTTTGCAAATCTGTCCATTTAAAGCGTCAAGTTTCTCAAAGTTTCAGACAAGAAACGCTTTTATATCACAACAGCGCAGCGTGTAGTAGTGTGACGTCACAACTATATATGACGCCACTTTGTACATGTTTACTTTTCATAGGGGCGCATTAAGGCATTAAGAGATATTGATGGTTTAAAAGAAAATCGGTTTATACCAACGCTTTAAATAGGCAAAAGACAGATATTTAGCCCTAAAACTTTGAAGTATAATAAATTCGTAATACGGTTTCTTGCCTGGGAATATGACGATTTATTCCCGGCAGTAAAAATGATGTCTACCGAGCCGTAGGCTCGGGTGACATCATTATTTCCAGCCGGGAATAAATCGTCATATACCCCGGCAAGAAACCGTATAACTAATCAAGTGTAGGCTAAACCTTAAATGGGAATCCTTATTTCAAATTATGTGTGGTATTTCTTCTAAAAAAATTTTGTTTGAATGGGTTTTATGCCGCTTTCAACATGTTTTCAGTTATATCGCGGCGGCTGGAGCACCCAACAATGGATTCCTGGTATTTCTCACACCAAAACTACCATTACATCCTTTCCTAGCCTCCAGCTGCTATTCCACATAAGTCTACGATTATTGGCCCATAGGTGGGAGACAAATAGTCGGGGATCGAACCCGGGACCTCTAGATTGACGGTCCGACGCGCTACCAACTGCGCTAAGAAGGAAAACTTTTATTTATATATAGGTAGGTATAGGTAAATTTTGTGCGGTGAGCCGTGAAATATATATTCAGATATAGATTTCTGAGCTCAGTTGTGAAAATACACCTATATTAATGGATGTTTAATAATGAACAGTACTATAAAAAGGATGATAGAATGACAATACATTTTGAATAAAAAAAAAAAAAAAAAAAACATCCCCGCCCTGCCACGTCCATACATATCGTCCAATAGAAATTCGGATCGACAACTTAGGGGGTTTCGGCAAAATGGTTTGGGGGCAGATGATTTTTAATCTTTTTAAAACAAAATATTCCCTGCCCTGCCACGTTAATATAAGGGGTTCAATCAAAATTTCTGTACCAACTTTAGAAGAGGGTCGCCGAAGAAAAATCCATGCCAAGTCACAAGTTCATTGAAATTGGCCCAATGGTTTTAGAAATATGACTTAAAAATAATTTCTAAGTGAAAATAAGACCAGCCCTGCTACATCCATAATTTAGAGTTCATCAAAATCTTGGATAATTTAAGAAGGGGTCGCCCAAGTAACATTATAGGCAAGTTTCAGCCCAATGGTTTTGGGAAGAGAATAGTTATAAAGATGTTATGGTAAAATTAACCATAGCCTTGCCACACCAATTATTGGAGGTCCATCAAAATTTCATGAACAATTTAATTTATTTTTGGTCAATCGAAAATTTATGAGAAAGTGTAGCAGAAATCAGCCCAATGGAGGCAAAGATCTTGTGAAGACTTTATAGTGAAAATAAGTAGCGCCTTGCCAACCCATATTTTGGGGTCAATCAAAATTTCTTGAACAACTTAAGAGGGTCACTCAAGGAACAATTCTCAAAAGTTTCGTGAAGATCCGCCTTACTTCAAGTAACTGCCGAAAACAGCAACGCAGAAGGCATTAACATTCAATACGTTACACCTCATTGTATTTCTAACACTTATATTTTCATATCTTTAAAAATATTACCTCGTGGGTCTTTTTACGGGGCATTTTTGCGATTTTGGTATAAAAATCGGTAAATCGGCAAATTCTTTTACGGTTCTCACTTGTCGCAGTTATCCATGATTTATAAGGGGTGTAATTGGAGGGGGTGGGGGTTGGGGGTGGGGAGGGGGCAAGGTTAAAAGTAGGCTGGGCAGAATTCTGCCCAGGCGAAAAACAATTTCGGCCAGACTCTTCTTTTCAGAGACAGGGGACTTAATTGAGTTTTGTAATGACTATCACATTTCATTCCCTTTGAAAAAATACTTTGGCGGCCTGACTACTTACTTTTGAACACCGTCGCAAAACATCACCTCCGGTAATTAACTCAATCATGCGAACGCTTCGCGTAAAAATAGCTTGGGCAGTATTATTGTACTGCGAGATATCATGTTGATTTTGTGGACTGGTGGTTAAAACCATCAACGAAATACCGCCAACTTCAGAGATTCATATCAAAAGTGGCTTTGATATGGAATATATCAAGTTTTGATTTTTTTTCGACACAAGGGCCGGGAGGGTGGACCAGCGGGCTGGAAGGCTTAACGACGTGTTTCGAAAAATGTAGCTAATGGAGGATTCTCACTCACCAAAAAGTAACTTTGAGACTAATTTTTGATACGTTGAGGAAACCTGAACCACGATAGAACAATTTCGCTACAATTTTCAAGACACTTGGACATTTTTACTAACAGTAGCAGTTTATTATAATAGTGTACAATGCTTTAATTAAATGTGAAGTATTACTTTATTGAATAAATATGAATTTATTTTTTAATGTGATTTATTTGTTAATACGATTCTGTGATTTATTGTGTGCTCAAACCGTAAATGTTTCAATACTTCTTCATTTCTACGTCACAAATAAAAAAACTCGTTCATTAAAAACATATATTATACATTTATTTTTATCATTATTATTATAATTATTATCATGATTGTTATCATTATTACTATTGTATTATATATTCATTTGTGCATAGCGATTTATAAATCCCTCTTAGACCACGTTTGAAGCGAATCGACCAATCAGAGAGCAGTATTTCAAAAACATAAATCACAGATACAACTCCTTGCATTGTATTTACAGATATACAATGAAAGCGTGTCGTGCACGTGAATATTGACAGAATTTTTGAGCCGTGTCATTTCAAGAAGGTATCGAGCATATTATATGATCGCTTTTTCAAAAAGACTTTCTCAAATTTGCATACATGTACAAGAGCTGCAATAAGTAACGATATTAGAATCACATGTATAGTATCGGCGTAAATAAACATAGTTACAGTATTATTATAGCGAGTTTTACTCGTTTTCGTTGTCCAGATGTTCGGGTAAAAATTACAATACAAGAAAAGCGTGGTCTAAGTCAGATAGAAAATCTCGTGCCACGGTATATTGGAAATAGACACTCACTGAAGCTCCTGTCTATTTCCCATATACAACGGCACTCGTGTGGTGTGTGTGGTCTAGAGGTAGAGCGTCGACCTCTTGACCCAAAGGTCCTGAGTTCGATTCCCGGGAGCGGCTATCGATCTTGGTTCTTTCATTGGCCCACACATTTGGCGCGAGCACTGGTGAAATTTCAAGGAAGCAGAATCGAGGGGGATTAATTTAAGTTGTAAGAACTTGTTTCCAAATCGATGTAAAATAAATAGGTTTAAACCAAAACTCGTTTTCTATCCTATACATATACGTCGTCCAAAGCGCTGACCCTAAATACCTGTCCAAAGGTTGTCTGTGTAATTCAACTGGCAGGGCGTGGCTTAGCCGTGAGGTAATTTGGCGAGTTTACTTTCCAATACTTTGGGTTCTTTCAAATTTAAGTTGGTAATTATCGTTAATGCGTACAAATAACTGTATCCTAAAATATATAAAAAAAAAATGGCGTGCTTAGAGAAAGTGAATAATTTCATCGTTTGGTTACCCAAGCCTGGTTACTTCAGCTTGGACAAGCTGAAGTTACGAGGGTTTGGTTATTAACTTACGATTTAGATTTTCAATTTATTTATATCGACTCTTTGAAGAAGTAAGCAATTTCAGTGACCTTGGTCTAGAGGTAAAGCGTCGGCCTCTTGATCCAAAAGTCCTGAGTTCGATTTCCGGGAGCGGCTATCGATCTTGGTTCTTTCATTGGCCAACACATTCGGCGCGAGTACTGGTGAATTTTCCATGAAGCAGAATCGAGAGGGATTAATCTAAGTTGCAAGAACTTGTTTCCCAATTGATGTAAACAAATAAGTTTAAGCCAAGTAAGCAATTTAAAAAGCAGATTTACCTTAAGATTAAGTGCAACGGCCCATTACTTAGGCTCCGCCCTGCCAGGGTAATAATCATGGATTAAACACACTTACAACATCATTCGCCCTTTATCATTAAACAATCGGCAATTGAAAATGTTAACCTAGAATCTCAAAATAGATAAGATTTAAAGTGATTTGAGTTTTTTTATTTGTTTGTCCTTTTTCGTGATCAATGTGATTAGCAGCTCGGACTAATCGACGTTCTGTGTTTATCACATTTACATGACAGATATAGTTGTCATGCACTGAGCCATGTGATGTAGTGACCTATAGTTCCGTAAAAAAAAGAGTGAGGTCCGAAAAACCGTTATCTCCTATCATTTTCAATGTAAAATTTATCTTTGATCACTCACTTGAAATTGCAGGTCTATAACCGTTGAAGTATTGTTAATGGACGATCAAAAACTGGTAACTACAGCTTACTCAAGCTATAGTTACGAGGTTTAGGCCGACTATCGACGACAATTGAAGTGATTGTCATTAAAAGCATCAGAATTCGAGTCACGTAATACAGTGAAACCAACCCTGCGATTAGAATGTAAAACCGAAGTGCAAAGCGAGGTATCATTTCGAAAGCGCTTCGCTAACATTTTCATCCTGAACGCAGGGCTTTAGTAACCGACCACCAAAATGAACGGTCAATAGTGGTGGCTGAGAGGAATGGTCGCTCAAAACTTGTTTCCAGGGCCAAGCATTACCAAACTTATTTAGCACTCAAGAGTTATTGTTAAGCGATTCGTACGTTAAAATGGTGATAAACGCCGCTTTTTAAGGTGTGTCAGTCATATCGGAGACGCTGGATTACCTAACAATAAATGCCTGGAATTTTACGTTAACTTTTGGAAAATAGCTGCTGAATGTTATAAAAAGGATCAGGGGCGGAAGGGGTTCGGGGAGTTCAAACGAACCTCATCTGTAAACCTATTATTCAAATTCGTGCGGAATTTCATTTATAACAATTCCAAATGTGCGCCAAGCAAAGACTCTGGCCAGCCTGTGCATTTGCACAGTCTGACCAGGGTCATCACTTTTGCGCTTTGTAGAAAGATATGGTTAAAAAGTGTCTTTAGGAAGTCAGACAAACGTCTATTTATATTACGTGATAGTCCAGGTTGGTTAATGTCGTCCCTTCGCACACATTTCAAATTGTTGGAAATGTCACGCACATGCTCATTTAACCATTTTCCTGTTGTTTACAACATATTCCTGTAGAGAGCAAAGTTTTGACAGACAGTATAGACTAAGATCAGTCTGTACAGTTGTTCAGCCTGATCTTTGCATACACTTTCTGTCTTCTACTAGATTTGTGTGAGTAAACAAATCAAAAGAGACTAATGAGTAATTCCAAACAGGGGCATTTGTTTGAACAAAATCTTAATTTCATAAGGATGCGGGATCATTTGTGTAATACCTGGAAAACGACCCTTCCTTTTATAGGTTCGAACCCCATCTACAGAACTTCTGGATCTGCTCCAGAGGACGCAATGGTTCTACCAAACAAAATGGACGCACCAGATTGATCAAAACAAAATCAAAACAACAGCCCGAGTATCAACAGTTACAAAACGTCAAAGAATATGAAATAACTCATTGCTAATATACTGAACAACAAAAATAACGCACCACTTTCCAATGACAAATAATTTAACCCTGAAAACGATCAATTTAATGATATGACATTACTTTAGTTTTGCCGGCCACTAGGTACACAATTGCGATGAAATTTATTTCTAAACTCATACTCAGTTGAGTAAAGACACTTGAATGTGATAAACATGTTTTTTGCTCGTGCAACAGATCGAATGCATCTAACGATAATAAAGTTGGTCTAGTATTACAGCAACTAAAGGTGGTAATGAAAAACAGTGTAGACATTTATCAGATCAAGCAAAGTCTTTGAGTTTGGCAGTAGCGAAAAATTGAATTTTGCAACGCCATCACGCATAGTCATATTGATCTGATTAATTAAATCAAGGACACTTGCAACTGCCATGGGGGACAAAAACTGGCCTATTGTATGTTTAAACCATATTTTTTTAACAGCTCTCGGTGCCATACTTTGGATGCTGACACGATGAGGAGGCTGCATTATTAGGTGATATGACCGGAAATTCTTACTCTCTATGCCACAGTTTTCCAGGTTTTAGTGGACTATTGATGGCAGTGAAACACAAAAATTATGAATCTGAGCCGAGTATCTAATCCTTCAGTAGCTATAGTCGTATGTAACACCCCATGAGCAAGTGAATTTTATGGTCCATTCAGCTCATGCAATATGGACTTTCTTTGCGAACACCTTTTTTAAGTGATATCAATGTCTAATCTTTCACCGACTGGACTTATCTCAAGATCTAGCACGTCAAATACGAGCTTGCAATGTGCAATGATGGTCAAAAAGAGCACGAAAACCCAAGGCTTTGAGTCAGATTGAGGCAGCACGCACAGCTAATGGATAGCCATATTGGGAGTAAGTCTTGATAAAATTAAGAGAAATCCACGTGTCAGACATTCTTTGAGTGAAATTTTGCATATGGATTCTCGTGCTAGGGACTTTATTTAGCAATGGAAACCTTCTCTAATTTCAAAATTTTTCATTTTGGGGGTTGTCCATTTTATGAGTGTGTAACTCTTCAATACGTATGTATACGCTGTCGACCTTTTTGACACAAATCAATGATTGGTCAACGTTCATTTTCATATAATCATTCTTTAAAACTTTATATTATGAAAAAAAAGTTATATCCAAAAAAAATGAAGCAATGCTTTATTTTTGTTGTTCAGTATAGATAAACTGAACTCCAAACGGAACGTCTTTAAATATTTGTTCACTTTATAACTTAAACGTTTTTGACTGAATTTTATTTTTTGAGTTTAATACCTGTCAAAACTGACTAGCTTTTCTACACCCACCTTTTCACAGTTGGGTATATGTTCCTTTCCGTAGAAACGCCTTTTTAGTAAACGAGTATCCTCAGCCTGCTGTATCTAATGCACAAGTGTTTTATGAAAAAAATAATGTGCATTAAATGTCGTGAAAAAAATATACACTGAAAGATATTTTAGCTCATAGAAATAACCCGTTTCAAAATCCTTATATTTCGTTGACTTCAAATGTTAGATTAGAACGTTATCAACAAAACAAGCAAGTAAAAGAGGGCCTTGTGCTATGAATACAAACTTAAAACTGTTCCTGCAACTTTAAAGTTCAAATAACGATGAAGCTACTTCGACGATTTTCCGATAGGATTTCAAAGACTGATGCAACTAAGCATGTGTTTTAATCTTTGCTTGTAACTTTTTTGATGGTGTTGTCAAGCAAGGCGTCTCTATTTGACAACGGTAGCATCATTATTTCATCCCATACCTGAGGCTATATGATAATTCCACGAAAAGTAGAAAAGAAAATTGTAAAAGCTTGTAACTATTTTAAATTATATTTTGTGGGCGTTTCTTTTGGAGACAAGTCTTATACGAGGGTGGCCTATTTTTGTTGACGCGTCAGCTCAAAGTGCCCGAGTAACCAATCCGATCAGAATTTTACGATGGAGTCTGAAAGAGCATGTCTTGAGGGATTTTCTGTAAATTTTGGTTGAATTCAAACCAGTAGTTACAGCGAAGAAGATTATTTTTATTTTTCACCATTGGGTGCCCCTTTTTCGGTGATACCTCAGCTCATATTGCCCGTATTATCAACTCGGTCAGAATTTAAAGAAGTAATCTGAAAGAACTTGTCCTGAAGATCTTTTTTTGTAAAATATGGTTGTATTTTACCAGTAGTTTCAGAACTGAAGATTTTTTTTATATTTCTGAATTCGGGGCCCCTTTTCTGGTAACACATCAGCCCGTAGCGCCCAAATATCCAACCGATCGGTGCTATCAACCTGATCAGAATTTAACGAAGGAATCTGAGAGTGTATGTTCCAAGGATCATTCCTGTGAAATTTGGTGAAATTCTTCCCGGTAGTTTCAGAGGAAAAGATAGATAAATGAAAAGTTTACGAACGGACTAACGACGGGAAATGAAGCTAAAATTACTTCATCATATGGGACCCACTTTACGTGACACGACAGCCCTTAGAGACCATTTCATCAGTCCATCTAGAATTTCGTGTACAAAAGCTGAAAGAGCATGTTCTAAGCATAGTTCCTGTGAAGTTTGGGTGAATTCTGAACAGAAGTTTCAGAGGAGAAGATTTTTTTCATATTTCATCATACAATTAATAACATCGTGAAACTGACATTCACCTAAATCATAACCATTCTAAATCGCTCAATCAGCGATCCAATCATTCATTCGAAACACTCACTCAAACCATTCAAAACCGCTCAAACCCATTGGAAAACACAGAACCAACAGCGTTATTAAAAATAAATTTTGATAGAGAAAATCACGATTTCTCTGACATAATTCAAGTTGTTAGCGTTGCATAGATTCTTGAAGAAATAGGAAGCTATGTAAAGAACTTGTGTGCATATTTCATTAAAGGGAGGTAATCAATATAGCTAATTTTGTTCATCATGAACAAAATTTGCTATATAGGATTACCTCCCATTAAATTCACTCAATACTCGCTCCACACACTCATTCAATTTCATCCCTAAATCATTCCAAAATCATTCACCTTGTCAATTTCACGATGTCGTTAACTGTATGAGACACTTTTTCAGTGACGCGGCTGCCCGTAGAGCCGATGTAATCAGCCGGATCAGAGTTTGCGAACAAATTTGAAAGAGCTTTTCTAAGCATCAATCATGTGAAGTTTTGTTGAATTTTGAACAGTTCGCTCTGAGAAGAAGATTGTATTTATATTTCATCATTTGGAACCCCTTTTTCAGTGACGCGAAAGCCCGTAGAGCCAATTTCATCAGCACGCTACGAATTTTAAGAATAAATCTGATAGAGCATGCACTAGGTGGTATCAAGAATTGTTCCTGTGAAGTTTGGTTGAATTCTGACCAGTAGTTAAAGAGAAAAAGATGTTTAAAGAAAACAGTTAACTGACGGACGGACGCACTCACAACGGACACAAGGCCGTGACAATAGCCCCGCCAGACTACGTCCACTGGAGCTATAAATGTTAACGTTCTGCAAAGATTTTGAACCGTAGGTTATAGAGTATTTATTGTTTTACACGTTAGTTCTTGAATTGTACTGGTACTACAACATAGATCTAGAACTTCATTTTACTTTTGCTTTTTACATAAGTTTTTTTTTTTTTTTTTTTTTTTTTTGTAGTAATTGAACTAAAGTTCTTGAATCAGTTAAAGATTTAAGACTGGAGTCTTAGAAGTGAAAGATCTAGAGTTCCAGAAGATTAAGAACTAGAGTTCAAGACGTTCTAGAAAATTCAATTATAATTCACTCAAGATGACCTTAACAACAGTTTTCAGGGGCCTCTTTCAAGCAGAAAAATCGTACAGTTGATCTTATTATCATCGTACGATTATATATAAGATGGTCGTAAATGGTTTTCACAAAAAAAAAAAAAATCTCTGAAAATCGTAGACAACTTGGTCATCGTAAAATTGAATCTTTTGAACCTGCACGTGCAGTTTATCTGATGTAAACTTCCGCGTTAGTTGGTAAATTGTCCGATGTATATTATCCATGATTAATGTCCTGGTAGGGCGTAGCCTAAGTAACGGGTCGTTGCACTTAAGGTTAAGGGAAATCAGCTTTTATCTAAAATAACCTACTTCTAAAGAGAGTCGACATAAATAACTCGAGACCTTAAATCGTGGATTGGTAACCAAATCCTCGTAACTTCAGCTTAATCAAGCTGAAGTTACGAGACCTTGGTAATCAAACGATAAAATGTGTTCACTCTCTCAAATCACGTGAATCCTTTAGACTTTAGGATACAGTTATTTGCACGCGTTAACGATGATTATACCGACTTATATTTGAAAGAACCCAAACTATTGAAAAGTAAACACGCCAAAATACGTCACGGTGAAGCCCCGCCCTGCCAGTTCATTAATTACGCAGAATACACTACGGAGCATAAAACCATCATACTGACCAAAGAAAATATCTTTTCTTGCATGTTCTGACACATATATAATACGTATTTAGTGTTTTGTATGAGAAAAAATATCTAACGAGGTTGGGAGAATTGATAATTGGCGAGGCTCTGCCGAGACAATTATCAATTCTCACAACCGAGCCAGATATTTGTAACCAGGCCTTCCAGCGCTTTGATTTTACCTGTTTAGCTATTTTTAGTCTTCACGTGATTAATTGGCGGTACCGTGAAGGATATTGGGATCGATTTGAAAAGGCTAGAGTGTTTTATACGAAGTGGTTGGATTTATCGTTGGGATCGGATTTATTTCGGTTTGTACCTTTTTGTTTGGTTTGAATTGTTGCTCTTCATATCGTATTGCTTGGATTTGGTCGTAGTTCGCGTCGAGAGATTTAATCGCCGTGATTTATCTTAATTTACGAGTAATTGCCGGTTTTCGCGTGCGTCCCTTGTTCCGATCTTGATCCTTCACAGCACTCACTTATAACATCTAATTGTTCTTTTACAGCTAACACGCACGTAAAAATGGTGTATTGAGAGATACAGATGATGGGAGAACATTTAGTCACATTGATTGGTAGGTTTCATTTAGGAATTATTGTAATTAGTAAAACGTCGCGTGAAATGGAGAATCGGGTACATTAGCCTTTTCCTATTGTATTAGATTGTATTTGTATGTTAATGGGTACGTTTTGTACTGTAGTTACAATGTTCTTTTTACTTGTATATATTTCAGGATGTTGTCGTCACATGTATTGATGTTATGTCGTTGTCGGTCTTGATGCCACGTCGAGATGATATTATAGTTACATAATTAAGAGAACTGTAGTTACGTTCATTTATCCAATCCTACCCTACTGAGGACTAGAACGACCCCACACCCACTTTGGTTATATATTTTTTCGTACAATACACTAAGTATGTATTATATTTATCTTATAACCTATATTTGTCTTGTTGCGTCGATGTTTCTAACTGAAATGCAAGTTTCTAAAAATAACCGCTAAAATATCATTGTTCTGAAAATAACTATGTGATATCATAAAAAATATCATACGGGATGTTATCACACGAATATTTGTATAGTTATAAGATAAAAATATTTATGGTCAAGTATGAATATTTCAACGGGAATATACCAATTCCGGGCTTTCGCGCCAAATGTGTAGAGCATTGACTGAACCTGACACTTCCTGGTAAAATGAGCATGCGTCATATGCACCTAGTTCCTGGTCAATGTTTCGGGGTTTTAACTTTTCATTATTTTATCATTGGCTTTATATTTTATCATAATTGTTGTTTGTTTATTGGGTAAAAATAATGACTTTATTCTCAAACAAAATTCTAAACAAAGCTAGATGTAACAACAGTGACCCTAATTTCGTATCTCGTTGACTATTTCATTTGCTTGTTTTCAAGTTTTGTTCACAATTTCTCTTATCTGTGAAGCTTTGCGTATGACTGGAACATGTTGTCATAAATTTGGTTATCCCATTCTAACGCTTGCATGTGAAAGTATTAATAATCAATTTTTCATGCGTATGTTTTCGTTGTCAGATCCATGTAACTACAACAGAAAAATTTAAAACGTTCAACTAAGTTTCATCCGGAGATGATGTCGTTTCATTATAGCACTGTTGGAAACAATGGTTCACATTTTGCATTTACTAAACAGGATATGAGTCAATAGTAAAATTGATTATTTTGCGACTTTTTGATATGCCTTCGAGTTAATTTTTTCATAAGATTCGATTTTTTGGAGTTGTTGCGTTATTTTTCGTTAAATTTGACGTCGCACCAAAACTATAGTTACTATGCCTATTTGACGTCCATCTGCGTGCAAAAACGTTTTCTAAAATATTTGAAATTAAGGTTTATTGTAAAATATAGGTTTCAAAAGTATTAAAACTGAATGTAATTTTAAGGAAAACAAAATAACACTTAATTTTACATCCGTTTAAAAAGACAGCTTTTGTGAACATTTGACGCGACGTTGAAATATGCCTTGATTTGCGATATCTTCGTGGAATGGAATTTTCTACAAAAAAATTAACCCGAAGACACATGATTTTTATTTTAAAAAAAATTCAGCGCAATGGTTTGGCAGCAAAAAATCTAAATTTCAGCATACGTAACCGGACAAATTTTCGAGAAAAAAGTAAATTCTTTCAGTAACTGTACTGGAAAACTCTTCATATCTTTAAAAACATTACCTCGTGCGTCTTTTTACGAAGCATTTGGCGTTTTTGGTGAAAATGGGTTAATTTTCTCCAGAAAAATGGACAATTATCTAATTTGGTCCCTAAAATTGTGTCGGCCCCTTGATGACGTCATAGCGTCAACTATACGTTATGAAATCCCTTTTTATGACTGACATATAAAAGCGGGTATTTATATTTTTATAATTTTTTTATATATTTATCGAATTAGACAAGATTTGCAGACAATTTAATATTTGGATATAAAATGACCATCTTTGTGTCCGCAGTTACCGTAAACGCAACATCCAGTCATGAATCAATCTATTAACAGATGACCATTATGTATACTCAAGTGCAGTGAAAATGCACCACCCCAAAAAATTGAATAAACTGTCCTAAATTGTAAAAAAAAAAAGAAAATCATTCGACCTCTTTTTTTTTTATCGTCTTTCAACCTAAAAAGGATCATGTAGACAATATATGTCTTAACATCAACCGTGTCACGTTGCTGTTTGTTTGTTAACCATTAGAAATGCCACTTTGGATTCCTCATTTAATTTTACTTTGAAACAATTTTTAAATTGCATAATTAAACGTATCATTTCTTAGAGAATAAAAATACCGCATTAGATTTCACATTTGCTCTGAGCAAAAAGTAGTTAAGTGATCTCAACTTACGTATGGTATTGGATTAACTAAGAACAGTATGTATTTTTTTCATTAAAATCAAAGAATAGTAAATAACCTTTTGGCACTCGTGTTTTCGAGTGATTTGAACTCCAAACGACATGTTAAGGTCCATCAGGGACGCCGAAGGTAGGGTGTAGACGTAGAAATTGATGAGCGTTAGCCTGTGCACGAGTCAACTGGCTAAACAATTACAACCGTTCTACAAAGTGATAGCCAGCATTTTGTATTGGGTTAGAGGTTATGTTACAAAAATTGAAAGATTGAAAGGTTAACAAACCTACTGGTCGGAAATATGATTAACGGTTTTTAACTTTTTTCTTAGGTCATAGTTTCAAAAACCTTCGAGCGTTTCTGACATTACTTTTGATTGGCTGGTGAATATTATGGCGAAAAAAAGGCGCGCACGTGAATACTTGGACGTGCACCCCTATATTTTTGGGGGTGCACGTCCAAATAATGGACGTGCACCCATATTATTACGGGTGCAACCCTAAAATATGGACGTGCACCCACAAATAATACGGATCTACCCTCAGTAATTACGGGTGCACCCCCTTTTTTAAGCGTGCACGACTGTTTGCAGACTTTCGACCCAAACCGTACACCATAAAAAGGCGTATGCAGACGACAGTCTGCGACGGAATAGTAAAATACCTTTAATACCACTTTCAATAATAGCTCAGTTTTATCGACTGCCTTGGTTGTTTAGTGGTAAATGCACTCGATCCGTGACCTGGAGGACCGTGGTTCGAGCCCCACTGTCGCCGGGGTGTGTTTATGGGCAAAACACTTAATAGCCAGCCCCAGTTCACCCAGCTGTCAAAATGGGTATCAGTGTGTTTAAACCACTGCCTCTCTCTCAGGGACGTGAAAACATCAGGATTGAGTGTTCGAGAGCGATTCTATAAGCTTAAGCTTTTGTCGCAATCGAACTAAAATAAATTAGGCCTAGTATAAATTAAACTAGTTTTATCGCGTAATTATCGCGTTTATAGCGTAAGAAAACATTTTTTTCCGACATAACAAGAAAGAAGTAAAGCTTGATATCCTATTTCGAAAATAATTGATCGTGACAAAATATCTAATTCCCTTCCCTAACATAATCGATTCGTCTTCACATAAAAACAACAACAACAAAAGTTTAAAAAAATGCATGTTCATGAAACTTTATAATCGTTAGCATACACAATATCAATTCTACCTGGTGTCTGTTCTTATTTCAAGAGTTCTAGACAACAACTTTTTCAAATGTTCGTTGGACCTGCGAAAGCAAACACATGGATTTTTTTACAGGTTACTAAAATCCCTCAACAAGAAATACTTGATGCCCAGGAGAGCCAAGAATCGCTCCCCTGGAATAGCCACACGAAAAACAAAAAGAAACATTAATTATTAATTTTCTTTACGTAAAATTTAAGTAAATGGTGATTGAAGAAAGATAGGTCAACGTCAGTGGTAATGTAAATCTTACTATTAATTTTATACAGTGCTTGACCCTATTATCATCAACACTAATTAGTAGCAAAATATAGTTCTTGGCCTATTGGTTAAATATGTTAGAAAGTAGGTCAAATATCATGGTTGGGATAAAGGGTTCAGTAGGATACCGGAGTCAAAGACACTCATCTAAAAACTTTATTATTGATTAAATACTGTAGCCATAATAATTCAGTAGGTCAAAGGTCACAGTCAGCGTTAAGGCTTCATCAGCATGCCAGAATAAAACAAACCATCTTCCTATCTTTCTTATTGACTTAATACAGTCCTAGACCCTATAACGATTTCTTAATGATTTAAGAAAGTAGGTGAAAAGTCATGATCTTGTTCAAAGATACAACTTGATGCCAGAATAATCATCTAATGCCAACAATAAAGGAAAATGATATATCAACCATTTTTATTGGCTTAGATCTGGCCAAAAGGTTCCACATGGTGCCAAAATTAAAGACAGTCATCTACCAACCTTTAGCATTGACTTACACAGTTCTAGACCTAATACTTTATCTCTAAGAAAGTAGGTCAAGTGTCAATATATAAGCCAAGAGTTCATCGTGTTACCAGAATCAAAGACAATCTATTTGACTTAGTACTGTCCTACACCTAATAGTTCAATATTCAAGAAAGTAGGTCAAATGTTGGGGTCAGGGTGAAGGCTTAATAATGATGTCAGAAAAAAAGACAATTATCCACAAACTTTATATTTATCTAAACACGGCCCTAAGCCTCATAGTTCAATAGTTAAGAAAAAGAAAACCAGAAACATTCATTTACCAACCATTTTTATTGACTTAACACAGTCTTAGCTCTAAAGATTCAATATTTAAGAAAGTAGGTCAAAAGGTCAAGGATGGGATCAAGGGTTCAACATGACGCAAGAATCAAAGACAATCATTTACCCATTTTCGGTGGACGTTTACGTTCACCAGTGTTAGTACCGCGTTTGAACAATCCTGTCAGATGTTTATAGGTTTTCAAAACAGTAGTGTTCACTGAGATTCAATTTACTCTTTTTCAAGAATGGTATCCGTCTGACAACTATGCATTTTAAAAATGGAGTGAAACAAGGATTTTACATAACTTGTTGAAACCTCATCTCAAAGACATCTTTTAAGTGCGAAATCATATGCAATTCTGAGATCGGGTGAACGTTTTTCTTGCGTAGAACTACTTTTCAGACAGAGTGAGTAATTTGCCCCTTGTTTCCCAATGGTCCATGGGAGGTCACTCACGAAAACTTGGTGAATGGAATTACTGGAATGGTAACCTCCCCTGACATTGCTAATGTATATGATAGAGTGAATGTGTAAAACCTGTGATTTTGTAAAATAACTGAAAGTTTCAGGAATTTTGTAAAAAACACTGATTCTGTCAGCTATTTCATAAAATGGCTGAATTTTTCAGTCAATATGTAAAATAAAAGAATGCTTTTGAGAAAAGAGTATAATACAGTACAAGTTATAAGTCAAATATGTATTTTATTACAATATTTCATTCAGCTTTTCTTATTTTTGTATGAAATTCATATTTATTTTCTATATATTTAGATTGTTTGTAGTATTTGCTATAATTTTTGTTGTTCAAAAAATATGTTAAAGATGAGCATCCAGAGTCAGAAAAGAGGCAGAGAACAACAAGCCTACATGTAATCTTACTAAGGACTTCAATTCTCCCTAAGTGTGATTATGTTATAGTTTCATACCACCATGAAACCAATAAATATCCTCTTCAACTCTTAATTAAGAATATGAATTATTTATTTGCGAACCAATCTAGCCAATAATTGCCATTTTACGATGAAACTGGTTGTTTGATTTTTCCCTTTGTATTTTGTATCTATGTCAATAAATAAATGCCATTCTAATGTGATACGTGTTATTAATTTTATTTTTCAAGTTTGAAATAAAAATTTAAAAATCCCTACGATTCAGAATACAAAATTATGAATAAAAACTGTTTCACATACTTACTGATTTCTTCAGATAATTTATGATTTAACTTACATACTCAGTTATTTTAAAAAAATACTGAAGCATTCATTTCTCTCTCTCAAAAAAATGAATAAATAAATAAATAAAAACATAGATAATGAATTAAAAAAATATGATAAATCTAGTAATTGAAATAATACTGTTTTACCCTATATTATCACAAATATCATATTATTTCATTATATTATCTGAAAATTCTAGTCATTTTATCAAACAACTGACTTAATCAGTCATTTTACAAAATCCCTGAAATTTTCAGTTATTTTACAAAATCACTGGTTCTACATTTTCACTGTAACATATATAAAACAATGGCCAATTAATGGTAATACCGGAATACACATGAATACCGATACAGCCCGAGTAGGTAAAGTAAAGTATTCAGGTCATGCGATAAAGGTTTATGCAAAGGGGTTTTATTTTTACTTTTCAACACGCGACAGCCAATCTCGAGACAAAGTGTTTGCAATTTTTTACGTGTTTATATAAACACTTACCCTTTCTTTCTTTATTTGAGAATGAAAATCGCAGAACAATAAATTATTATCTTTTTATAAGCATTTTTTTAAAGCATATATAACACCATAATTTTAATTATGAGTTTACGGAGAATATCGATTAGTATTACAAAATCAGAATAATAACCTAGATTGTCATTTCTTTCCATTTACACTCTATCGATCAGACAATCACTCTTTAAAATTCACCCGGCTTAATGCAGAAAGTTATCAAAACCTTGTAATTACAGGACTTTTATTGACGATCGACGATAGATGTTGAGAAATGTATATCTGAAGCAAGATGCGAATTTGGGTCGGGTCATTTTCCTTTTATCGTAATTTACATTTAAAATTTCTCCTTTCTCAACAAATAGAAGAATCACTCTAGTATGCCAACAGAATCGTCCACCATCAGTACTTTCAGTGCTTGATTTAACTTAGCACAATCGTACTCCTTATAATTCAATATTAAGGAAGGAAGGTCTAAGGTCAAGGTCAGGTAAATCATGATGCCAGAATCAAATACAATTATCTACAAACCATCGTTATTGCCTTAATACTGTCCTACACCTAATGATTCAATATTTAAGAAAGTAGGTCAAGGGTCAAGGTTTGGGTTAAGGGCTCAATTTGATGCCAGTATCAAAGAACATCATCTACCAACCTTAAGTATTAATGTATTGACTTTACACAGTCCTGGACCTAATAATCCAATATATAAGAAAGAAGGTCAAATGTTATGGTCAGAGTAAAGGGATCATCATGGTACCAGAAAAAAGACAATCATCTATCAACCTTTAATATTGACTTAATGCAGTCCTACACTTAATCATTTATATCCTATGTCTAGTTTTAGACAGTAAGCGTTTTTTTATTTCTCTGTTTCGGTCCCTTTTCTGATGTCGTGAAAGCCTCAAGTACCAAAAGTCATTGCCCACAAGAATAACCTAGAATACTAAAGATCATTTCAATAAGGTTTGGACGCATTCTGAAAAGCAGTTTCAGAGAAAAGGATAATAACAAGAGGACCATGACGGTCCTAGATCGCTCACCTGAGTCTTCTTGACCCCTAAGACATGGATGGCATCAATTAAATAGGCAGATGTCATAAAGGAGATAATTTCTACTTAAAGCCAACTTTCATGAAGTTTGGGTCAAAATTGTGGCCCCTAGAATAATAACAAGAAAATTGTCATTAAGGCTCCTTTTCCCTTGATATGGCATAGATCTTGCCCATATTCAAAAGGTTTCATCCTTGTGACCTGGCCAACATTCTGACCAAGTTTCATTAAGATTGAGTCATCTTTGTGGCATCTAGAGTGTAAACAAGAAAATTGTCATTAAGGCTCCTTTTCCCTTGATATGGTATGAATCTTTCTCATTTTCAATTCGGTTTATCCTTTGTAAACTGGCCAATATTCTGACCACGTTTCATGAAGATTTGGCCATAATTCTGGCCTCCAGAGTGTAAACAAGAAAATTGTCATTGAGGTCCCTTTTCCCGTGATATGGATTGGATCCTTCCCATTTTCAATAGGGTTCATCCTTGTGACCTGGAAAATATTCTGACCAAGTTTCATGAAGATTGGTACATATTTGTTGCCTCTAGACTGTAAACTAGAAAATCGTTATTAAGATTCCTTTTCCCGTGTTTTCGCACGACGCCGGACGACGGACTACAGACGACAAACGACTCACGACACACAAAGAACGACGGACTAGGACATTCAATGATCACAAAAGCTCACCTTGAGCACGAGCTAAAAAGACACAAGGACTCTTTTTTGATGACGTGGTAGCCCGTAACACCCATGATATTTATCTAATCAGAATTTTACGAAGAAATCTGAAAAAGTGTGTCCGAGAAACAATTCTTGTGAAATAAGGTTGAATTCTGATGGGTAGTTTCAGTGAAGAAGATTGTTTCTATTTTTCACCATTGGGGCCCCTTTTTCGGTGATACCTCAGCTCATATCGCCCATATTATCAACACGGTCAGAATTTAAAGAAGTAATCTGAAAGAACATGTCTTGAAGATCTTTTTTTTTTTTTGTAAAATATGGTTGTATTTTGACCAGTAGTTTCAGACACGAAGATTTTTTTTATATTTCTGAATTCGGGGCCCCTTTTCTGGTAACACATCAGCCCGTAGCGCCCAAATATCCAACCGATCGGTGCTATCAACCTGATCAGAATTTAACGAAGGAATCTGAAAGTGTATGTTGCAAGGATCATTCCTGTGAAATTTGGTGAAAATCTTCCCGGTAGTTTCAGAGGAAAAGATGGATAAATGAACAGTTTACGAACGGACTAACGACGGGAAATGAAGCTAAAATTACTTCATCATATGGGACCCACTTTCAGTGACACGACAGCCCTTAGAGACAATTTCATCCGTCCAATCAGAATTTCGTGAACAAAAACTGAAAGAGCACGTTCTAAGAATAATTCCTGTGAAGTTTGGGTGAATTCTGAACAGAAGTTTCAGAGGAGAAGATTTTTTTCATATTTCATCATACAATTAATAACATCGTGAAACTGACATTCACCTCAATCATAACCATTCTAAATCGCTCACTCAGCGATCCAATCATTCATTCGAAACACTCACTCAAACCATTCAAAACCGCTCAAACCCTTTGGAAAACACAGAACCAACAGCGTTATTCAAAATAAATTTTGATATTGAAAATCGCGCGATTTTTCTGACATAATTCAAATTGTTAGCGTCGCATAAGTTCTTGAAGAAATAGGAAGCTATGTATAGAACTTGAATGCATATTTTATTAAAGGGAGGTAATCAATATAGCTAATTTTGTTCATCCTGAACAAAATTTGCTATAAAGGATTACCTCCAATTAAATTCACTCAAAACTCGCTCCACACACTCATTCAATTTCATCCCTAAATCATTCAAAAATCATTCACCTTGTCAATTTCACGATGTTGTTAACTGTATGAGACACTTTTTCAGTGACGCTTTTGCCCGTAGAGCATGTCATCAGTCTGATCAGAGTTTTACGAACAAATTTGAAAGAGCTTTTCTAAGCATCATTCCTGTGAAGTTTTGTTGAATTTTGCAGAGTTCTTTCAGTGAAGAAGGATTTTTTTATATTTCATCATTTTGGACCCATTTTCAGTGACGCGAAAACCCGTAGAGCCAATTTCATCAGCACGTTACGAATTTTAAGAATAAATCTGAAAGAGCATGCGATATGTGGTATCAAGAATTATTCATGTGAAGTTTGGTTGAATTCTGACCAGTAGTTACAGAGAAAAAGATGTTTAAAGAAAAAGAATAACGGACGGACGGATGAACGTACTCACAACGGACACCAGGCCGTGACAATAGCCCCAATGGACTACGTCCACTAGAACTTTAAATGTTAATGTTCTGCAAAGTTTTTGAACCGTAAGTTATAGAGTATTTATTGTTTTACACATAAGTTCTTGAATTGTACTGGTGTTATAAACCGTTTTGGAATACTAACCGTCTCGAGACGGCTCGCTCTCCGTTTTGGAATTCCAAGCCCGATCGATCCGTCTCGAGACGGTTTGACGAGAATATCATTAGGAAAAATGAAAAGTAACAATTTTTTTATGAAATAAATAATACCAAACATGTGCAAGTTAAGTTAGTATCTTGAAAAAATGTAAATAATGCTTATCAAAAAGGAAAAAAAATGTTGTCAACTTGTAATTTATGGCAAACTCTGTACCTCGGGATATTCTGTATAAATAAGAATGATTGACAACAGAATGATGAGCAGTCAGTTAAATAATGACAATGACTTTAGACTTAAACACAGTAAAGGAGTAGTCAGTCTAAAATGTCTAGGTTAATCCTTCATGAGATATGCAATTGACAACGCGTTATGATTTTAATGACACTTGTGTATTCAAAGTTTCTGGTAGAGATACACATGCAGCAGATTATGCGTTTTTATTTTCTCAATAGATTTCCTTCTTGAGAACATATTTTCGACAAATATATTTCCATAATTTTCATTTTATTCATTTATTTTTTTTTTATTTATTTCACGAATTCATTTGAAATTGAGTTTATAAAATTTTAAGTCATTAATTAAAAAATCATTTTTATTCATTTTAACAATAATGAACTAAGATTTGTGTTTTGATTATATTTATTTATTCTTGCTTTTTATATTAACTTGACGCAACTTGAAATTTCTAATTTAGTTTAAGATTTTTATATATATATATTTGTTAACCTATAATTTTAGTAATAAATGTACGATAACCGTTCCTCAAAAATTACAACATTAAATTAATTTCTGAAATAGTCGTAATTGAGATATTTAGAAAATGCTGTTTATCTCTTTAGCTTTTTTTCAAATTGATTTAAATAATGAATATTTTAAATTCAATAAGCTAAATTAAAAGTAATGATCTGTTTATTTAAACTTGGATTTTCAAAAAAAGGGGGGGGGGGAGAAAAAACTCTTCTATACACTATTCCTAACTTGTGAATTTTAGATTGTGTTTCAAACATATTGCCAATTATATGTATTCGGACATTTTAATCAGTCTGGCTCACGATTTAGCAATAATAGAGCAGAAATTACGCAATGTATGTCTATACAGCCTGTCAAATCTCTTTGTATTGTAGAAAAATGCTATGAACAGCCTGAGAAACATGAAGCATATATGAACCTTTATACTTGCTCACAAAGCAAGATTTCGTTTTCTTTTCTACATAAGAAATGTAAAACATTAGTTCTGTTGCTTTTCACGCATTGAATTGAAACATTTATCGAAATATGGCTTTACATTAGTGCATCTTTTACTTCTAAACCGTATACTTGTTAAGATGAGAGAAATGGGCCTTGGACACAGGAGAATTCGGTGATTTCTATTCGAATAAGCATTGCTTTTTCTCAATTCAAAATGGGGGGGGGGGGGGGGTTATCAATTTTGAAAACAATGTTCATTACTCTATTTGTAATCAACAAGAAGCATTAAAACATGCTGAAAGCTACCTACCTACCTACCTGCCTATCTACCTGACTAGCTAGCGATCTAACAAGTTTACTAACTTTTATTCCAAGGACAAAATGTTTGTTTTGTGATTACTTTGACGACCTTTTCTTCCTATACCGTGAAGTTAATTTAGATAATATTATCAAAATTCACTCTTTCCGGTATTACTTTGCTTCACATATTAAACAAATTAAACATAAGTTATGAACTTCGTCATTTTTTATCAAAATGACCTGATTTAAAGTTATAGTTTTTCTTTCCAAGTCAGTCGATTCCAAAAAGGGGGTAACCATTTTGGAATTACTTTTCCTAATTGAAATGTCTTAAATTCTTTTCCGGGTTAAGTTTTTCGTTTTTTTTTTTATTGTTTTTTTTTATATTTCATTTTGTTGTTGTTGTTGTTGTTGTTGTTGTTGTTCATTTATTGGAACACTACATCTATAGTTTAAATACCTATCCCCACATTAAAAGAAACGATATTATACCTCAATTTTGAAATACATGTCCAAGTATGCAAGTTAGACAAAAGAAATTGCCTGACGTGTCGACGTCATTAGTCCGTATTAGCGAAGACACGCCTATAAAACATGTAATTGTATCATTAAAAAGGAACGAAATCGGATTTTATTGCAAATTCGTGAATAGATCAATCAAACTCCAGGAACATAAGGTATTCGCCATATGAGTTTTCCGTTAACAGCACCTTATCGCGTTTTTACTGAACACTTCTCATATGCTTATGATAGATTAAAAATGTTGTACGCCTGAAAGCCAAATACGGATTCTTCATTTAAAAGAAAAAGGAATAAAATAAAACGAACTGAAATCAATTTATAAACGGTAGAAACTATCTCTAGATTGACTACAATATGATATATGCTGAGCCTAGTAAGGCTAGCCTGAAACATGTTTGTCCTTCAACCCTGGGGTTGTGAGATGTATCACCGGGTCGGTCAACCCAAATCAACACTTTGGGAAAATTCATTATAACTTACCGATAAGGAGAAGGCCTTAGTGGGATGTGCACCCGATGTTCGTATAAAATATCATTTTGTAATTCAATGTTTTATTAATGTGAAGAACTACAGAAAGCCATGGAGATGTGCTTCGGAGACAACGTTTTAACTGTAATTTTGTGCTAAGCTATATAATAATTTATTACATGTAAAATGCCTTTACTGTCATTCCAATCCTCGGGTATGAAGTTTTACAAATTAATATTTTGTTAGTTCTACTGACCGAAGATCAGAAGAGCTTTAGCTATGGCGTATTTCTAGACCCCCGGCCGCCTATCGGTAAACAATCCTCATTTATTTGAGAAAGTCCACAAATGATTAAATTGAAACTTTCTTATCTTCATTGTAGGGTCACAGGTCACTCTCTCACTCGCTTTCTTTCACTCTCTCTCTCTCATTCTCTCTCTCTTTCCTTTTCCTTTCTCTATTCTTTCTCTTTCACTCTCTCGCTCACTTTCCTACATTTTGTTTTATCTGAAATTAGGCATGCGTTTCATATTAAACCTGCGACCTATTTAAATATCAAGGTGGATAACTGTAGATGCTCGAGTTATAAACCGTACAAAAGTTCTTCGTGAAAAAGAGGGCTGGAGTCACAAAATTTGCTGCCAAAATATTTGTCCGGTAGAATATCCCCAAATTTTGACAATATATGCGAGGTCGTGTGTCAAGGAACACTGTGAAAATTTCAGCAAATCCGTCATTAATTGTATGAGTAGTTGCGTTTATACAATGAGCACGGACGGACAGACATAGGGTCTACAGACGTCGAGACGGACAGGCAGACGGAAAATATTATACCCAGATACTTTCACCTTTAGGGTCTAAAACATCCCAGTATTGTATTATATCATGAAACTCAAGTCAAACGAAGTTTTAATTTTCAAATATGAAGAACCGTTCTCAGAATTAACATTTTCAATTTTCTGAAATTTATTTCCTTTTCATTTTGGACCAAATAATACGCTAGTGTAGCAATTGTCCAATAAAAAACGTAGATTTTTTCTTCTAATTTGATTAATTGAAGAGAAAAATTACATAATATATATTACGTCCCTGATCTTTGTAAGAATATGGTTTTAAGAATCGCTTTGAACAAATTACAGGATTATTCCATTGATTTATCAGTAAATAGACTTTTTTATTTTTGAAATGAAAATGACTTTAGATAAACAAGACCACTTAAAAAAGACCGATGAGAGTTCTATGATATACCTATTGAGCTGGCAAAACACCTATTGCCCCTTACACACGAACACACAGTTATACAATTTGATAAACGAGACATAACCGTCTTTCATTATTTCCTCATCTAATTTCCAACCCTTTCGAAATAGCTTTAAACAAATTGGATTTTCGGTGCATTTAGATTGTTTTGAACATTAATTGTTAACAAGTTCAAGTTCAAGTTCAATCATTTATTCATTCTAGTCAACAAAGTTGACATAAGAGTATAATATTCAATTTAACAAAATAAAACTTGCACGTGAGCGGTATTAGTGGTGATTAATGTGAAATGTTTTTTTTTTTTTGGGGGGGGGGGGGGGTAAATGTTCAATAAACAGAGTCTCCTGTCCGGCATCAAGCATGAGAAACCCCCACGAGTCGTCAGAGAGGATGCAACCTCCATTTGACCGCGGTATTGCGTTCAAAATGGGAGACACCTCCCAAACGCTCGCAAACGTCTCCCAATCCTGGACACAGGTCAGGTTACCTGATACAGAATATAGTTCATTTTGGACCAAATAATACGCTAGTGTAGCAATTGTCCAATAAAAAACGTAGATTTTTTCTTCTAATTTGATTAATTGAAGAGAAAAATTACATAATATATATTACGTCCCTGATCTTTGTAAGAATATGGTTTTAAGAATCGCTTTGAACAAATTACAGGATTATTCCATTGATTTATCAGTAAATAGACTTTTTTATTTTTGAAATGAAAATGACTTTAGATAAACAAGACCACTTAAAAAAGACCGATGAGAGTTCTATGATATACCTATTGAGCTGGCAAAACACCTATTGCCCCTTACACACGAACACACAGTTATACAATTTGATAAACGAGACATAACCGTCTTTCATTATTTCCTCATCTAATTTCCAACCCTTTCGAAATAGCTTTAAACAAATTGGATTTTCGGTGCATTTAGATTGTTTTGAACATTAATTGTTAACAAGTTCAAGTTCAAGTTCAATCATTTATTCATTCTAGTCAACAAAGTTGACATAAGAGTATAATATTCAATTTAACAAAATAAAACTTGCACGTGAGCGGTATTAGTGGTGATTAATGTGAAATGTTTTTTTTTTTTTGGGGGGGGGGGGGTAAATGTTCAATAAACAGAGTCTCCTGTCCGGCATCAAGCATGAGAAACCCCCACGAGTCGTCAGAGAGGATGCAACCTCCATTTGACCGCGGTATTGCGTTCAAAATGGGAGACACCTCCCAAACGCTCGCAAACGTCTCCCAATCCTGGACACAGGTCAGGTTACCTGATACAGAATATAGTTTGCACTAATTCAGGCATCGGAATTCGGTCATGTTCTATTTTTAGTGTCCATGGTTTGTAAATATCAAAGTACGTCATCGTAACCTTTAGCCTTAACCTTTTTTCACGTGGACATTTGGATAACCTTTGTTCATATTGGGGTCTGTAAGGGCAAAGGCTGTGGTTTTGAACTTTCAGACCTGATGCATTGTGTTGTTAAGTTTTGTTAGTCGTGTGAAACATTGCCCCCTCTGTCCTACACGTTCTGAGCTTGACCATAATTTTCCTCCGGCTGGATGTTGGAATCCTGCTCCTGGGTTTGATGGGATTCAAGCTCTTTCATGGCTTGACTATAGGCTGAGATTCCGTCCATTTCGCTTTCACTATCATTTGTATGTTCTGTTTCCTGTTGATCAACCGCAATTTCGCCTAGCACCTGTGATCTATTGCTCACTAAAGGTGCATATTCACTGTTAAGGTAGTTATGTGTAGGAGATTTTCTCAGAACTTTTTTTGCTGTGCCATTATCACCTATTTCGCTGTTAGAATCGCCAGTTTCATTTACTTTGATTCTGGGGTGGCTGGTAAGTTTGTTCCATTCAGGGAAGGCATCGTGCGTTACCTTGCCCCGGACAACTAATTTTGCCGGGAATATCATCTTCACTGATTTGGGTGGATTTTCTGCTCTAGCGTCCTTATAGAGGGGCCACATTTTTGATCTTGCATTGGCTATTTCTGTCGGAAAATCTCGACTTACACTTAAATTCTGTTTGTCCTTTAGTTTATGAACGTTTTGGAAGATTAAGTCGATATCTGACTGATTGCAGAAACAGACTATAATCGGTCTGGGTTTTCCCCATGGGGTACCTCGTAGGGGATTTCCAAGTCGATGTGCTCGTTGCATGTTTATATCTTCCGGGTTTTCAAGCTCAAGATTATCTTTGAGAAAATGTCTGACCAGTCTAAAACAGTCTTCTTTGCCAAAACGTGATTCGGGAATGCCTCTAAATATTAGGTTAAGACGCCTTGCCCGTGCCTCCTGGTTAATACTTTGGTATTCAAGTACTTTAACCCTTGATTTCAAATTGTCATTTTCGGATTTGAGCTCGCCGACCTGGCTTTCCAGTTTGGTGACCTTTTGAATTAGAAAGTTCATGCCACTTAGAGTTTGAAAGATAATGTTTAATTTCTCATCGGTTGTTTGTTGTTTAAACTTTTCGAATTCGGCCTCATTAGTGTGAAAAACAGGTTCAAAAGTCCCCCCCTGTTGAGTGCCTTTGACGTTTATTTTCTCTAGATAGGTCTACGGGGTCTACAGGGTCAACTGAATAGGGTCTGTGGGTCTGATGGGCATGCGAGGGGCCCGTACCTTGATCAGCTATTTTGTTTTGAGCACCTTGAACTTCTTGAAGGTCACCATCTTTGTTGCTTACGTGGCACCCCCACCCACTTGTTTTTCCACCTTCGCCTCCTAAATTCGATTTCTTCATCACTTCTGGTTTGTTGTTCATTGTTTCTGTGTTTGTATCGATGTATTGGTTCTTCATGAATATTTTCATAAAGTTTTTGTTGTCAAATTTTGCTGATAAACTCAAATTTTTATATTTTTTATCAGAGCCGATAAATATCGTGCATATCCAACCGCGTCACGTAACAATAAATTCAAAGGGAACCGCAAAAAAAAGTTTACAAAGGGTAAAAGAATGTGATAAAATTGGTTATCAATTGCTTGATTGCCCCTTTCTTAATCACATTGTATATTCTATCTTGATTGCTAGATACACGCATGCAGAGGTTTATATTGATTTTTACATTCGATTTCCTTATCAAGAGCAGATTTATATATTGGGCAAAAAAGGACAATTTGGTCAATACCTAAGTGTCTATCCTACATAAACCAATTGTACTGCGCAGATAAGATAGGGTCGGAACTTAATGCACATTGCTGGCCTTCAAATAATCCAGAATGATCATTTTGGGTAACCATCATTTTACCATCCTGTCACGGAAGGCATTTAAAAAATTAAAGATTTAAATTTACAATTTTAAAAAATTATGATTCTAAAATGCTTTTTGACAATAAACTAATTTCGAAATAATAGATCAAGATTTATTTGATTATCTGAAACTATTACTCAGCGTAAGAAATTATCATTCGGAACACTCCTTTCAATTTCTATCTTGCTAAAAAAACCTCATTGATAAAAGATAGAACGATCTTTCTTGTGAGCAAATAAGTTTGATAGTTTTGTTGCGAAATAAAAGCCGATTGAAATTTTCGAATAGTGAAAGCAAACACTGTAAAAAGGGAAAAATGCAGATCTTTTTATTTAATTCCAAATTGCTGCAGTAATATTTTTATGCTTATACATTCCAAAAAACTTATATATCATTATTATTATTATTATTATTATTAATGATTATTATTATTGCGCTTGTGATAGTTTATTAATCGGATATTTTTCAACGTTCAATATCATTCTACAGTAGTGTAAATGCGCAATGTATATTGGGTAAAGTAGACCAATAATGGTGACTATCATACTTGGAATAAACATAGTGATTAACCCCCAAGGGGTTAAAGAGATACACAATAAACTTATCATTTAACTGGATCGGTTAAGCAATAATTAAGGGTAGAAGTAGATGAACCGTCTTGAGACGGATCGAACCGCTTTGGAATACCAAGAAATTCCAAAACGGATCGATATTCCAAAGCGGTTTATAACACTGGTACTACAACCTAGATCTAGAACTTCATTTTTACCTTTGCTTTTTACACAATGATTTTTTCTTCAATTTTTAGTTACTTGACTTAAAATTCTTGAACTAATTAAAGATTTTAGAGTTCTAGAAGATTAAGAACTGAAGTTAAGGACAGTCTAGAAAATTCAATTATAATTCTCTCAAAATCACCTTTAACAACAGTTTCCTCATTTGGTCCAATAGAATCAAAGAATTATAGAACCAAATTTTCATGGAAGGTAACTGCGGACAGATAACATTGTCGAATTTTCGACTTTCTTAAAATCTCAAAATAATTGCTGAGATTTATCTTTGAAGTGCGGGCATTCGCTAAAACGCGATAAAATGGTTTGAAGCCGTGACGTCATTAAGTGTTTAGTTTTTCATAAAATTCGATTTTGTGAAGTTGTTGCGTCATTTTTCGTTGAAGAAGAATTTTCGTTGAAAATGATAGTTGCTATGCTGATTTGACGTCAATCTGCGCGCAATACCGATTTTTTTTTAAATATTTGAAATCAAGGTTAATTGTAGGTTTCAGAAGTATTAAAACTGAATGTAATTTTAAAGGGAAAAAAAACTTTATTTTTCATCCGTTTAAAAAGACAGCTTTTGTGAACATTTGACGCGACGTTGAAATTACCTTTAATTTGAGATATCTTCGCGGAATCGAATTTTACAAAAAAAAAAATAAATAAATAAATAAATAAATAAATAAATAAAAAATAAATAAAAAAAATAACCCGAAGACACATGTTTTTTAGGCTATTAAAAAAAATTCAAGGCAATGGTTTGGTAGCAACATATCTAAATTTCAGCATAGGTTATCGGACAAATTTTCTAGAAAAAAGTCAATTCTTTCAGTAACTGTACTCGAAAACAGCAACACAGAAGGCATTTACATTTAATACGTTACACCTCATTTTATATCTAACACTTTGATATTCATATCTTTAAAAACATTACCTCATGCGTCTTTTCGCGCAGCAATTTGCGTTTTCGGTGAAAATTCGGATAATCATCTCCAAAAAAATGGACAATTATCTAATTTGGTCCCTAAAAAAGCGGTCGGCCCCTTGATGACGTCAGGACGTCAACCGAACGTTATGAGATCCCTTTTTATGACTGACATATAAAAGCGGGTATTTTAAAGTTCAAAATTAATCGCATTAGGCAAGATTTGCAGACAATTTAAAATTTGGGTCTAAAATGACCCTCTTTGTGTCCGCAGTTACCGTAAACGCAACACCCATTCATGAATCAAGCTTTTAGCAAATGACCATTATGTATATTGCACGAACACACCGTACAACCGGTTGCGGCGATGACGGGTGAGAGTCAACTACGACAGCACCGGAACATTTTGCCGAGGAGACGGTAGGTCAAATAAATTTATTCGTGTAAATAAACGATTGAAACTCTGGTATTCTAAAGCAGATAATTGATCGTGTAAGTGTTGATGGAGGATTCTCACTCACCAAAAGGAACTTTTAGACTAATTTTTGGTACGTTGAGGAAACCTGAACCACGACAGAACAAGTTCGTTACCATTTTCAAGACACTTGGACATTTTTACAAACAGTTGCAGTTTATTTTAATAGTATACAATGCTTTAACTAACTGTGAATTATTACTGTGTTGTTTAAATGTAATTATTTTTTTATAGTGAAATTATTTTTTCAATATGATTTTGTGATTTATTGTGTACTCAACCCGCAAATGTTTAATTACTTCTTCATTTCTACGTCACAAATATAAAAAAAACTCATTCGTTAGAAATATATATTATATATCTATTCTTATTATTATTACCATCATCATTATTATTATAATAATTGTTGTTATTATTGTTATTTCATTAATTCATTCAAGCATATCGATTGATAAAACCCTCGTACAGGTAGTCCAAAGGTATATTCATATATATTTAGGTTGTATTTATGTTAATTCAAAGTTTAATATTTCATATTATTCTGCGTTATTATTCAACTGGCAGGGCGTGGCCTAGCCGTGACGAATTTACTCGTGACGAATTTACTCGTGGCGAATTTACTTTTCAGTTTTCAAAAATTAGTCAACAATTATCGTATACTTAGAAGTAAGCATTTAAAGAAAAGCAGATTTACCTTAACCTTAAGTGCAACGATCCTTTACTTAGCCTCCGCCCTGCCAGGACAATAATCACCGATTATACTCACTTACAACATCATTCGTCTTTTATCATTAAGTAATCGGTAATAAAAAATGTTAACCTAGAATCTCAAAATAGATAAGATTTATAGTGATTTGAGTTTGTGATTTGTTTGTCCCTTTTCGTGATCAATGTGATTAGCAGCTCGGACTAATCGACGTTCTGTGTTTATCACATCTGCATGACAGATATAGTTGTCATGCACTGAGCCATGTGATGTAGTGACCTATAAGTAGAATTCGCTATTGTGACTCGCCGATTATATACAAATGCACTGTAATCACAAGTCGCAAAAGCGTATTCGAGTTATAACAAGTATCGTCCATGGACCATCAAAACATCGTAACTACAGCTTACTCAAACTATAATTACGAGGTTTATGTCGACTATCGACGATTATTGAAGGCGTTGACTTGAAAAACACTAGAACACAAGCCACGTTATCTAATATAGTAAAACCTGTAGTAACCGACCACCAAAAATTGACATTGACCGTCAATAGTGGTGGCTGAGAACAAAGGCAACAAAGGTTGTTACCAGGGCCAAACATTACCAAACTTATTTCGCACTTAAGAATTATTAATTAACAAAGCGATTCGTTTGTTAAAATGGTGATAAATCCGCTTTTAACAGTTTCCAGTCATATAGCAGCCGCTAGAGTACCTAACAATGGAACTATACGTTGACTAAGGGGAAAAAGCTGCTGGAGGCTTCAAAAAGAGCCGCCGTCATAGCGCAGTTGGTAGCGCGTCGGACTGTCAATCTAGACAATCTGTCAATCCCGGGTTCGATCCCCGATGGCGGCACTCATTCTTTCTGACTATTTGCCTTTCACCAATGGTTTGATAATCGTAGACCTATGTGAGATAGCAGCTGGAGGCAAGGAAAGGATGTGGTAGTTGCACTGGTGAGAGAAATACCAGGAAACCATTGTTAGGTGCTCCAGCCGCCGCGATATAACTGAAATAATGTTGAAAGCGGCGTAAAACAACCAATTCAATTCAAAAAGATCAGTGGCAGATCCAGAAGTGGTTCGGTGGAGGGAGGGGCTGTGTCAAACGAACCCACTTTTAAACCCAATTATTCAAATTCGTGCAGAATTTTATTTGCTGTATACAACGCATTATAGTAATGAGCAAAGCTTTGAAAGACAGTATAGACTTAGATCAGTCTGTACAGTTGTGCAGTCTGATCTTTGCATACACTGCCTGCTTTCTACAGTACGATACATCGTGAAATTGACATTCACCTCAATCAAAACCACTCTAAATTGCCCACTCAGCGCTCCATTCATTCATTCCAAACACTCACTCAAACCATTCAAAATGCTCAAACCCATTGAAAAATATAGAATCAATAACGTCATTCAAAATAAATTTGGGTAGAGAACAATTGCGATATCAAGGACATAATTCAAATTGTAAGCGTCAAATAGGTTCTTTAAGAAATAGGAAATTTTCTATAGAACTTGTATGCATATTTTATTAAAGGGAGGTAATCAATATCGCTAATATTGTTCATACTGAACAAAATTTGCGATATTGGATCCCCTCCCATTAGATTCACTCAAAATCCACTCCGCACACTCATTCAATTTCACTCCTAAATCATTCACCTTGTCAATTTCACGATGTTGTAAACTGTACTTGATTTTTGTGAGAGAAAAAAAATGAGACAGACTAGTTAGTTTGTCCAAACACGAAAATTTATTTAAACAAAATTTAGATTGCATTAGGATAAGGGTTAAATTTGTGTAATACTAGAAAAACGAGCCCCCGTCTCATATTTTCGAACCCTCTCTACAGATATCCTAGATCTTCTCTAGAGGATGTAATGCTTCTGTCAGACAAAATGAAAGTACCAGATCGATTAAAACAAATTCAAAAAATAACAGCACGAGGGTCATCAGTTAAAAAACGTCAAAGGACAAGAATTAACTCGTTGTTAATTAAAAAAAATACTTAACTCCAAAAGAAACGTCCATAATTTTTTTCTAAATAACTTAAACGTTTTTGACTGAATTGAATTTTTGATTTTAATACCTGTCAAAACTGGCTACCTTTTCTAAACCGATCTTTAGATTATTAGGTTCTATGTTCCTTCTTGTAACAACGCCATTTTTAGTAAACGTGACTCCTTAGCTTACGGAATCTGATGCACAAAGGTTTTGTGAAAAATATAATGAACATTAAAAGACATTTTTTAGCACATAGTAATAAACCGTTTTAAAATCCTTTTCGTCGACGTCAAAAGTTACATAAGAACGTTATCAACAAAATTGTGTCTACGGAAACGGAAACAGAAAAATAAAGCCTTGTGCTATCAATACAAACATAAAGCTGTTCCCGAAACTTTAGGGAAAATTAAAAAAAAACGATTAAGCTACTCTGAACAATTTTCCGATTGAATTTCAAGGACTGGTGCAACAAACCATGTGTTTTAGTCTTTGCTTGTTTCCTTTTATGATGGTGTTGTTAAGCGAGGCTTCTCTATTTGACAACGGTAGCATCATTATTTCATCCCATGTATGCGGCCATATGATTGTTCTACCAAAGGTAGCAAAAATGATTTGAATTTGTATAAAAGTTTTTAATTACATGTATTTCAAATCATATTTTGTGGGCGTTTCTTTTGGAGTTAAGTATAAATGTCTTTAGTCCGGTTTAATCTCGACAACTTTGCTCAACGTGCGCTATTTGTCATGGTCTGTACTTTTAGCACATCTGTCGCCATTGGTCTTGTACTGTTGAAGCTAGGATTCATTCGATATTGCTCGAACGACCACTTCTATTATGCGACCAGATTCATTAAGGTGGCGGACCCATAATAGATTGGCAACGTTTCGGCAGTAATGAACCACGATAAGTGTTGACCGAGGTTTCCTAATGATTTTCATTAGGAAACCTCGGTCAACATTGTGAAAGATCATGAGATCCGAAATGTTGCGGAACTATTACGGGTCCACTACCTTAAGCGACCATCATATAAAGTCGCATTTCCGTAAACAAATCTCTATCACGCTAACAAAATGACCGATCTTTTTATCATGAAACATTGTAATAAGTGACCATTCCCATAAGAGACCATTTTTGTAGTCTCCTATCTGGTCGCTTAACGCAAACTTAAAAATTAGCGAAATAAAAGCAGTGGTCTCGTAATAGTTCCATACAGTTTTGGAAAGTAATGAACTTTAACAGTGTTAACCGAGGTTTCCTAATGATTTTCATTAGGAAACATCGGTCAACACTGTGAAATATTATGCGCCCGGAAATGTTGCGGAACGATTACGGGTCCACTTCCTTTATAAGTCTTGCCAGGATACCGACAATACTTGTAAACATATGCACCCTAAAAAAAGATCCAGATTAACTTGCAGAATCCAAACGGATTATTCCAAGTCTTACCAAACACTGATTCCAAAGTAACCAAACAATCCAAGCCTTACCAAACACTGATTCCAAAGTAACCAAACAATCCAAGCCTTACCAAACACTGAATCCAAAGTTACCAAACAATTCAAGTCTTACCGAACACTGAATCCAAAGTTACCAAACAATCCAAGTCTTACCAAACACTGATTCCAAGTCTTACCAAACAGAATCGGTTTTACATCGCTTTCATCAACCCTTCAGTTAAATCGCGGCGGCTGGAGCACCTTACAATAGATTTCTGGTATGTCTAAAACTAGTTCTACCATTACATCCATTCCAAGAATCCAGCTGCCATCCCAGGTCTACGATTATCTACCCATTGCTGGAAGACAAATAGTCGGAAAGGATTACGGCCGCTATCGAAAATCGATCCCGAAACCTCTAGATTGACAGTCCTACACGCTGTCGACAGTGCTATGTTGTTGATGCACATCATGTTGATAACAGCTAAATTAAAGCTTATTTAGACAACACTTAACATTTCGTAGTGTTCATTTATTCAGGCTGTTCCGCAGTGCCGCTTTCTTTATAGAAAAAAATGTTGAAAGCAATTTAGTGAATAAAGTAAACTTGTACGTTTATCACATCTCCGATGAAAGTGTTATTTAACACTTTCCTGTTTTACAAAATTTTGGACCTGTCCAAATTCAAAGGTTTTGCAGACGAAAATTAAAAGTGGACTCAATTTGAAAAATAACCATTCAGTAGGGTAGAAAATAAAGCGGAAAAAGAAGAAATTGCTTGTCAGAAGCAATTTCTTCTTTTTTCACAATGTTTTCTCAATCATAAAATCACAGGCACGTAAAAAGCAGGCATTCAACAGCAAAGGCTTAAGTACATGAGCATGGCTGCTTATAATTGTGTTACGCTTAACCCACAAAACAAAGGATATTTGTCCATCATATTTGCTTGTCATATGCATAAAATGTCATTTTAACCTGGTTGATGTAATCTATTTCTCTGACAGATGAGACATCTCATTATCATAATTTTGAGAAATATTTTTCCTTTCCGACTTTCGGCGATTGTCTTTTCACACAGGTAACAATATCATGAAATTGATCAGGTGAATGACTTTGGAATGAATTCTTAATGAAATTAATATTGTGGGAGAAGCGATTTTTGAATGATATTAAACGAAAATGGCGATACCTTATAAACCCCCCCCCACACACACACACCCCCCTTTTAATAAAATCTGAGTACTTTTCTTTTTTTGTGTGTGTGTGTCTTTACGGACCGGCCAATGGGAGTCCGTTACATACAGCATATCTACTATGGTACTGACTACGATAAAGAATGTTTGAAACCCAAATCAGCAAATAAAAATCGCTGAATGATTTTATCGATCTAAACAAAAAATGATAGTTTTAAACGATTTAGACGCGTATTCAAACACATTCGGAGCGTTTGTTTTGTGATTTGAGTGAGAATTTTGAATGAAATGGATGGAACGGTTTAAGCGAGCGGCTTAGAATGATTTTGATCGAGGTGAGCTTCGAACTCACGATGTTACAAACTGTTTTGTGTACTAAATCGCTTTCAACAATTCATCAGACACACCACATTTTCCCGTTTATTTATTGTCGCTACCGAAGCTTATGCGTTTTGTTTATCAAATTAGTATATGCCCAAAAGATTTCCACGGACGATCGGAAAGAATAAACAAAATGTGAAGTACCACCAGGAGCCAAATTACTCCCCCCCCCCCCCCAAAAAAAGAATAGGATAAAAAAGGAATAAAACTTGCTACACTTATGCCCGAAGTACTTACAGGTTAACGGAAAAGTCCGAGCGACGTTCCGAATGTGTTGTCCGAAGTATAAGTCCGTTCCTTTGAATAACTTGGCTAAATCATCCCTTCGAAGAAGAGGGATTATAAAGCTTTGCACTTAACGGTCGATCGGTCGGCAGATCAGTCGGTCCGTCTGTAGACCTTTTTTTGTTCGGAGAATATTTCTAAGTGCGCTAGTTGGAATCATGAAACTTCACAGAACAGAACAGAGCAGAACAATATTTTAATTGACGTATACAAGGTA